>JAWNNQ010001291.1:6802500-7137500 GCA_035044765.1 Leucophenga montana | reverse complement strand
TTAACGATTTATATTTGAATGCCGAGTAGTTCATATAAATTAATGAACAACCTGGTTTTCAATGAAAACCAAAACATCGAACAACTACGAGTATTTCGAAAGGCACTACACTTTCTCATCATTGATAACCTGGTTCGATGCAATTAAAAGCATTTGTAATGGGTAACTTATGTGACATTTATAACGATTTAAGAATGACTGCTTCATTTAAGTTAGTCAAAATAATGTTCCAGCTGATATCTATCTCTATCTAGGTTGAAATTGCCTGCCTCCTACAATAAATAGTTGCTTCTTTCATCCCTATATTAAATGTTGACTGTATTGTCAACTCAAATTTCGAAGTGCTTGCAACTGGAGGGCCTACTTACTACCCTTATGATAGCACTTGTCATTCTGATGCTCTGGATTTTGCAGTATATACTGGCATACCATCAAGCTGACTGCGCATCTTTGACACTAGGGATCTCAACTCTGATCATTTACCACTTAATGTAGATGCCAGCTTTTCTGCATGCATCTACGCCTAAAAGCCGAGGCTTTTGCCAAGACAAGCTAACTTGCCGATTTTCCAACAGCGTCTTGACCAGCTTATCAACCTTAATATGGAACTTTGCTCTACTGAGGACGTGGATGATGCTGCTGAAATGTTCACTCGACATATCTTTGAAGCAGCTGAATTTGCAACTCAAAATCAATCATTATTGAATTTTCCAGATTTAAATAGGCCACCTTTAAATGCTGAGATCTTGGACTTGGTTAAGTTAAAGCGCAGACTTCGTCGTCGTTTTATGCGAAGCCATAATGAGCGTGATAGTTTGGCATGGAAAAGAGCTGCTGTTGAGTTAAAAAAGTTGCTGTATGTAGTACGCAGTGAATTCTTTGATGACATGCTTCGCAATGCTGACCCCAACAAGAACTATGGGTTTAACTTATGGAACGCGACACGTTGCTTAAAGAGGCAAACTTTGAGATACGTGCCTATCAAAGGCTTCAACAACTCCTGGTGCCGCACGGATAAAGAGAAAGCTGAGGCATTTGCCGCTGAACTCGAAGGACGCTTTACACCTTTCGATCTAGCTGAATTAGATAATGTGCGAGACACCGCTAATTTTCTGAAAGAGAGCTGCACAAATATGCAGTCTATCAGTCTTTTAGGCGTAGACGCATGCAGAAAAGCTGGCATCTACAATAAGTGGTAAATGATCAGAGTTGAGATCCCTAGTGTCAAAGATGCGCAGTCGGCTTGATGGTATGCCAGTATATACTGCCAGCCCATCTCTCCGCAAGAGGTTCATCTGCAGATTAAAATGCTTAAGAAAAAGAAAAGAAGTAAAGGCGCTTCCTGATAAAGCAATAATGTTTTTGGTACTACTCTTCAATACCATGATTCGCAACCACCACTTCCCATCTCAATGGAAGTGCGCTGTAATTATAATGATACCGAAACCTGGCAAACCAGAAAACCTTGTTGCGTCTTATAGACCAATTAGTTTACTACCGACTTTCTCAAAAATATTTGAACGAATTTTTCTTGGTAGAATGTTACCTGCTTTGGACGTCCAGAGTGTCATTCCTGATCATCAGTTTGGCTTTAGGCATCACCATGGGACCCCTGAACAAGTACACAGAGTTTTCCAACATATTCTTAAGGCCTATGAGAATAAGCAATATAGCTGTGCTGTTTTTAATGATGTACAGCAAGCTTTTGATAGAGTTTGGATTGAAGGCCTTCTCTTCAAAATTATATCTTTTTTGCCTACATCGCAATTCCTTCTTTTGAAGTCGTATTTGCTTAACCGTGCCTTCACAGTCGAGGTGAAAAATGAGCGCTCAGGGATCCGCCGCATTGCTGCTAGTGTATCACAATGCAGTGTGCTTGGTCCTGTCCTTTATACTTTGTATACTGGGCGGTGCGGCCATACTTGCAAATATCTTGAAGATTTTCAACGTTGGGCAAATCGCTGGAATATAAAAGACAATAGCGAAAAGTCTAGTCACTGTACATTTTCATTGAGGCAAGGGAACTGCCCGCCCTTTTTGCTCAACAATTTGGTAATACCTCATGTTGATCATGTATGCTACCTAGGTCTTAACATTGAAAGACGTGGCACCTGGCATAAGCATATTCAAAAAACCACAGCAGTTTGCTACGCTAAACTCAAAAAGTTAAACTGCTTATTTCGCCCAAGTAGTAAACTCAGCATCGAAAATAAACTGCTTATATACAATTCAATCATTATGCCTACCTGTATGGAATACAATTATGGGGCACTGCTGCTGCCACAAATATAAACAAGTACTTCAAAACAAGGTCTTGCGTAAAATAACCGATGCTCCTTGGTATATGCGCAATAAAGTTTTACATCGAGATTTGAAAATACCAACAGTCATGGAACAGTTGAACTTCCACAAAAAAAATTACCAACCATCCACAACTGTCAAATATATGAAAGAATTTTAATATATTAAAAATTGATACATGTGAACAACGCATTTAAGAATTAACAACTAAAACTGAATTCAACAAAAATTCCACCGTTGACTAGCAAAGGGCAATTATAAAGAGTATTTAAGTTTCAGTTGTAACCTAAGGCCAGCAATTTTCTTAGTACTACCATTAAATATAGTGTTGTTTAATTTCAAATTATTTAATGACTCTTAACAAAATTATGTTAAATTGAACCACTGATCCGAAGCAGAACCGTGGTTCATTGTGTCTTAAACCCCGGTTCTCAAACTGTACCATAGATTTCAGAAAGCCACTGAACTGAACTGTAGCCCATTTTCTACCGATTTAATCAACAAATTAATGCATTCTTATGGTCAATCTCAAGCCTGCCGCTTCATATAAAAATAAAAAACTATTTCTTATTATTTTAATGTTGTTCTTTATTATCAAAATTCACTTTTTAACACATTCCGAAGGAAACTGCATTTAGGGACACTTGGAGACTTCGTTGTACAAACAAAATTTATTTATATACAATTATATATTGAGTAAAAGTATCTTACAGATCGGAAGCTTCATACATACAATTTATCGAATAGAAAAACTTCTTATGAGAATACTTGTATTAGTAAATAGATATAGTTATTCTATATGAATTTTAGCTGGCTCAAGGTATTTTTACATTAGGCAATATTACAAATACTTTTTATTCTAGTAATTTTTTTGGTCAATGCAAAAGAAGAAATAATGAACAACTTTTTGTTTCAAAGCATGTTCTGTGGCATTGATTGATTTCTACAGTTTTAAGCTCAGAAATAAAGAAGAGAAAAGGTTAAAATACAAATTATGGACCACTCAATCTCAGTGACAGGAGACTTAAACTTAAAGCTTAATGATTAATTATTAACTCCCTGGGCTTTTGCACTAGCGATGTGCCCAACAGAACAAAATGTAAACATATCCGATATAAAGTATTTTTACCCTTAATAACTTTTAATTTTTATTTGAATAAAACTCAAATAAAATGAAGTAAGAATGCAGCAGTCTTGCGTTCACGACTTTGAAAAACCTTGCCAAATTTCTCATGTCAATTTTGCATCTTTTTCAGTGTATTATATTTTCTAACACAAAAAATACAACTTGATGGCACTAATAGAGCTAGCTGACGTTGATGACCAATGATGACCAATGAAATCGTATTACGAGGCATATCCAGAAAGTAAGTGTACTGAGGCTCTCACTGCCGGAGGGATTTTATTTTCGTCATGTTGGCAACACAGCAGTGTAGCCTGACTTCTCCACTTTGTAACGAGACCAGTTCGAGACCGGTCAGTACGTTGAGAACTGTCGATGCGACAACACGTTTCGTAAACAATGTCAATCCAGGCTCCGGCCAAGTGCGAAATACGCGGCGTCATCCGTTATCTCGTTTGGAAGGGAAAACCTCCGTTTGAGATTTATAATGAGGTGAAAACTACATATGGCGATAAAGCTATGAATCGTACGAGTGTGTACAAGTGGTGTCGCGAGTTTAAAAATGGACGTACGTCTGTGCATGATGATCAGAGGAGCGGAAGACATTCAATTGTGGTTGACGCAATTTTGGAAAAAAAAAACAAAAATGCGCTCCGTGACGATCGCAGCTTGACTGTGGAGGAACTTTCTGCTATGTTTCCGCAAATCTCCAGATCTCTACTACACGAAACAATCACAGAAACCCTAGGATATAGGAAACTATCCGCGAGGTGGGTCACAAGTGGTTGGCGCGAAACTACTTCGAGGAAGGCATCAAAAAATTGATACCCCGCTTCACTACCTGCATAGATAGGAATGGTGACCATGTCGAAAAATAGCTTAAATTTATGTACTAAAGTATCACGCAATTTTTTTCTTTCAATAAAAAAATTTTAAAATCTACAAAAATTCAGTACACTTGCTTTCTGGATATGCCACGTAGTTCAATGATGGTGTCATCTAGATGGTGTCAATATTGAAAATTATGCAATTAGGTGATAAATTGCTATATTGTAGGCGTGGTAGGCGTGGGATCGAACATTTTTTAAACTTAATTTATATATCTATCAGGCAAATTTAAAAAAAAAACAAGTTTGGTGACTCTCTTTTCTAGTCTCCACTATTTAGTTGTTCACACATACGATGGAAGGACAGCCGCGCATAGCTATATCGACTCGACTTTTGATGTTGATCTAGATTATATATACTTTATGGGGTCTGTCATGCAAAAACTCATTTGCAAAAACTTAGTATATCCTTGAGAATAATTATCTTAAGTACATTGCAACAATAGATGCAATATATGCTATATGAAAAGCTCGTTTAAAACAAGTTCAAGTAGCTTAATAACTATCTTTAATATAAAAGTATTGCTTCTGATATTGTTAATATTAGTAGCTCTTAATATGTTCAGTTCTATTTAAAAAGTCTTGAAATAAATTGTAACTATAAAAGTATCTTATTTCAAAAAGTTCCATTGTAAAGTGTCTTTAGTATAAATTTATAATTCTTTTGTACTCACCTCATCTGTAACTTGAGCCAGGCTTACATCCTTTGGCTTTTTCTCCATTTTTTCTGCCACTAAAGCAGTTTCTTCTATTTCGTTTTCATTAATGGAAATTTGTTTAGCAGGTTTCTTTGGTTTGCCTTTGTTCGTTTTATTCGTTTGGGGTTTCGTCGTTGCATTTCTGCTTTTATTGTCCACCTTGGGACGTTGTAATAGTTGTAGATCTTTCTTTAGTTGCCCAATATTACGTTCTTTGGTTTTTATTTCCTCTAGCTGCAAAATAAAAAATTTAAAACATGCAATAGAAATCAATAGAGGTTAATTGCCTTTAATTTATGCCCCAATCAAAATTTGGAGATACTTATAGTATTGCTTAAATCACACGTGCACCAAGGCGCCGCCAAATCATCCAAAAGGAATGCGTGGTGTGCAAGAGCGTGAGAAGCCATTTGAAATTTATAGGTTAGCTGCAGCTGCAGCAGCAACAACATCAACAACAAATAATATAAATAAGATAGAAAACCATGACAGTTGCCACACATTTTAACAACTTCATGTGCATAAATGTGTTGAATAATTTTTTATTTTTTGTTTTTCCTTTGCTGATTTTTTTATTAAGTCGACAAAATGTTTGCAAAATTGCATTGAGTCAAAGTTTCACTGTGTACCTCCTTCTTCCTGCCGTGTGCACAACCTAAGCCGTGATTATTGGGTTCTAAAGCGCTTGCGGCTGTGCCAAACATTGACGTTCAGAGGGTTTCTCATGGCTGCCTGAAATTCGTTACTCTGTGTTTTTTTTTTTTTTTTTAAGATTTTTTTCGCGCGCGCTTATTGGACTTTGGAGTCATAATGTAGGATTTCATTCATAAAAACGCGCAACGCACGAACTTTGCCAGAATGGAGCAGAACCAGTTTGTATGATAGTCGACCGCCAGCATAAGTCTAACCGACAATGTACTGTGGTATAAAAGTGCATTGGAATATTTGAAGAAAAAAACAAAAACACTAAATACAAACAATTTCATTTTGTATGCAGCAAAATCAGTTGTCTGCAAAAGTATCTTGAAGTCTTGTCTTTGTAGTTTTAGGATCGACAAGAATTATTTTACTATGCGGCGTTTTCTAAGTGTCTGGCTGAAGTTTATCTTAATGTTATTTATCTGTTAAATTGAATTTCGTTTTACCAATCTGTCTAGATAAATAGAAATGTAAATGTTGGTTTGATTAAAATTTTAAATCTACGCAAGTTCTTAACCGATTCTTTGTAATTTTGACACAATGTAACATTCGAGTACGCACGTAGTGCCACGCCCTTTCATATATGTGAGAGACCAAATTCCTCATATTTCAGTAACTAATTGACGCACATGGATTTGGTATATACTGGGTATCTCAAAAGAAAGTTCACATTTGATTTGCTGATTGCGTGAACGCAACTATTCCGTGGGGCGCGGGGTGCGGGGTGCGTACGTGAGTTTTACAAAAAAGGTAATTTAGCGACTGTAGCTGAATAGACCGGTTCAACGCTGGAAAAATCCAAAAACCGGGCGTCCAAGGTCTTCGAGAACGTTCGAAAACGTAGACAGTGTTATTCAGTCTGTTCGTGACAACCCGGACATTTCGATTCAGAATCGTGTTGTTGCTTTAAACGTGCATAGATCATCATTGTTCCGCATTGTACACCAAGATTTAAAGCTGCACCCCTACAAAATTCAGTTGGTGCAAGAATTAAAGCCTCAGGATGAAATTTTTCTGGGCAAATTGAACTCCTGGAGAGGTGACATAAATTGGCCTCCAAGAAGTACCGATTTAACCACTATGGACTTTTTCTTGTGGGGCAACGTCGAATCTAAAGTTTACGGCAACAAACCGACTTCCCTGGCGAGCCGTCATAGGAAATTCTAGTGCTCGACTCAATAAACTACTTACTTTTTTTTATCGATTTTTTAAATGTGAACTTTCTTTTGAGACACTTTGTATGTAAATAGTACCGGGAAAAATATGATCAAATGAAAAATGGGCGATACCATGCTCCACAGCCAGCATCCATATAAGATAAACACATAATTTGTCCTATACCACTAACTATTTGACGCAGATGGATGAGATTTGGAACACCGGTAAAAATATGATATACTCGAAAAGTGGGCATTGCCCCAAGCTCCAACTCCCACTTCCATTCAGCAAATAATTGACGCAATTAGAGGATATTTGGTACATGTGCAAATGGAACCGGAAGAAATAATATACGCTAAAAAAAAAAAAAATGGACAGTGCCACGCATCCTTAATTTAGGATTGGGAGTAAGAACAAATTCGTCACATCTCAGCAATTAATTTTCACAGATGGATGAGATTTGGTACATGTGTAAAGAGCACTGGAAGAAATAAAATGAACATGTCAAAATTACCAGTGTCACGCCCCTGCAGATAACGGCAAAACTAAATTCGTCATATCTCATCAAAAATTTGATGCAGATTGATGAGATTTAGTATATATATAAAGAAGAAGAAATTGGTGGTACCCCCTCCATATAACGGTATAACCAAATTCGGCATATCACAGCATCTAATTACCGCAGATAGTTGAGTTGTATGGCACTAAAATTATCAAAAAAATGAGCATGAATTCGTGGCACGGTAACAATGCGAATTGACAGCAATATTATCGGGCTGAATGCTCAGCATGCATTAAAAAAAACTAACATCAACTAGAAAATGTGCGGTTCCACACAAACACATGAGAAAAACAAGGGGCACACCGAGAACGCAATATTGATCAGATTTTGTTCAACTTGAAAGAACTTTGAAAGAACAACTTTGAAAGAACACCGGAAATAATAAGACTTACTGGAAAAATAGGCTGTATCAAGCACACATGTAATATAAAATCAAGAAGGGTGTAGCAGCGCACGCCGTGCACAGCTAATTTGAAATACTTTGGCTAACGTAATGGAAAATTCTAGAAAAAGAACTCGCTTTTTTTTTCATCAATAACCACTTAATCGATATTATTTTCTAAAACTATAACAAGAAATGGTTATGCAATATTTCCAATCTCTCAATTGAGATGGCGCACTCTGAACTTTTCTTAGTATTTTCGTGCACGTCTTACTTTTGATTTGCCAACTAGAAGAACTACAGCTTCCGTTAATTTTCAAATTGTATTCTGCGTTTATTTTGTTGGTTACAATGCTATCCATTATTTTGTTTTATTTTTAAGTTTTGATCAGCTGGCAGCTGTCGTATTTTCAAATAATATTGTCATTCACAATGGACGTATGGAAAAGCGAAATTGTTTAACGGAGACCTTAACTTTACGTCTTATTTAACAAAGACGTTAACTTTACATTGAGAGAGCAAGTCATAGAAGCACTTTCTTAATGTTCAACAAATTTCTCAATTATACTTCCGTTAAGCTAACTGGGATGTTAACGTGTGAATGGCAAAATTATGCAAATATAGGATCTCTGCAGCGGCCAGTTGATCTAGACTTCAAAATCTAACTGAAAACAATTAGCTCAGTTTATATTAAGTAAATTAGAATATAAGTAACATTATTTTGTAATTTTCATTGTCATTCTTAGTAAACTTGGTAACAAGAAAATTTGGAAATCCATCATTGAAGTGGAGAGCCTATTATGTTAAAACACTTGGCTTGTCTTGCTGCACTGCTCTGCTTAATTAATTAAAAATAAATGTAATGACCAGAGTACTCGCTAGTATTGTGGATCAACATGAGGCTCACCACACAAAGTGTGAAAAGTAGTAATTTTATCTTTTCGTTTAATTTGTAGCTGTCGAGCTAACAGAATTTTTATTTTAAATATAATAATTTAACTGTTTTCTGTAACATCTTCTTAATATTACATTTTCTTTTTGATAGCTTATTCATAAACGTTCATACGAATTAAAACCGAAGAAGAATAAACGGTAATACCGAACTGTTTGTGTCACTGCGTAACGTGACAATTTCATAAATTATTTGAATATTTTATGTATTCTGCTTATATTTTTCGATTTGAAGCCTATGATAAAAATCTTAACCTATTCGACATTGTGACCTGTCAGAATTTTATATGCCAATTTTACATCTTTCGAATTTTGCGAAAATAGAATAGTGCTGTAAGAATATCTTAGATTTCCTTGTTATCTATACTTCATAATTCTAAGGCAACGCTCCTGCAAAAGGTTTATTGAAACTATAAAATTTTCTTAAAATATCTAATAGAACTACTTTTTACTCTTTAGATAGTAAAGTCGAAATCGTATAAAACTTTATGGATACCTAATTATACTTAGTTTAAGATTGTCTCCATGAATTGAATACGAGTATATGTACTATTTATAATTTTCAATATTTCGATAACAGTATTTGAAAATATCGTATGTATCTTCCGTTACACAGTGCACCGCGCAACATAGCCGCTTTAGAACCATGCTGTTGGAGTTGATGATGAGTCAGAAAGGTTTAGGCCACAATCCGATTAAAGCGCAGCGGAATGCGCCGCATTTACGACCAATTTACAAACAAAAACCAAAAATAAATGGGCAATTGCCTGCTCACGCTTAGCAACGGTGTAGACTATGCAGGCTAATAACAAAGCATGTGCAGCTAAATGTATCTTTGATGTTCTACAGTGTTCTACTCTATCTGTAACTGTTGCTTTCAATGTATTGTAGAACTAATGGCGACCAAATTGATTAGACGCTTGTTTTTTGTAGCACATTTTCCATGTCATTGTGTCCAACTTTAATGATGGCAATGCATCACTTTGGCGCATTTCTTTCAATTTTACTTCCATGTTGCATTTGGAATGCTTCATTTTCTTACATTTTTGGTCTTCTTCTTCTACTAGTAATAATAAACTTACCAATCGTGTTATTTCAATTTTGGCAGATTTCTTCAATTGAGTCAATCGGATTTCGTAAGTATCTTTTAATGTGCGCATATCGGCTGCTTTACGTCTATCAGCGTCGCAATTAATCTGTAACGAGCGTTGATTTACAGAATGGCGGTTTGATTGATTGATTGATTGATTGAAGAGCTTTCGCATTGTATTTGCATGCAGCACACATACATAAGTATATTAAACAAATAAAATTAACAAACGAGAACAAGAACAAGAACAACATGCTTTTAAGCCTTACTATATAGTCGCTGAGCAAATGTTAGTTAAACTGCTGCAATGTTAATTAAAGTGCGCAAATTGTATCTGATGTAATAAAAAAATTTGCTGTTACTCCTTCTGCTACTATTACTTAACACTATTTGTCATAAGCAAGAAATGTTTATACAAAAAACAAGGATATTTGTTATGTTTGGCAAAAGCGAAGGTTTTATGCTCTTCAAGCGATTTGAGAAAGCATCGAAATATGCATTGAAACCTAGATACATGGAAAAATCAAAGTTTTAAGACAGCAGATATTTAAATATAAACTGGAGATTAGTTTAACTTAATTTATTACGCAAGGAACTTTACCCAAACGATTCCAAACATCAAATACTCAATTAAGTAGATTAAACGTAAGAAAATTTTATTTAACATATCTCCACATGACAATGGGAACTTTATGCACATCAAAATTTGAAGAGAACTAGTAGGTCCCCGTGACGTTGTACGCGACCCTCCCCTTTTCCCTGCCACTCCATCCCCCTGTCACAGTTTAGATGGAAGCTTATGCTTCGCTTACGGCACATAGCCGCTCTCCACTTGTGTTCTTTGGTGCCCAAGTGAACACAATAGTTTTAACACTCTTATGTAAGTTAGCACTAGTTTAAAAATGAAAGAAGATTTCCAGACTCATTATCAAACGGACCTTCCCTTTTTGCAACGAAATAAAAAGTAACGAATTGAGCATGGATACACAAAATATGTGCACCAATTTAGAGTATCCAGAAATTAAAAAAAAAAAATATTTGTTTATTAAATATGTCCTTTTAAAGCGTAGCTTTGTAAACGGACGCTTTATACTATTGTCAGTTGAATCGGACTGAGCACGAATATTTTATGAAGATAATATCCTTCTTCTTTCTCTATAGCTAGTTTTAAAGTATCTGTGAAGAATGGAATGCCTTAGCATTTTAGCTGCATCCTATTAAGAGTGAGCCATAAATAGAGGAAATGGAGAACAATTTCCCTTCGTTCTCTCAGTAACATTTGATGCAGTAGCTATTATAGAGGAAATTGATGGGTAACGACTCGCACAATTGCCGTGCAGAGTATGTACTTCAATTAAGCCACAAAAACACTAGGCAACCAGGAGCGTAGCTAAACTTCGGTAGCTAAATCTTCTTAAGCCGTATGCTGGAGTCCTGTCGTATACTCAGTAGAGTACCCGACTAAGGTCAAGGAATGTGGCCACTGTCTACCATATCTCAAATGAAATGACGATTTCAAAGTAAGTTTCCTTGGGGAGGTAGCAACTGAAAGCAAGCAACAAGAAGGCGAAACGAGCTTCTAATCTACGCCGACGGATCGAACACGGTTGAGGGCACATGTACTGCCATCTTATTGGAGTAACTGACAACGCAAATTTCATACCACCAACACGACTGGTATGGCCTTTTCCTGGCAGAGATCTATACAGTCTGGCATCTGAATCCAAATTGATTTGCACCCTAGAGAAAACTTCAAGGAACATACCAATCTATGACACCTGTCACGCTATAATTTAGGCTCTGTCTTGCCACAACACAAAAAGCAAACTTATGTGAAGCACGATGACAGTCCTAAACCATGTTCGTCAGCACTCAGAGTAACTCATCTGGGTTCCTTTTCATTCATTCTCATATCAGATAATGGCATATCAGATAATGAGAGGGCGGATGAGAATTTTGCAGTGACAGACATTCATAGAATTTTTCAATAAATCCTCTCAGAATTAACTAGGACCAGCAGAGAATTACCATCTCAAAAGCACTCTGACCTGGATACCAACCGTAGCAAACATCTGAGCTCTTAGATTTTAACATGAACAGGAACGGGAGTCTGGCCGAACACTGTACCATCGAATGGCCCAAATGCTGCTTGTATCTGGGATGGTTGCAAAGGTGCAGAGCGTTGAACGAAAATAATGCGATCTGATAAACTGACTGCTAGACTTATATAAAGGAAAAGCTTATAGGTTGAACACTCTCAAAATTTCATATTTGTAAGAACGGAAACACTAAAATTACCTAGCATCGTCATTAAAACAAGCAACATCAGTTTTGATATGATTTTCGAACGAATTGGATGCTCGCATATTGTCACACAACAATCGTGTGTTGTGAAATTATAAATAACTGAAAGTCAGATAATTTCGTCGGTTTATAGAGTGCTCAAATTTCATCCAAGTCGAAAGGTGAGTTTATGTAACGTGCACTATCGTTGCTGTACTTTCATAATTCATATTTGTAACGTAATTTTACAGAGGGTGTTCAATCTACAAACCTATTTTTTAGTTTATCTCGAATTTTATTCCTTTCGTAAAAACCAAAAAATAGTTTCTTAGGGGAAAGTTGTAGAATTTTAAGTGCTCGTTCGACGGATCTAAGATCTACGCTGACTTTATTCTAAGAAAAATTACACTACGGTTCCCTTTGGATGAAACAATGTGGATAACTGAATGCAAATCTATTCACGCGGTACAGCCAATTTAAAAATTGCTCGTCTTCAAGAGTCGAGTAGTTCTTAAGTCGAGTAGAACTCGCAAACAAGTGGTACGATAGCCTGATTTAGAGGTAATTGAATATTATACAAATTTTTTTTCAGACAGTTTTGCTCTACGAAGAGTTTATTCTAGATGGCAGCACCATGAATTTTTTTTACTTCTAAAATTTTTCACTTTTTTTAACTTTTAAATTGATTCTATAGACTGATTCTCATCGATTCTTTCAAGCCTAATTTGAAAACTGTTGAAGTTTCGTTTGGAGAATGACGAAGTTATTAGGGATAATCGAATGAAACAATTTGTTCCCTGTAAATAAGTCTAATTTATAGACATAATCTATACGGGTATATCTACTAGGCCCAAGCTCCAGCACAACTGTGCATACATACTTAATGCTATATTCAATACCACCTTCTCTGCGTTACAAACTTCTCGACAATCTGATAATATACCTTCCAAAGACTTTGAATGTAGCGTATAAATAATATTGGCTGTGCTGTCATCGCAAATGGAAAGTGCCATTGGACATTAGCAAATTAATGTCATCGTATTTGTTGCTGATTTCAGATATGTTCATGTACTGACTATAAAAACAAAGGCGCTAAAGAATTCATACTCAGTATACAGTGACAAAATGTTGAAAAACGCACTGAAGTTCTACGCCATTTGCTGTGCAGTTGTATTACAAACAAGCTGCGAAATTTTGTTAGATACAAAAACAAAATTAAATGTTATAGAGAATGTCAGTAGCATAATATGCAATAGTAGAATCAAGGTGCTTTATGTCTACTTTGAGAATGAAACTTCGCTGGGCTATTCGGGACAGATATTACGTGAAATGACAAATTGTGGCATATCTTATATAAGCTTAAGGTTTGTTAAACTGAACTAGTTAAACTAGTTAAACTATTAATTTTAAACCTAAACTATAGAAACAAATTTAAAACTGCACCACTTGAAGTTATAAGTGACGATGGCATACGCATGTATCTTGTAATGATAATGAACGATGTCACACAACCAGTGCAACTTTCGCTTATAAAGAAAAAATCTGCTGCTAAGCATTTGTCCCATGTATTTCTACTCATCAAGGATGCGAGCAGTGTTACACACGCCTGGATGCGTGCAACATTCAAACAATTCTGGCAGATTTGGTTACTCAATATTGTCATAATGTATTGGCGTGACGAGCAGTTGCATGCCTATCGTTATAATCCATTCACAGATGAGTATTTGATTAAGGTGCATCAGAATGCAACGCATTTGCCAACATTTACAGACCTTTTTCCAAAGAAAATACCAAATATGCAACGTAAACCGCTACGCATGTGTATCTATCCGGATGAAATACGCGCTATTTTCATTGGCCAGGGGTATGTGTATTTTATAGATTTTTTGTAAATTTTTCTTTTTTGTACCTTTCGCACATAGTGTAAAATGGTATTGGGTATTTGAATTAGTTCATAGGGTTTTCTAAGTAATGGTGTAACTAGTGCGTTTCCAATATACCACTTTACAAAGTGTAAGTATATTTTCCACCGTAAACCTAAAATGCAGAAAAGTATTGTCAGAAACCATTGAATTTTAGTGGAAGTTTATGAATATAATGCTCTAGCTGAGCAAATGTGTCGGAAGTGGTTTGCTCGTTTTTAAAGGTATGATTTTGAGCTAGAAGAAAAGGAGAGTCGAAAATGTTCGTAAATGAAGTATCATCCATATTGCTCGTTGAAGTTCCATGTCAAACGCTTCAAGAACTAGCTGAATCATTGGGAGTTGACGTGTCAAATGATCCAATGATTCAGTGATGGATTAAGCACGGCCAACATTCAGCATAAACGGCGAAGCCAATAACCATTGATCCAAGCTTATGATCTGTATTTGGTGGAATCAGCTGGTTGTAGTACATTATAAGCTAATGAAATCTATGAAACTACCATGTGGAATCGCTGCTAAGAACAATTGATGCGTTTGAGTCGAGTATTGAAGAAAAAACGGCCGCAATTCGAGCAGAGACACGCCTTTCAGCACGACAATTCTCGGCCCCATACTGTAAAATCAATTCAAATGAAGTACGAAACGCTCAAATGGAAAGTCCTAACCTACCCGCTGTATTTTTCGATTGCCACAAGTTCCAATCGTATAATTGAGGCCTGGCTATGCAGCACTCTAGTAATAGAGAGGAAACCAAAAACTGAGTTGATTCTTGGCTTGATACGTCGTTCAACCGACGCGGAATCCGTATGCTGCCAGAAAGATGGCAAAAGTAGTGGCTAGGCAAACCTCTGAATGATCTATTTGAAACTATTGTTGCACTATAAATCCTTTATTTTGCAAGAAAAAAAACGCTACGAATTAATTCAAACACCCCATATTATCAGTTTGTCTGAAAGTTTGTAACGCATTAAAGGAGACATCGTAGACCTCATAAAGCATATATATTCTTGATCATGTTGACGAGACGAGTTAATCTAGCTATGTCCGCTTGTTCGTCTATCCGTCTACATTTTTTACGGTATTCAGTTAAAAGTCGAATTTTTTTTATTGCAGTGAAATAGAGTATCCACATTGACATGCCAAGACCACCTTTTGGGGTAGCCGCCATACAAATCGCCGCCTACTTTTGAGTTTCTGTATGAAAAAGTTTTTATTACAGTCAGCTTATCAACTTAAAATTGTGGTAGTTTCTTATGAACGGACGCTTCGCACATATACCAATGAATGTGTTCCACCATTTTTGGGGATAGCCTCCGTCTAAGTCCACCGCCCACTTTTGGATTTTTTTTATGGAACACATTTTAATAGCAGTCAATATCAACTTGATTCTTGAATTTTTGTCTTCCTATGGACAAACGATTTATATAAATATCAAGGGGCTTGTCACGCCTACTTTTAGGGGTAGCCCCATACAAACTAACCGCCCATTTTTGGTAGTTTATAAGAAGTACATTACAGTCAATATCAATTTAAAATTTTTCATGATGGTTTTTTATGAAGCAATGTTCCACATATATATCAATGGATGTGATTCACCCACTTTTTGGGGTAACCCTAATGAAACCACCCGCACACTTTTGCAGTTTTGTATAAAAAAAAAACGTATATTCTTCAGTTAATATTACCTTGAAATTTGACATAAGGGCTTCTTACTTGTAAGCGTTTCACATAAATATCAAGGAGCATGCCTCGCCCACCTTTTGGGATAGCCCCATAAAAACTTACCTCCTACTTTTGGGAATTTATATGAAAAACATTTTTATTACAGTCAATATCCCCTAAAAATGTTATAAAGTGGCTTTTTATGTACGAAGGATTCGCATATATATCATATAAATGGGTGTGATCCACCTTTTTAGGGAGAGCTCCCACACAGTTCTGGGATATTGCATGAAAAACTGTTTCATTGACATAGTGGCTTCTAATGGCCGGAAGCTTCATCTAATTACCACTTTTAGGGGTAGACCCCAACAGACCTACCATCCACATTTAGGCTGTTAGATTTTACAAAAACATTTTTTTTTAGCTGCGAAGTGCACAACTTTAAACTTCGTGTGAATGGTAATTAGGCTTCGGTTCCACCGAAATTAACTTTTTTCATGTATTTAAAATGCATTTCTTTTTAGGTTTGTCTTCGGCACAGATGGTCTGCTGTCCAACTATATCGCACAACAGCTAAATGCCACACGCATTGTGGATCGTGCACATCCCTATGGCAATTATAATATGAGCGCAGATATTTGCTTTATGGAAGTGGTCAATGAATTCGATGATGTTGCCATGAATTTACGTTTTCTATCGCCGGATACATTCTATGGACGTGCGGAGCCGACCATAGCACACAATCGTGACGATTTGTGTGTCATAGTACCAAAGGCACAGCCTGCCTCTACATTCTGGAATATATTTCGTTCTTTTGGCGGTTATGTTTGGATTTTGCTTATAGTTTCAATATTTTTGGCCAATATGTTTTGTACGTTTGTCTATCGAGGACATTATTTTGTTGAGCGTATAACGCTGCAACTTTTTGCCTGTACGCTATCCATGCCGCTAATGAAAGTGCCTGAACGTTCTTCGCTGCGTTTATTTCTGGTATTTTTACTATTTTTTGGTATGCTAATATGCACCGCATTTCGTGGTAATCTCACCAGCATGCTTGTTTCACATAAAAATCTACCGGATATTAATAGCATACGCGATTTGGCTATGTCACCCTATAAAATACTCATACGGCATCGTCATGCAAAGCATATTGAACGTTTTATGGACACCGATCATCCACATGAGGCAGCAATCAGACAAAAAATGACTATTGTAACAGAACAAGAGCTGAGGGCGCATTTCAATGAGAATAATATACAATATGCCTATTTGGAGAAATATCATATAGCCGCCTTTCAGATCCATGCCCGTCAGCATATGCAACAGGGTCGCCCATTCTTTCATCTAATGGATGATTGTTTGGTACCTTTTCATGCAGTCTATATAGTACCATTCGGTTCACCATATCTGGGTTTTCTCAATACAATCATACGTGCAGCGCATGAGTATGGGTTTGAGGCCTATTGGGATCATATTATGAACCGTGCTTTTCTTAAAGCAGGCGCAAAACAATCCAATAAGCGTAGAAACAGTGATGATCCCGTTGTTTTACGTTTGGAACACTTGCATGCGGTATTCTTTCTCTGGAGCCTTGGCATATTAATGGCCAGTTTGGTTTTACTTTTTGAAACACAACAAAGACGTTTAGTTAGGTGGTTTAACAAATTAAGGCATTGGAATAAGTCAGCAGCAGGAACACAAAAATAAATGAAAAACTTCTTTAGAACTTACCACTTTCTTTTCCTCCAGCGCTTTATTCGCTTCCTTTAACATGGTAATTTCATTGGTCAGTCTTTGTATTTCATAGCTCACCAGGCTGCCAGCGGCAACATTGTGTGGCAAGCATTCCAAGACACTGCTGCTGATTTGCGGCATCGTTGTTGGAGACTCGTTGGTCTGCTGTTTGGCACAGCTCTTCTTCATGAGTTCAACGCTGTGCTGCAGCTTTTTGACCTCGTTCTTCCATTTGCGACTTTCCGATTCATTCTGAGCTCTGAAAATGAGAATAATTATAGTATTTAAATTTTAAAGTCAGAAATGTAATTTGAAAGCATTAAAAGTTACTTTTAAGTACATCTATAGAGTGGATCATTATTTATGTAAATGTGGAGTGGGCGAATGGTCAAAAAATCTACATACATAGACAACTAGTAATCGAAGTTTAGGCACAAAAAATCGTTCGTTAATTTTATATTTCAACAATATAATTACAATGGTTGTCATTTGTGCGCCTTGGCAAACCCTAAACGTACTCAGAAGTGACTTCACTATTGACTACATTGAATTCATCTTCATAAATAACGAGGTCAACGTTTTTCGATGACTGAAGAAACTTTAAAAAGCCTTTAAAAAGCTGGCTTTTTGTAGGTACCTACTTTTGAGTGGCAAAACTACTTCGAAAATTGTATGAAAACCATGCAAAATTATATTGATCTTCATGGAGAATATTTTGAAAAACAATGTAGCCATTTTCAATGATAGTTTAACATTTTTTCATTATTAGACGCATAATATAAAAGACAACCCTCGTATGGAATTGTCTTTTACTAATAGGTATTTGAAATTGTTTTAAAACATTCAGAAGAACTATGCCATCTTCGTATCTTCACTGGACATTAGCAAGAACAAGATTTCAAACTTCTTAGACAAAGCTTTCTTCTCAGATATTTCAGATTTAGCCAAGGATAGTTCGATACGTCTAACCAATGTGGTATAAGCCACGTTCTATAACGAGTGGCATAGAGGGACTTTTGGATCCAACAAACAACCTTGAAGCAGTCGTCTTTAATTTCAACAACCGTTCTAACCTAACATAACCTAATTAACATGGCTTTTTAGATAATGTACTTTTAAACGTTGGTATAAAGTGAAGCTTCAATGTTCCATTTTGCCAGTCCAACACTCCAATGCTGCTTAGAGCGAAGAAACGTTATGAAAAACTTAATCAGGGTCTTCATATTCTCGAATGATTTTCAAGCAAATGCTACTGCGAACACCCAAGAACGATGACTAGAGGTCCGATGTTTTCAGACGAAGACCACTTAAAGATACCATTACTTTAATGTAGAATATGTAGATAGAAATCTTCGCGATATTGTGCGCAGCCATTTTAGACTTATGTATATACGTCTTGTACATGTTGCGTTCCAAATGAAACAAGGCTTTCGGTATAGGACATTTTCTGGCAGCACTCCCTATGTGTGTTTTAGTGCGATGGAAAGGTACATGCTTTCCCAACTTCAACTCCAAAACGTGAACCCATTTGGTGCACGGTTGAGCGGGACAAAACGATTTCCTTCATTGACACAAGAAGTTTTCCGAAAAGGTGCTAAACCAAGCGACTACGGGGTATGGCCAATGGTACAAATGTAATATTGAGTCAAAAACTCAGTAACAAGTGCAGACGATGAGATGAAATAGTTATTTTCACTTTTGAGACGCATCGGAACAAAACGTGCTCACATCTGCCGTACATTTAAACTGTTATCAAAATACGATGAACTTTCAGTAATACGGTTTTCGAAGTCCCTAGATGTTTGTCGTCCTACATGTCCTCTCGACCTTACTTGAACCTCTTAAACCACTCATACACTATGGTACGCGACAAACAATTGTCACCATAAACTACTTTCACCAAATTAAATCGAGTTTAAAACAGAACTTAATAATTGTTTGAAGTTCATTTCCCGACCAATACCACCAACAGCGCTATACATCCTCTTCCAGTGGATCAAATATTATGAAGTTTAGCATAAAAGTAAGGAAACGCATGAAACTTTCGAACGCATATGTGGTGACTTGTTGAATTTTTTTAAAAATTTCCGTTAGATTCTGCTTTTCCCTACTGTCCGTTTGTTGTCTCCTAGGTCCGCCTATACCAGCAAAAACTGTATGCAAATATCTCAAAAACAACTAACGGGATGTCAACCAAAAAGTTTACTCTACCGTTATTCGTATTATATAATTTTAAGCATTTCAAGGGGCGTGGATGTAACAGAAATTCATTCTGTTTAAAGTTTTCTTCAAAATTCTTAAGGAATAAACTCCTAATACAAAGGTACAAACAATACAAGTTTTTACTCAATTTCATCGTACTTACCTCAGAGTGCGCACTGCACCACGTTCCGAGAGCAAATTGGACTTGAGCTCGTTAATCTCGAGCCGCAATTGCTCGGTGAGCGCGTTTAGTTTCTGTATTGTCTGCACATTCTCCTGAAGTTTACGTTTCAGACGCGGTGGTGGCACTGCTACAGTGGTTGTAGTCGTAACACCACCCACAACCACAGCTCTTTCCTTTACCGGTGGTTTAACTGCTGGCGCTTTACTAGAGCCAACAGCACCACCGCTTTTCTGTGTCTGTGTCTGTGTCTGTGTCTGAGTATGTCCGAAGGCATTTGTGTCCGCTGGTCGCAATTTACCGCGACAATTCAGCTGTATACCCTCGATGCGTGTACGTTTCTCCTGATTCACTGAATCACTGACCGAGGTCAATGATGCGCTCAGCTTCTTTTTGCGCTTCAATTTATTCTTAGCAGCAGTGCTAATCTCCTGCCAGTCGTCCTGTTGCTGGCGCTGCTCCACTCTAGCGCTCAGCTCATTGTATTTCTGTTGGCGCTGCTTAATCTGTTGATAGCTCTCATCTAGCTTCGATGTAAGCTGCGTCGTCGCTGTTGTCGTCGCTTTAATTGTATTCGTCTCTGTTTTTGTCTCACTGCTATTGGGCGGTAGCAATGAGCCGGGAAGTTCGTTTTCTTTGTCATCTCTCAACGATTTGCTAGAGGTCGTTTTAATTATATCTGCCATTTTTTACTCTATTTTTTTATACTTTATGGTATAAAATTCGTATTTTTATTGGATTTTGCATTAAAATAATATGTCGCATCTACAATATTATTTTAAGTGCGGTGAGTCCGACCCGCTCGAAATTTATCTCAACGTTTTATTTGGTATTCAATTTAAGCGCTGAAAGCGTTTTTGCTTCTTCTTCTTCTTCAATTTAGTGCGTTACAATCTCCTTGAAGCGTTGCGCCTATGCGTATGCTATGCAATTTGAGGCGGTTTGAGGCTACGTGTGCAGCGTATTTGCTTTTTTTTTCTTTACAAGCATATGTTTAAGCTCACATATGCGTTGTTATATATAAGTGTGTTTTTAACCGCGCTCTTTCTTTTTGTAATGATGGCACCAAATTTTCGTGTTCTTATTCGCTTCTAATGGCACTTTTTACAATATTCCTGTGGCATTTATCTGTAAAGAGTAAAGTAGAAAAAATCAAATGTTTAGCCTGAAAGTATGCAAACTATTTTTATCTAAGCTAATGCAAGATTTGATATAAAAGTTTAAGCATGGCTCATTTTAGGTTTTTTTTTCTGTTCCATTTTTTTTTTTTTTGCTTTTCTTTTTTGTGGATTTGTTCTATTTTTTCAAATTTTCAATCAAAATAGATCATTTCCTACCAAATGAAGAACAGATATAAATAAAACATATATAGACACTGGCTATTAACTTTTTTAAAAAGCTGACCATAAAAGTTCAAAAGAAATTTGGGCAACTCTGGTGGTTTTAAGTTTTTTAAAAAAGTACGAAAAGTGGAGAAGGTTATGTTTCGTTATAGAATCGGTAGTGCAAAGAAATATAGAAAAATCGCTTATATTTAGTTAACAGAAAGGTGCTCACTCAATAACACATTCGACGTTTTCATTGGTAAAATTTGGTAAATTGTAGTTTAAGTAGGGAGGTATTTTAAGACAATGTCGAAATTGGTGGAATACTGAGCGTAAAAAGTGTGTAAAACTAAAATAATAGTACCTTTCCCCCGACTAAATTTCTTTTAAATTCTCAACATTATCGGTGAATTCAAAGAATGTACTGCATCTTGCCTGCACATTTTCCTATAGTAGAAACATTATGTACATTCTCGAAGTATGTTGCCATTCGCACCGAATCAGTTACCTTTTTTTTCGATGAAATGGCCGATATATTATCGATATAATCAACACAAATAGCTGAAATCCAGATCAAACTCAAGGAACTTCATTTGCATTTGCTCTATAATTGTCAATAATCGAGCGTGATTCATTTTAAATTAAACTTTGTTTCTCTTTTTATACCATTCACACATAGTGTGAAATGCTATTATCAGTTTGTCTGAAAGTTTGTAACGCATTAAGGGAGGCAACGTAGACCCCATAAAGTATATATATACATATTCTTGATCAGATCGACGATACGAGTCGATCTAGCCATTTCCGTCTGTCTGTCTGTCTGTCCGCCTGTCCGTCTGTCCGTCTGTATGTTATTGCGCATTTTTTGGGGACCAATTTTAATACTATCCACTTGAAATTTTGCACATACACTTCTTTTTATTGCAGTTTAACAGAGTGTCAAGATTGACCCGCCACGCCCACTTTTGACTTTTTGTATGAAAAACTGTTTTATTGTAGTCAATATCAACTTAATAATTTATATGGTAACTTTTGGTGGACGGATGCTTGAAATTTACATTATGGGACCCGTCCACTATTTGGGGTACAATACAAAACCATACAAACCTACTGCTCAATTTTGACTGTTTGATTGAAAACCTCTTTATTAAAGTCAATATTAGGTTGAAATGCGATATGGTGCCATTTTATAGAAAAGCGCTTAACATACATAGACTAATGGGCGTGGCCCGCCCACTTTTTGGGGTAGCCTCCATAGAAACCCACCATGCATTTTGTGTTTTTTATGCAAAAATTCTTCATTTAAATCAATATTAGCTCGATGTTTGATTTGGTGGATTTTATTGGACAACCGCTTCATATACATATACAAATGGGCGTATCCCGCCCACTTTTTGAGATAGTCCCATTTAAACCCACAGCTCACTTTTATGCATTTGTATGGAAAACGTCAATGTCAACTTGAAAATCGATATTTCGGAATGTTACACAACGCTTCCTACTTTGCGGGGTAGCCCCTATTTAAACCACCACTTTTATGTTTCACAATGCTATTAAAAATTTCGTGTGAATGGTATTAGAGCTTCGGTTCAACCGAAGTTAACGTTTTTTCTTGTTTTTTATTGTTTGTAAAAAAATTATAATTTTAATTTATGTTATTTTAAGCGAACGTCATTTTGCCACTCACATGTTAACGATAACGAACATTTGCCAGATTAAAACAAAATTTAATATTTGCTTTTTGTTCCATTATGTTTCTACGACATATGTAACTACAAAAATTGCTGTTATTAAAACGTGTATCATTTTGTAATCTCTCAAACGATTAGCATGAATTTAGCTGCTTTCGAAAGAAGAAAAATTTACCTTCCTAACACTGGCAACATTTAATAGATAGCGCTACATGTTCTATGATTTAAATTAAAAGTTCGGTTATTTTTAGATCAACCTTGCAGTGTAACTGTGAAAAAAGGAAAACCTATGGTCTCTGTAGTTTAGTGTTCTAATAAATATGTTAAGTTTAACCAAACTTTTGTATCGGACCCTGCACAATAAGCATTATGTGCTTTTAACGGTTACATTTTAGCCATATTTTTACATCTTCCACAAAACACTTATAAGATTTCCTCCACCACCTCTACGAGTGCTCATATAGATAGACCTACTATATTGTAGTTGTCATCAACAAGTGCACACATTGCATCGATCTTTCACCGATTTGAATTGATTCACCTCTTTTTGATTTACTGATACGACTTCCTGTAGTTCAATGACCATCAGATAGAATGTATATTGTACAAAACGAATCAAAGTGACATGCGGTTGGGTGAAAATTAAGTAATTCAGTACGTCTGAAAACATTGAGCACACCTTACATTTTTTGCGTGTTTTATGTGGCGACACTTCGTACCTACATATTGTATATATGTATTTTATACTCTACATAGTTGTAGGCACTAAAACACAAGAACTTATTGATTTTTTGCACAATTGTTTTTTTTTTTTTTTTTGTTTTTTTCTTCTAAATAAAAATAAGCTAAAAACTTTTAGTGGCTTTTAGTTTTCTTTCGGTATAAGTTTACACACAACGCGCAACAAAATGACGTCAAGCGTTTTATTTGTGTTTTTTTAGTTTTTTTTCGCTTTCGTTGAAATATTTATTCTATTTACAAGCGTTGTAGGCAATTTATCCTTTTCACTTTTCCGTGTTTTTCACAACTCACTTTACTCTAATTCAAAGCGTTATTAATGACAAAAGGCGCGCCGCCATTGTGTACTAGATACTAGATACAATTGTATCTACTTAACGCAGACGCGGAATGTTCTACGGTATACTATAGTAATTATTCGTATTTCTGCTATATCGACATCGAAATGACCGATGCGTTCGTATATATTGTACTGACTCTTCTGAGAGATCAACTGATGAAACAAAGCACTTTTGGAGAAAGCCATTTATGCGTTGCCTCGACCGGCCAGTATAATTTGGTTTTTGAGGCGCTGAGTTCGTTCTTGAATGCTTGTTCAGCTACTTTACTTTTGCACGATCATCGTTTATGCCAAGGCCACTGAGAGGCAAATAAAAAGAGTATTTGGCAGAAATAAATACGCAAATTCATGAATAATTATATACAAAGCAAAACATTTTTTTTTTTTAATTAAAAATAAGTCTTGAATGTTTATAAGTACGCAATAAGTCCCTTTTATCAGAAGCTATCAGAACACTTCAACTTTACTCGCACGAAGTTCAGAAGAAGAAGTTTTTAGCTACTTATACTAAATAGAATTCATCTGGCTACTAGCAATATGGTTAATAATAGCAATATTAGCTATATAAGTTAAACAGGAAATATACGAAATTTGAATAAAACAAGCTTCTATTTGATTTTCAATTATATATGTATAAATTCAATTATATATAGTATTAACGAAGTAAGAACATCTTTTATTTTTGGCCCATTTTCATTTTCTAAGGGTACTGTCCGAAGATACTGGTGTGTTTTCCCATTGACTCCCAATAGTGAGTACTAGAGCCTACAACCCCAAGGCCTATATCGTCTTCCGTCAATGATCTATCTGTATAACACTTGATGACTTGATGACGTAAGGTTTTAATACGTATGTTCTTTCCGACGTTCACAATTTCTTGTCGAACTCTGATCAAATATGTTTCACTGTGTCATTTCGTCTCTTGGCATAGACATTAGATATGCACCCTTCGTCTAGGTACGGAAACATTTCTGTAAGATCTCCAATGTAGCTTTGTTGCCATCGACTGACAGTCTTAGGAGTATTTCTTTGGTTTTGTATTCGATATCTAAATG
Organism: Leucophenga montana; assembly: GCA_035044765.1. Taxonomy (NCBI): domain Eukaryota; kingdom Metazoa; phylum Arthropoda; class Insecta; order Diptera; family Drosophilidae; genus Leucophenga; species Leucophenga montana. The sequence goes on along the minus strand of JAWNNQ010001291.1, from coordinate 7,112,513 downwards.
AAGTGGTGTCAAATCTACAATAGCTTCTAACGTTACAGTTCGGCACGTGTGAATTGCTCTGTGGTGCACCCACTCGCTAGTCTTTGCAGGGAGTTGAGCACCATAGTGGCTGTCACATGGCTCCCCGTGACTATGCCATATAGTAGCATTCGTTTCACTAGCATGTTTCAGAGCATGTCTCAAAGCATGTTTCAGAGCATGTTTCAGAGCATATTCTTCGGGTAGGACTTCCATGATTTCTCGACCAGCTTCCTGTACACAAGTACTATTGCCTTTGTTAATTTCCTTATAGTTTCTTACATGTGTATTTTTCATAGAAGCTTACTGTCTAGTGTTACCCCCAGATATTTAACCTTGTTGCTAAATTCCGCTACAACCCCTCTGAGCCTAGTTTCTTTTAGTCTAGGAAGCATGTGCTTCCTAGTTAATTGTACAATGACCTTTTTTGCAGAGTTGATGTTAAGCCTTCACTGCACCATTTGGTTGTGATTTTGAGTCCTCTGTTGCTGTTATGTCACAGAATGTCCTCTATGAAGCGAAAAAGCAGAAAGAGTAAGTAAAGCCAAAATTGTGCTTTTCGTAAATAAAAAGTCATTACTCATGATGGATTCTCTCCAGCAATAGTCTATTGAATATATACCGCTATAGTAAAAACCATACTTAAGCTTAAAATAAGTAACCGACTCAGTAAAGTGCAAAGAAGTGCAATCGATACTTTTGTTGCTATAAAAAAGGCTTGTGTTCAATTAAATCAAAAACCATTAGTGAATGAATGCCGTAGATCTTTTAATGGCCCAACGTTTCAGTATACACTTCTTATGGGTGTAAATTCGACAGAAAATTACCAACACCTAAATCCTTCCTAACAAGGACTCAATTGGGTTGCTTCTGTCAACATGCAATACCACAGAAGAACACTGACGGGTGAACCCTTCAAAACGGAGAAGGAGAGCGTTCGGAACATGCAGCGCAACCGCTCGGCCATGAGTAAAAGTATGTTCAAGCACATGGGAGAGTATTTCCTACATGTCCCTTTGCCGGCAAGTCACATTTTAATAAAACCGTTGTAAAATTAGCATTCCATGTCATATGAACAGTTTCATTCATTCATCAGTGTTTCTATTTTTAATATTAAATTATTAAGAACTGTCAGAACTTAGGTTATGTAGGTTAGGTAAGGATGGCCCAACATGGTTAAACCCCACATTGTCCCTTAGGCCAGTATAGGCCCCTTGTGATACCATATGTGTTCCTATTTCATCCGCAGCTACTCAGGAAACACTTTGTCAGTTTCAAGAACGTCGAGATGTGTTTAATCTCTTTTTATGATACCTCAATTAAGTTGTCCAGGAAGGGGCGCCCCAATAACGTCAGTCTCTTCCTACTGTGGGCCGGACAATGACATAGCAAGTGGCCGACCGTCTCCTCCTCTTCGGCGTTTCAGCAGCTTCTGCAGAAGTCCCAGGAGTTTAAACCTAGCCTTGTGGCATGTCTTCCTATTGTATAGTGGCCTGTGAGGGCTCCCACAATAACAGCTAAGTTATCTCTCTTGTACTGAAGAAGTGTTAGTGTTCTTTTAAGATTATATTTTCGCCAGGTGGGTCTAGAGATTCTACACGTGCCAAGGTTGCACCATCTATTGGTTGCTATACCGATCATCTCTGTTGAGATCTGTAGTTTACATGTAGCCATGGGTATACCTACTGTGGCCTTCCCCGGAAGGATATCAGCAGTGGTACCCTCTCTTGCTAATTTATCCGCTTCATCATTTCCCTCTATGCTTTTGTGACCAGGCACCCAGATGAGATGTATAACATAGTGCTCTGCAATCTCGTTAAGAGATTTCTGCCACTCTGTTGTGGTTTTAGTGTTGGAGCTGAAAGAGTTCAGCGCTTTCAGGGCAGCCTGACTGTCCGAAAAGATAAACACATGTTCTTGAGTATTTGAGTATGATCTTAGGAGATGTGTAGCTTCCTGAATGGCTAGCATCTCCGCCTGAAAGACGCTACAATGATCGGGCAGTCTAAAGGATTCTCTAATCCCCAGATCCGGTGAAAATACACCTCCTCCTATCCGACCATCAAGCTTAGACCCTTCTGTAAAGATATTGATAGCGTTTTCTCTACAGTGAGGAAGATTGGCCCATTGTAGTCTTGTGGGTATTATGAAGTGGATCTATAAAAAAAAAAATGTCTTCGCTTAATTTTCATAAAATAATAGGTTTCTTTTTGTAGAGTTTCTTCCCAACAGTAGTAGATTTCCAAAATAGAATACTCTGGACCGCCATTGCGTATGATAACCCATTCAAAAATCAGAAGCTTCAAAAAATCCAACAAATTTTAAAGTTTATGATCTATAATGGTCAGTTGGATGAACTATTTTGGATGAACGGTTTTGGATGAACTATTTCTGGAACAAATATCTACCAAAATTCCATAGATTAGTGGAACGATTTGAATGAAAATTCCAAAAATTGGGTCAAGAGCATCAAAAACAGTTTTTACCATTAACTTTAAAATTAGACTGTACTGTTAGAAATGTGCAGAATGTTTTATTTGAAAAATTGTTTGTCTAAGTTTGGAGACTCTTTAAAATACATAAAAGCAGAACTGTTCTATGATCCGTCAATTAACTCCGAAATCCCTTGCATAGAAATTTTCCACTTTTTTGAGCGGTCTTCCATGGATTTTGAAGGGTCGCCAAGAAATTATATTTTCCGAATTGGTTTCAACATGCCAAAATGCATAAAAAAAGTTGGTCTACTCAAAAATACACTCAACTTTTTCCGTGCAATACCGGAATCAAACTTTTCTGTACATAGGCACATGTATGAGATACTCGTACAATAAACACAAATGTATAATGAAAGTATTTTATTTATATTAAATACAAATACTTTATACATTCAGATATGCTTTCAGCATTTCTTGCTCTCAATCTCCCAATTTTTATTTCAATAAAAAAAAAAAAAAAATGATTCGCAAAAGCTCATACGTAAATTAATTTAATTAAAAAATGTGCGCATCTAAAAACAAATTGGTAGCAAAAGAATAAATTTAATTTTGTATTTTTTTGTTGTTGTTGTTGTTTTTGTTTGAAAGAACACGCCTTTCAGTTTGTTTGCCCGAGTCAGTGTTTATTTTACAAGCGCTGACATCATGTCAGGATCCTGCGTGACGGAAATATCGCTCCCATGCTGTCTGCTCAAACTCTGCTGAAGGGATAATTGCTGGCCATGAAAAATGAGCATATCGCATGCAATTTGTAGTTATCTGAAAGTATTATTGCACAATATTTCGTAATACTACTAGAGAGTTTAGCTTTTCATTGTATGTACTATGAGATACTTTTACAGTATGCACTATCTCATAATTTTCATATTTCCAAATTCAATTCGCTCGATGACACTTGCAGCGCAATTGAGATGCTGTCATTGGGGGCAACATGTGGCGACAGTTTTCAATTGAGCGACACGACAGACTACATATATATGACTATATATATATATATATATATATATATATATATATATATATATATATATATATATATATATATATATATATATATATATATATACATATATGGGTATATGTATATACTTCACATACTTTGTGTGACAAATGTTGATAATTGAACAGAACGCTCTACATCCTCTATAGTATAAGCAAATGATGCATATCAACGACAACAAATAGTACTGAAAGCTTATCGCTTACATTTTGCGCACAATGCAGGGAGATAATATTTTAATATACTTAATTTTTCATACTGAATTACGAATCTATTTGCATTAGTGCCTATATCACAACTAGCAATCGACGACGACCTGATTGAGACCTGCAACGAACGACCACTACCACTTGAAATCTATATGTACTAAAATCTACTCCGTGCGCTTAAAAAAACACTAGACAACAACAATTATCATTCCGAATTGCCGATATTTTTTGCTGATTATGCTGGGTTTCTTGAACACGAAAATAACAAAGAAATAATCACAATAAACTAAAATTTTCGTTGCATAAGAACTGAGTTGGGCACACCCGACAAAATCTTCTTATGGGTTTTCATTTTCAGTTTCGAATTCGGATGGTAATATATTTTTGAAATGTTATGAACCGCAGCAAAGTCATTTCAGTTCATCTCATGAATTATAGCTTGCTTTCTTTATAGAAGTACCATCTTAACGTATGTGAGTTTTTTTCGACAGGCTCAAGATCAATATTTTATTGCCAAAAACTTTATTTGCATGTGAGACACGTGTTTCGAACTTTACAACAAGTAGATCATCAGTCACTGACGGTATGAAGCAATGTACTTTTATTCCCTATCTTGGTTCATTATTCAGGGTTTTGTAATTGAATCGATCAGATTTTTACATTTCTTGGCAGTCATGTTGTTTTATTTGTTAATAATTTTGCTGATTTTTTTATTTGAAAGAAAAAACACCATGGAAAGCTACAGCGTCGAGCAACACTTGCCAAAGATAAAGCTTTATTATGAAAATGGGTGTGTTCTTGTGACAACGTTTGTTGGTTAAATTCGAGTCGACCGGTTCAATGAACAATCAGCCAACACCAACGTACGTCAATGAAACGCAAAATCAGCCGAAAGCATTTTCACTGTACGTGAAACTGTGCAGGAAACCCCTAGGCAGTCAAACCCGCGCCGCAGACAGACAATTCGGGTCTTGGGCCTACATCCTTACACAGGAGCTGAAGCAAAACGACCAAAGTCAATGCCGTATGTTAGCTGACTGGGTTCTGGAGCAGTTGGAAGAGGACCCCGATTTCAGCAAAAAATTAAATCCTCTTCAGCAATGAAGCTTATTTCTCGCTTAATGGCTTCGTGAACAAGCAAAATCCACAATTAACACGAGATCCACAAAGTGCCCATGCATCCACAGAAACTCACTGTTTGCTGTAGATTGTGGACTTACTGTACTATCGGTCGGTCCGTACATCTTCGAACAAAACAATGACATTGCCATCACCATGAAAGTAAAGCGCTACCGATCGATTATTACCAATTTTTTGTGGTTCAAAATGAGTTGATATGAATGTGAACGACATGTGGTACCAACAGGACGTTACGTGCCACGCAGCTGATGTCACAATGGACATTCTACACGAACAATTTAAGTGCACGGTTATCCCACACAGAGTATATGTGAACCAATAATCGATATAGCGACGATATCTTTTTCTTTACTTTTTCGATGACAGGAAGATGAGGGCAAAAACGCCGTACGCATTAAGGAAATGATTTTCGAAAAGATTCGGTGAATGTTCCTGCACGTCAATGAACTGAACTTCAAGTATCCACAATGTGCATTGAAATATTTGGGGTACATTCTGCAAAACTCTGGGTGGTATCAATTGCACGGGTACTCAATTCACTAGTTTAAATAACATCGGCTTGTAGCCATTTTGAAGGAAAATATTCCTATCACTGAGTATGTTGTTGAGTTGTTTACTTTTATCGTCTAGCATCCTACATCTATTATTTGTGAAAGTTTGGAAGGCGGTATTTAAATTTGAGTGAATCTTTAAAGATATTGGGCATGATTCAGCCAATATTAAATGGGATCGTACTTTTAATTCTGTGGTTTTCACCAATTTCTCCATATATTTTGGCCGCTTCTCCTCTATTAATTGTATATAAACGAGTTTAAGATTATTGGAACAAGTATTTCACGTGCATCAAAATCAATGAATTGCTAGTAAAAACTACTGTGTGAATAGTGAAAATACAAATTTAGAAATATTAGACCAAAAATGTCGCTATTCGATATAATAGATACTAAAAATATAGCACCGATATTATAGTATCAAAATAGAAAATATCGATATATATTTATAGTATCACCATTGCTAATCATAATCACCTTTGGAAAATCGAAGAAAAATTCAAAACTGCGTAATTTGAGACGGTCTACATTAAAAACATGTTTATGACGAATTTTTTTTAGAGAACCCAACTTATAATTATAACAAGAAAAAGCGTTAACTTCGGTTAAACCGAAGCTCTAAAAGCATTCACACGAAATTTTTAATAGCATTGTGAAACATAAAAGTGGTGGTTTAAATAGGGGCTATCCCAAAAAGTGGGCAGTACACGCCCACTAGTAGATGTGTATGAAGCGATGTAGTAGATGTGTAAGATGCCGCCATATCGAATTCAAATTTAATATTGACGTTTTCTATACAAATGCATAAAAGTGAGCTATGGGTTTATATAGGACTACCTAAAAAAGTGGGCGGAACACACCCATTTGCACATGTATATGAAGCGGTTGTCCACTAAAATCCACCAAATTAAATTTCAAGCTAATATTGATTTAAAAATGCAGATGTTTTTCATAAAAACACAAAATTGCACGGGGGGTTTGTATAGGGGCTATCCCAAAAAGTGGGCGGGCCAAACCCATTAGTCTATGTATGTTAAGCGGCTGTCTATAAAATGGCACCATACCTCATTTCAACCTAATATTGGCTTTAATAAAGAAGTTTCTCTCACAAAAACACAAAAGTGGGCAGTGTGTTTGTATGGGGCTACCCTAAAAATTGGGCGGGCCACAACCGTTAGTATGCAAAGCGGCTGACCATAAAAAGGCACCACATTGCATTTCAACCTAATATTGACTTTAATAAAGTAGTTTTCATATAAAAAGTCACAAGTCGGCAATAGGTTTGTATGAAGGCTACCCGAAATAGTGGGCGGGTACCACCCATTTATGTATATATCAAGCATACGTTGACTAAAAGTTACCATATAAATTATTAAGTTAATATCGACTACAATAAAAAAGTTTTTTATACAAAAAGTCAAAAGTGGGCGCTGAGTTTGTATGGGTGCTACCCCAAAAAGTGTGCGTGGCGGATCAATCTTTACACTCTATTAAAATGCAATAAAAATAAGTGTATGTGACAACTGGATAGCATTAAATTTGGTTCCCAAAAAAATGCGCAACAACATACAGACGGACATGGCTAGATCGACTCGTTTCGTCGAGCTGATCAAGACTATATATATATACTTTATGCGATCTACAATGCCTCCTTTAATGCGTTACAAACTTTCAGACAAACTGATAATACCATTTCACACTAGTATGTGTGAACGGTATAGAAACAATTAGTAGCATTTGTTTGTTATCCAGTGTAATTTATGTTTCAAGTACTTCAAATTATTTGCACTTCTTTTTTATTTTTGTAGTAATTTCAAAAAAAAAAAAAACAATTTCAAAATCAAGGCCATCTAGTAAATGGTGCTGCACAATTTGTATTCCAGAAATAGTTCAACTTGTACCAAATAAAAAAAATTTTGAAAGTTTACTTTTCAGATACATATTTTGTTTACGCAAAGTTCTTAATAGCATATAAAATGTATCTTTGTACATGTGGTATATGGCGTCTGTGTCTTCTGACACCTTCAGCAGACAGAAGTTCCCTTAGATATGGAATTCTTCTTCTTATGCAATAATTGGCTGTCGACGTGTGTTATTTCTCAATGATTTGAAGGGCAGCAACTAAACATTTATGGTTTTCCTCGAATTTGAGCACTCAAAATTTTAAACAGAGCACTTCAATCCACAACGGACGATGCTAATGAGTTGAGAATTTATTACATTGAGTTTGAAATGAAGTATTAAGTTTATTTTTAGGCGCTTTCAATACAATTTATCTATGCGCACATGTGCTTTCCATTTTTATTAAGTATTAGTTTGGAAATTTGTCACAACTTCTTTTGAGATAAACGCTTAAAAGAAAACAAATTTGTTTGAAAAAGCATCAAAACTAAATTCCATATACATTCTGAACAGAACGAAACAAAATTGGAAAAAATGCTGACATATTCAAAAACAAAAAAAAAGAGAAAAGAAAAGAAAAGAAAAACCAAAAAAATTTCAGACGGCCCATTTAAAATTTTGGGAAAAATATAAAAACTCACGCGCTCAAAAAAATCTTTATAAATAAGTATCTATATGGGATGCACATATACATATATACATACATACATACAAATGAGATATTCATACTAGCTGTATGACTACAAGTTTTTACTTATAAGCTACATTGACTCACGCGGCGTATATGTACTAGTTAAACAGTGTATATATACAGCGCCACTGATTTCGTTTATACTATTCTATTCGTCATCTAACTATATTTTTAAGATGTCATTTTTCTTCTTGTAGAAATATGTGATTTATTGTATTTGCATGTGGTTTGTATGCCCAATGTGTGTGTTTCTGTCTGTGGCATCGCAGGCGTCAAATGATGGTTTAGCTTGCTTTTTTAAATAAATAAATAATAAGAAACACTTGCTAAAACAATAAGGCATGTAATATCTTTTCAATCGATCTTATAGTACAGCAAGATATTTGAAAGTGTGCAACGGTTTCAATACCATTTGCCATTCACAAAACCATGTTGTGAAGTTGTACATTCTATTCGAATAGTATGCAAGCGTATTTGTCTTATATGTGGACTCCACCTCATATGAATAGCACACAGTCCCCAACAATACTCTATCATATTTAAGACTGGAAGTCATGCTACAAAAGAGTTTACCTCCCTAGCTGGTTGCATTTAAACTTCCCAACAGGCCCAACAGTCATTAGTACCACATGAGGAGTTAGATCCATACAGCAAAACGCTGCTCTTCGAACTATAAAACAAGTCTCAGAGACTAGCTTCCTTACGAAGGGTGAATGGAATTATTAGATGATCGCTTCCAGGCCTACAATATTGGGAGAAAAAAGTGTGGCGTTTTGCTGTATGTAAAAGATTTAACGCGAATGATTTAAAAATTAAAAAAAAAAAACGAGCGATACTGATTTACGTTTATGAGGCCTGTTCCAGTTTTCACTATTGCCTCGAACATGTCGAAATTCGTACCAGATAAAATGTGTTTTTGCGGGGAGTTCTTCTTCATTACTTTAATATGAAGAAAATTGTGGCCGAGGGTCATCGAATCTTAGTAAAAATTTACGGCGAGCATGCTCTATCTGAACAATCGTGTCGGAGGTGGTTTGGTCGCTTTAGAAGTGGTACCTTTGAGCTCAAAGGTAAGGAACGGCCGGGTCAACCCAAAAAGTTTGAAGACGAAGAATTAGAATCATTGCTCTATGTGGACCAATGCCAAACGTTTCAGGAGTTGTCAGAATCATTGGGAGTGGATGAGTCGACAGTCAGCAAATGTCTAAACGCCTTATTATTAATTGGATTGATTCAAAAGCAAGGAAGCTGGGTGCCATACGAGTTGAAGCCGCGCCATCGAAAGGCGATTTTTCGCTTGTGAACAGCTCCTCTAACGCCAAAAAAGAAAGGTGTTTTTTGCAACGCATTGTGACTGGTGATGAAAAGTGGATCCCAACGACCCCAAGCACAAAAAATCATGGGTTTTGCCCGGACAGTCATCAACATTCTTCGCAAAGTCGAATATTCATGGCATGAGGCTTATTGCTCTGTATTTGGTGGGACCAGCGCGGCGGGATCTACTACTACGAGCTGCTCGAAACCGAATGAAACGATCACGGGAGAACGCTATCGGACTCAACTTATGCGTTTGAGCCGCGAACTCAAGCAAAAACGATTGGAATACGAAGAAAGGTACGACAAAGTGTTTTTGCAGCATGACAACGCTCGGCCACATGTTCCAAAACCGGTCAAGACCTACTTGGAAACGCTGATATGGCAAGTGCTACCCCACCCGGCGTATTCTCCAGCCATCACTCCTTCCGACTACTACTTGTTCCGGTCGATGACACATGGCCACACACGTCGCAACAGAACAATGCAAAAAATGGGTCGATGATTGGATTGCCTCAAAAGACAAGTCGTTCTTCCGAGCTGATATCCTAAAATTTTTAAGTTCTGAAGTTAAATAATTAAAAGAAGAATTTAATTCTTTGAGATGTGAAATAGTTTGTGGTTTAAAAACCTTCATTGCGTTACTATTGTACTTCTCTACGTTAAATGAAGAGCAGATACAGAAGACGAAATTGGACTATATTAATGTACATCCTTAAATGCCCTGTTTTCTAAGATAGACAAGAATTATTCCCAATTGTATCAAACAGTTTTATATACTTTTCTGCTTTAATTGAAAGATTTGTCCAGCTAAAGTCGATCTATCAAAATTATCTCCAGCGATTTACAGACGGATGTTTTATAAGATGCTAAAGACCGTGATTATGGGAACTTTGATAAATTAGATAATATTGATTCATTTCAAATTTTTTTAAATTTTGCTAAAACTATTGTTTGCATACTTTTCAAGTATTGGAGCAATTTACTACAAAAGCCGAATATCCATGTTGCTAAGCTGATGTAATCCATCTGCTGGGATAAACAGAATTTACACACCTGTTTCGATTTTCGAATCTGAACAAAATTGTTCGTAAGAGATTTCGTTTCAATGGTTCGATATTTACTTTCAGAAAGACATTACGATTTGAATACTTTGAGAAGAAGCTTTGAGAATATAAATTTCACAGTCCCAATCCCAATTGAATTAAAAACGCAAAGTTCTTTTGCAAAGGAATACGAACCATTTTAACGAAATCACTTACGTACATATTACTCGTACATATTCCAAACATATTCCGTAAATATTACAAAGGGAGAGACTGTATTATGTACTATTTAAGCTCAGTGAAAGTATAAAAAGTTTAATGCAATATGAGAGATATGACTATATATAAAGCTAGCACCGTCAAAGGCACATTAGAAGTGCTTGATTGGGAAGACCAATCTCATTCGTCATATTTACTTTCTTGCCATCATAACTTACATCGATCAATGACTAATAAAATTCATAGTTTTGAAGATAATGAAAATCAACTGAGTTCTTGGATAGTTTTAAAAGACTAGCCGTACTTTCTTCATAAAATTCGGTTGCTGGCTAATTACGATCAATATTTTAAGTGATGTGTTACTTAGTCAATGTACAACCGAGTTTACAAAATTTAAAGAGTCTTTAGAGAAGTTCAACTAAATTTAGAAGGAGTGTTAGGAATAGTTGTTACTTTCAAGTAACAGTTACCAAAAATTGGAGCAACTACGTATAGTAGTAATTGTTAGTTTCCATTTACTTACTATGTAATAATTTTCACGTCGCTAATACAAACAGTCGGAAATAGTACAATAATAAAAACTAAATAATAAGCATCAACAACAAAACAACAACAAACAACAAAATAGTGTAATAATTTTCAATAATAGTATGTGCGGCCAGCAGACTATTGGGAGCTTCGTAGCTGAGATCGAAACACGTACCTGCAGGCTAAAACATTTTTCTGTATAACAAAAAGTTGTTGGTATTATTCGCTCTTCATCACTAAGGATCATATTGCTCTATGTGTGACCACTATCAAGGGCTCAGCCGGCGTAACCTATTATCTCTTCACATTAAGAAAAATACAATATGTCAAAAATATTTCTCAATGTATTCATATAAAAATATGTAATAATAATATATTTTAAGAGACTAACTTAAATCTAAAGCTCAGTTCAGACTACAAACCACGGATAAAACAGTGACATATATGTACGTTTGCCACATGTGTGACCGCCAAATGTTTTGCATGCAAATGTTTGTCAGCCTGAGTTTGGCCAAATGAATTGCCGTTTCTGTGACCAGCCATTTAACCAGCCATTAACGCGTTTGGGCGTTTGAGTGTTTGTGCTTGCAAGTAATTTGTACGAACAAATGCAGGCAAACTGTGTATGTGTGTAGTTTGAAAATCATCATAAAAAGTCAAATGTATACATTTATTTATTGAAATTAAAATAGTTGTAAATACTATGTAAATACTATGTATTTTTGATTTTTATAGTGAATTTTATGAAAAATGCGTTTACCGCAAACAATATGACCACTAAGCCAAATAATTTGTGCACAACTTTAAACAAAATCTGAGTGTCAAATGATATGTTGTACGTCTGATGGCCAAACTGGGATTTAGCCAAAAACACATGATTTCACCATACACAAATTTTGTGCAAATAATTTGCGCGTCTGACCTTAGTCTAAGTGGTTCAACGAGTCGAAATATGCAATAAAAATACTCATATTGTTTTTTCTAGAATACTTTAAGAAACATCTCTCAGTTCGGTGTTTTTATTTTTTTAACTTAAAAAATTATTCAATCTGTACATTATCGGTATAAATAACTGTATGAAATGCTAAAGTTTTTCACACATTAGTATACTTTTCTAACAGAATGTATACTCCAATGACTTTCGCACAATCGAAACTCTAAACTAAATGCTTTATGTGCGATATATCTCACAGCTTGTGCGTGGGACTCGCCCGCGAATCATACACATTTACCAAATATGTGCAGAGACAACTTGTTTTTTAAAGCTACTTGATGCGACCCAAAATGCAAAGGCGAGAGCATTTATGCAAATGTTTAACAACTTACTAAATAAAATCTCAATCAATTACGCATAGATAAATTAATTGTAGACAAACAATGTAGCTATCTTTAGTAAGAATACCGACTTGGGCAATAATTTGCCAATTAAAGTTGATTAACCCAATTTTCATAATGCTCGCTGGGCCGCCACACAGACCCAAACTCGATACTCTAACTGCGAGTATGTATGTAGATATGAAAAATGCCACAGTAAATGTTTATCTAAGCAAAATTTTAATTAAACAAGAAAGATATAAGCGTGTATATAAAGCAGAGTCGAATATGTAACTACAAAAGCATGAAGTCAGCTATAGGCGTAGCTGTTGAAATGAAATGAAATGAAATGAAATGGAATGAGAAAAACAAATAAAAAATGAATAAAATTGAAAATTAATTTCTAAATCTAAATTTTTCATTTGAATTTCGTTTGTCTGTTGCCGATGGACAGCATGTTTATTTGAATTATAGAAATAGCTGTGCGGAAATTCGCAAGCACACCACCAACAGTGTTGTGTTCTGAGAAACACTGAAATACGACGTACCAAAACTGTTTAAATCCTTGAATGTTTATATGAATCCTCAGGCGCTTTCGACACGAATTCTGCAATAATCCAATGCTTTCAATATATTTCGCGGCACTTTCGTTTAAAATGCGTTACAAAATTTTGCACAATAATTTTACTTTTTTTTTACAGTGTACTTGTAGCTGTGTAGTATATTAGTGAAATATGACGTCAATATATACTAAATTTAGTGCATTAATTCAACTACTAATTTGCCTTTATGACATACAATTTCCGTATGCACAAATATCCTTTTGACACTTTTCTATTTCATTTCATTTAATAGGTTGGTACAATATTTTTCTCGATGTTCGTTAATTGTTAGGTATGCTATTTCAATAACTTTTGCACTTAAAAGCGTGATTTTCATTTAATTATTTCGTTTCGTTAACAAATAAAACGTTTCTTTTGGATATATTTTTTTTTTCGTCGTTTGTCGACGTCGTTGCAGAAATTAAGAATTATTTAAATAAACCGTGCGGAAATTCTTGAAATTTATTTATTTTTTTTTTTATTATTTTGCTATAAATATGCTTTAATTAAAATTAAGAATTGATTCTTTTTTTTTCTTCTTCTTCTATTATATTTAAATCCCAATTTCGTTTGCTTTGACGGGACGAAGAGATCTTTCGTTTCGGCCGGACACCGATTGACTGAAGCAAGTGGGCAAAACTTGTAGCGTCGAAACGCTTTGCGCTTTTACACTGCGCAACATAAGTACACAATTGTTTTGTGTTTAGATTATTTAGAATGTGTATGTATAAATTAAGTTACTTGAAAGCTTTATAGTCTAATTTGATGAGCAATTGTGCAAATTTGTAACAATTTAACGTGTACTTCGTGTTATAGAGAAACTTGAAGAAGATTATTTTTAAATAACTTCTACACTTCTAATAATCACAAAGTTCGCCACCAGATTATAACTTTGTAGTGAGAAGAATCGTTAAGAGACTCCATTTTTTTTTTTTTTTTTTAATACATACTTCTATTTCCAATTCCGATTCCTGTCGAACTTTATTGAAATGAAATGGAAAGCTGTTCCGAATTTCGAAAAATGAAATAATTCTCGAAAGCAGAGAAGTGGTATAAATAGTATTTCACTTGCTTGTAAAATACTTTTTCATTCAAAATTCATACTTAGGTGTATTTAGTATATTAGCTAGCACTTTGATGTCCACTCGCAGATTATCAGCGCGTCTTGGACGGTCTGTGAATATGGAGAATTTCAACTTCAATGTTGTAGAAAACTTCGTCTATTTCTGGGAACAGAAATTACAACGACAACAACGTTAGCCGAGACATCAGAATAACGCTTGCTAATAGCTGCTACTTAGGGCTCAACAAGCATATTAGAAGTAGAGCCCTCTATCGAATTAGGAAGATAAACATCTATAAGACACTGATTATCCCAGTGCTGCTTCATGGCGCAGAAGCATGGACCCTGACATCAACGGATACAGCGTCTTTATCAGTGTTCGAGTGAAAGACTCTTCGTAGGATTTTTGGTCCATTTAGAGTTAGCGTTGAGTTTAGGACCCGTATGAACCACTATCTGTATGACTGACGTCGGCGCGCACTAAACTACACCAAATGGTGCGGTGTTGACCGACAGACGGCTGTAGAGCCACCTAAGCTAGCACCATTGCTTTAAAGTGTTTTAAATGGTTTGTGAAAATAACATTTTAAAAAGAGTTTAAAAAACGATTTAGAAAAAAGTTAAATGTCAGCATTTTCAAGCTGAAATGGGAACATGAAAATGAAAACATGTCGGAATTAATATATTTTTGAAAGTGGTCGGAATTAGGAACATGCACTTTACTGTGACGATTAGCACTACCTTTACCGAGCCTTTTTTTTTTTGTCACCATTTCCACGAGCAGCTATTGATACACTATAATTTATACATATTTCAACGAAATAAACTCAAGCACTAATGTAGACATGCTTGATAATTTGTTTTAATAGCTGGCCTGTTTCAAAAATGACACTGAAGCTCAAATCGTGTTTTTAATTCAAAATTGTGAATGTCATTAGATGTGCTTTTAACAAGATTGCCCTAACTATCAATTTTTTTGAAAGCAAAAGCCGAAGGTTTAGCATTGACACAATAAATTTTGGTTCTATTTTTTTTTATTTTCTCTTTTTTTTTTGTTTTTTTTTTTGTTTAGCATTTTATTCTAATTTTGGGTATAAGTACTCGAAAACGAAATCTTTAATATTATTAAATTTCATGTTTTTGTATATGGACTCCTTCTAGTTTGTACGACTGAAACTTCGAATAATAATAAAAGCAAAAATACAATTACAAAAGATATAATTATGCGAAGCTCATCAAGGATGAATGTATTCTACTATTTTCAGCAGCTGTTGATGTACAGACGCTCAAACACTCTGAACTTTAGTTAAATTAAACATTTCATATTGGGGAATATTATATTTTATAGTAGATAAATAGAAAACTTTGTATGGTGCGGCTAGAGCATACTGATGAGAGCTTATAGATAAGTTTAAAACACTTCCACATGCAGCTATAACAAAAAGTTGTTGTTATTTTCACTTTGCATTGAGAAAAAATTTGTCAACAATATTTCTAAATATAAAATGTCCTCATAGATTTTTATAGTACCTAAGTGTCGTGGGTTAAATTAAGTCCAAACAGCTAAAAACGTCCTATTATCAACGCACAGATCAACTATCATAGTTCATTAAGTTTAAATTTTGCCATTAAATACCATATTTGTGACGTATAGACTCGATTAGGAGAAGTTTTGTCGACATTTGAACATCGAAGATGTATGCCGAAAATTATTACTGACAGAATTATTACTGTAGCAATTATAAGCTCGATTTGCACACTCTACAAAACAATTAATTAAACACATGTTTCACCAAATTACAATTACATTTGTTCCCATTTTTGTCATGGAATTAGTCGGAAAGGAGATTTTATAAAAAAAACTTGTTATACATAGGTGTCATGTTTCTAATATGGTAACGCGAGCGGCAGATAAGAGGTGGTGGATGGTAAAGAGCACTTCAAAATATATAATATTACCCATTTTCAAAAGTGCCGGAAAACTTTCCGTTAAAACTACCAAATGACTGTACTATAATAAATTAATTAATAACTAAAACCAACGGAAACTTTGAGCAAACGTTGCGTTCCTACAACTGCTCATTTAGTGCGCTTATTTCTGAATACATCATATATGGATTTGCATTATTTGTCAGAGCAGAATAAAAGATAATGTACTACGAGTATCACTGTTAAAGAAATGCTGTCCGAAATTTTAGGGTTTCTAAAATTTACAAAAAAAAAAAATAACTTTCTTCTAAGTTTAAGAAGTGAGTATTGATAGAACTATATAGAGTATTTTACAGATAACATGACTAAGCAAACACAATAGTTATGCCAGTAAATCAACTTATGGTTAAACAGTGTATCTAAAGAAAGCTCTCAAAGCTCAGACCGCAAACCGCAAATGTAAAGCACACAAAACGCTTTCTGTAAATTATGAATTTAACATTTTTGGGGCAGCCAATTCGTATATACAATAGTAGCTCATAAAACTATTATAATAAATAATCAAAAAAAAAAAAAAAAAAACTCTAAACACAGCAAGAGAACAAAAGAGAACTATGTATCTTACAACTACTAAATACAAGTTGTAGAACATTAAAGAACATTTCTTATATAAATATTTATTTAAATGTGCCGCAACATGTTTCCTTTTGTTAATTTGTTTATTTGGAATCTCAAATTTGTGCTTCAGCATAAATTAGCCATCTTTCCAGAACATTGTGAAATTTCAATTGTTTCAATGAATGAAATTTAGCTTAGAACAAAGCAATTAGTATATGAAATACTTGCTACAAGCAATAAATATTTACAAAACAAAATACTACCTACTATAATAAAAAATCTATGAAAACAAAATCAAAGCGCATAATGAGTATTATGAAACCACTGAGAAAGTGGTGAGCGAGAATGCGGAAAATCTTCACAGTATGTGGAAACTTCTTACTGTGTGTCAATGACAGGTGATATATAGAATGTATATACGAATATTAGTCTGTGTGTCTATGCGTCGAGTGAGTGCGTTGACAGGCTGACTTAAATGGGTTAAAACTGTCGTCGGCGCCAATTTGTTTTCTGCATGCTCCAAGAACTACTTATAATCTAATAATACATAAAAATAAAAAAAGCTAACAGATTTAATATGCACACTTACCTAATAAATATTTGTGTATAAGTTTATTGCGTTGCTATAAGTATATAATCTAAAGTTGCTTCCAATCCGTTCAAGTTGCAGCCTGTTCACGTACTGTATGCCTAATATCAATAGATAGATTTGTACTTCATTGGATTTCGTTAATTTCGTTTTTTTTTTTTTTTTTTTGTGTTTTGTGTTTTGTGTTTTTTTTTTTGTTAATTGCGGATTTTATTTTTGCGAAAATCCTCAAAAACTATTTCAGCAATGTGTTGTGTTTTGTATTTCTTTCTTTATATTGCCTTTAAATTTATTTTGTCCTCTAATTGCCCAATTCGATTTACAGAATTAGATTTAGCGAGTTCTTTCGTTTAACTTTGAAGATTCTATTCTCCATTTTAAGTAGGTTTTTTTCTTTGTTTTTTGGTGGGCTTTACATTTCCCAGCTACCAAAACTCTCAACCGCTCGCATGAGTTGTTGAAACGAACTGAACTGAACTGATGTGGTCTGAGAAAGTGGCTGCTGCTGTGGCACAACTCGAATGCAGCAAAGCAAAGAAATCTAGCTATAAATAGTAGTGCGCACATACGACATGTTGCAAGCGTTCGAACTGAATTTTGTAGCTCAAAAATATTTTCAAAAATATATTTTTTAATATTTGAAATGAATATCCTTAATCATTAACATTTAACAAAGATTGGTAGCAAAGACTGCTACTAAACTGTCAGAACTTTTTGTAAATATTCAAACTGTAACGATTGTATTTCAGCTGCGACAACGACAGCACTGTAAACAGATATACAGAGTAAAAATACATGGTTTCTTCAATATCACTCAAATTCTTTAACAAACGGAAGGGGAAATGTTAATAGTTCAGTTACTAGTTTAAGCAAAATTAGTAAGTAAACGTGCGCTGCTATGTTTGCGGGCAGTATTTGCGCCAATCAACTACCGCATGTTAAAATGATAAAGTATATTTTCAGTGCCCAATAGCACGTTTCGAAGTACTACCACAGCTATCACCACTGCATATCGTAACAGAACGACAATGAAAAGTACATTGTATAGATTTTCAAGAAAGGCAAGACAAATTTTCACATCTGTAAAATTGCTATTCTCTCAGATAGCCAGGCTGCGTTGAAGGCTCTTAACTCCAACGTAGTTAGGACACAGCTTGTGCTTGAAACAAATGGTCTATTGGAAAAACTAGGTGCACATAACAGAGTATCTCTGCTGTAAGTGCCTGGTCATAACAATATTCCAGGAAATGAACAAGCGAACAAGCTTGCAGCACAAGGATCGGCAACGGTATTGATAGGACCTGAGCCGTATTGTGGCATCGGGAGACATACTATATCGGAAGTAGTCCGCAAGGAGAAGGGTATAGGAAAAGTACAACACTCTGGGCTACAAGCCAAAGACTAAGAAAAGCAAAGTTACTTATAGGGGGTTACAACCCGAGCAGATCGAAAACTATGCTCCAACTAGATAGGAACCAATTAAGAATGCTAATATGACTGCTTACATGCCACTGTAGACTAAAGAAACATTTCTTTGTTTTGGGGATACATAACTCACCCGAGTGCAGGATTCTGTGACCACGAATAGGAGACCCCTCTTCACATTCTTTCTGAATGGGAAGCTGTAGCTAGAATAAGAATGTAGATTCTAGTTCATCCCTTGATTAGAAAGGAGCAACTGAGAAGTTTGGATCCTAGGAAAGTACTAAGATTTATTCAACATATAGGCTTAGGGCAGGTCTTTGAAAGGAACCGAAAATTGAGGAATTGCTTTAAAAAAAGTATAGTCAATGCCCGCGATTCCCGCAATTTTTGGCTATCATTTCCTATCTTAGCCATCCTCGCTCGTTTCGAATTTGTAGAGAATAGAAACGAAGTGAAGAATAAATATTAATTGATCTGCAGACATCGGGAACATTGAAAAGTTGTAAAATATGAATGGGAAACATTATTGGATGTGTTTTTCTGTTATCCAAAGTTGCGTTACAGTATTTGACAATTTTAAATACATATATCCGACCAAAAATAATCTATGGCCACTAAATTTTATAGGATTGCAGCTTCACAACGGAAACTAAGTGCAGAGAACTCATGCGAACCACCCTGTGCAGCGCATCTCATCACTAAGTAGAGAATGTTCTATGGTTAGTGCTCTCATTTACACATAGAGATTTAAGACTACCGATTGTTTTGAAAACGATAAGCAAACGATCGATAGTTTACTGTTTATGTATTTTTATACGCTCTACCCATGTAGTAAAAGCAATGGAAATAGCAGATTTGTATTGCCTGTAACATCCAAAAGAATTGTATACCCATGTCTGCTTAGCTGTCCGTCTGTATATAAACTAGGAGGATATGTAGGAGGATAATTAACATCTACTATTTCATCTTCAGAGAAAGTGTGTAAAAATAAGCGTGCCAACTCCACTATAAGAGGTATATGCAGTGTATATTGGGTATGTTGGAACGTCTAACTGCTTGTAACAAAGCGAAGGAAGCATCGAAAACCCCATAAAGTATGATATACAAATTCGTCATCGACACAACGAGACAACTCGACCTAGCCAGTAGTAGAAAGCAAAATAGCAGGCATATATAAAATAAAAAATATATGTGTTGTGCAAGGTATAATATAGCCAATCACCTCAACCGCATTATACCTTGGTCTATTTTTAAATTATTAATTTTTTAATTTTCTTTTATTTTTTATGCTGTAAATTGTAATAAAGCTAACAGATCCAAAAATGATTTAGCTAGAAAACCAAATGTTTTAATAATGCAGATTTTGTTCGGATGTTGGTTTAAGACAAAATTATAAATACAATGGCTAAAATGATTGAGTAGATGGAATAGAACAAGACAGAATTGATAGGAAACTAATTAGATACGAAACTAATTTTTCCTATAGAAAATAGTAGTTATTGCGAACTTTATACATCTGATTGTTCCAAAAATTTGATATTTGAAAAAGATGAAAAATGTCAAACAGTAGTACAATAGATTTTACATTTGACACAGAACGTCAACATTATTCAATAGACTTTGACGATACTAAAGCAAATATTTTTAACAGTTTGGAAGAGAATAATGAGCATACAATTGCGCAAAGGTCAGAAGTATGCAAACGTTCTCCAATAGATATATTATTGAGAGTATGTAATGACCATATTTATGTCACTAATGATATTAATACATGAACTGAAATTGAATTAATCTCTTAAAATAGTGTAAGTTTATTAGATGAATTTTTGGTAGTGTCTATGACAGAAAATATTGAGGTAGCCTGTTATGAAACAATAAATAATACTAGTCAAGCAACATCTTTGGAATTTATATTTCACAATTTTTGAAACGTTAACTATGGTGCAATCAAAGCTTTAATATTCTTCAAATTTGTCACTTTTTTTTACCCGGCACAGCTGGTGTTTGCTTCAGCTTTAAATTACAATTATTGAATGTATACTTAGTTTAAACAATTTTGAATACAATAAAATTAATTCATACATATAGTATTTGGCAGAATTTCACATTTTTGACTGTGCTTATGGTAATAAAAGTCACCAAACCAACTTTTAAATCAATATTTCAAAGACTGATGGAATAGGAATACATAGACAGGCACACAGATGGTCATGCAGATAGAAGGACTAGGCTAGATAGACTAGTCTTGTAGTGCTGAACACGAATATATATTCTTTATGGGGTCTCCGATGTTTGCTTTACGGCGTTGCAAACATTATTATTAAATTGTAATACTATTCACACTTTATGTGAAGAGTATACAAATGTTTTTTGAAACAAAATCTTTTGAAATGAAATACAAATATGTTCATATTATTAGCACATATCTATGTCACATCTATAATTAATTTCTATAATTAATTAACATTTCAAGAGTTCAAGCAATAAAAAAAAATTATAAAAATTAAAATTTAAACTACGCAGCGGCTGGACGCTCTCCGATATACGGTTATCGAAGTCATTTCGACAACTTTTGTTCAACTATCGTAAGAATTTCGATTAACTGTAGTTATTGAAATCGGTGCGATTATTCTAGTACTATCGATATCATCCACCCCTACTGACTCATTCGACTCGCACGCATTTCTGCCGCAGAATATTGTTGCTGGCTGCTTCGAATATTGTCGATTTTGTAATAAATTCCGCTGTAAACTAATTGGAATCAATTAAATATGGTAAGTAAAGTTGTAAATAATTAAAACAAGTTGCTACAGCAGCGTTGTCAATGCGGAAAGTGATAAAAAAGCAACAAACCAGTTGTGTCCGTCCGTCCGCTCGTTTTTCATCGAATCTGCGCTAAACATGTGATTTAAAATTGCACTATTTAAGCCGTAAATATATATCAAATGAAGTTAAAAGCAGTATAAATATTACAAAAATAATTAAAAAATTTAAATTGTTAAAGCGCTGCAAGTGAAAAGATATTTTTTTTTAGTTAATTCAACCTAACCTACAAAGAAGCTTCTCGTCTGTGGTGCTAGTAAACATCTGACTAAACGCGACTGCCGGCACATGCTGCCGCATTGTTTACAGTGGAGAGTGGACGGTGCGAGCGATGACAACATACAATTTGAGTCATACTAAACGCTTATTCTATACCTTGTCTTGAGGAAACGAACAAGTTGGCGAAAAAGTAAAAAGGGCGCTTCTTGGCCAGAACCATTTTGCGGCCTGAGCCCAGGCACATAATCCCAATGAAAATGAATTTAGGGAAAAGTGTGAGAGTATGAAACGGGGTAAGAAACTGTTAGGCAAATATATAAAAAAAGAGCGGTGGCCTGCATTGGATTGCGGGAAAACACTTTGAGAAAGGTATCAGGGTTTTTAACAGGACATTGCAGTCTTCAAAAATTGAAACAAAATAGGTTTTGAAAGTCCATGCAGATTCTGTTTAGAGGACAGTGAGCATATTTTGGAAGATTGCCCAACCTTGAATAATACGTGGTTTTAATACATGGTGCACCAGCTAGGAAAGAGGAAATGCGAACACTAAATCTAAAGGACCTTTTAACATTTTTGAGGCAGACAAGGCACTAAAAGTACAAGATACATAGTTCGATTGAAGTGTCAATTTGTCATATAATATTAAAAACCGCTCCTTTGTTTATATTCACTTGCAGCAACCACAAATTGTGATACTCAAGGAAGGTACGGATAGCTCGCAGGGTAAGCCGCAGCTTATATCAAATATCAATGCCTGCCAATCGATTGTGGACGCCGTGCGCACCACGCTCGGACCACGCGGCATGGATAAGCTCATTGTGGATGGACATGGCAAAGCGACAATTTCGAATGATGGCGCCACAATTATGAAGCTGCTTGAGATTATACATCCGGCAGCAAAGACACTGGTGGACATTGCCAAATCGCAGGATGCTGAGGTAGACGTGAAACTAAAAATGGAATACATTGTAATGGCATTTTAATTAATGTTTTCTTTCTATAGGTCGGTGATGGCACTACCTCCGTGGTATTGCTGGCAGGTGAATTCCTTAAACAGGTGAAGCCATTCATTGAGGAGGGTGTGCATCCACGCATTGTCATTAAAGCCATACGCAAAGCTCTGCAATTGTGCATGGAGAAAATTAACGAAATGGCTGTCCACATTGAGAAACAGTCAAAGGAACAGCAACGTTCGCTGCTTGAGAAATGTGCTGCCACTGCCATGTCTTCGAAATTGATACATCAACAAAAGGATTTCTTCGCAAAGATGGTTGTCGATGCTGTACTATCGCTGGACGAACTCTTGCCACTGAATATGATTGGCATTAAAAAGGTTGCTGGTGGCTCGCTGGAAGAATCACAGCTTGTATCCGGTGTTTCATTTAAGAAAACATTCTCATATGCCGGTTTTGAGATGGCACCCAAATCGTACAAGAACTGCAAAATCGCTTTGTTGAATATTGAGTTGGAATTGAAAGCCGAACGTGATAATGCTGAAGTACGCGTTAACAATGTCAAAGAATACCAGAAGGTCGTCGATGCTGAATGGCAGATTTTGTACAACAAATTGGCCAAGATACACCAATCAGGCGCCAATGTTGTGCTCTCTAAATTGCCCATCGGTGATGTTGCTACACAGTATTTTGCAGATCGTGAAATTTTCAGTGCTGGACGTGTGCCCGATGAGGATCTCAAGCGCACCATGAAGGCATGCGGTGGTGCTGTCATGACCATAGCTAATGACATCAATGCCAGTGTACTTGGCCAGTGTGAAACCTTTGAAGAGCGTCAAGTCGGTGGCGATCGTTTCAATTTGTTCCAAGGTATGTAATAATTGTAAAGTATAAGGAAATAATATAAATTAAACTATTTTAATTAAATTTTATCACAGGCTGCACAAATGCCAGAACCTGTACTTTGATTCTGCGTGGTGGCGCTGAACAGTTTCTGGAGGAGACTGAACGCTCATTGCACGATGCCATCATGATTGTGCGTCGTACAATTAAACACGACTCGGTTGTAGCTGGTGAGTATACTTGATTACAATAGTACATTAACAAACTAGCTGGCTCGCGCAGCGACAATTGTGGGCACTTTCACAAAATGACGAACAGGCTAAGCACAATTGACGAACAGATGAAGAGACCAGATACCATACCTAGCGTAGCCGGTTTGTGCTGCTACTCCCTATTGTTTTTCTCTTATATAGGAGCGTGACACCAACCCTATTTCTAGTATATCTAAATTTTCCCGGTTCTTTTTCGTATGTACCAAATTTCATTCATCTGCCTCAAGTACTTACTGAGATATAACGTATTTGGGGTTTCTCTTATACATATGTTGTGGCAAGAACTTAAATAAAAACTACGAAGCGAGAATAGATTTATGGTCTTGAGTTCATTAAACAATTCCATGGAAAAAATCACTTTCGTTTTTCACCGAATTTTCCAATTTTGCGGAAAACCTTTTCCTAAAAACCTTATTCGGACTATTACGAAAATTTTAAGTTCAGCCGTTCACAAGTACTTACCAACGAAGAGCATTTAATTTACTTTTTTCATACCGACAACAGCGCTACCTAGCGAGTCCAACTGTAGCTAAGAACCATCCAGATGACCCCATAGCAAAAAAAATAAACTTTCATCCAAATCGGTCATGCTGTTTAGGAAGAGAAGAATTACAGACGTACGCCCACCCGAATTTTTTATATAAAGAGAAGATATTAAAAGTTTCATAAACAATACAGTACATTTATGCATGTAGCACAACGTGAGCAAGCCAATCTAGCATATAAAAGTATATGTAAAACAAATTTAACCTAATCTGTACTATCTGTGTCACACATCTGTGTAGATTTTTTTCTACCCCCAACCCAGCTGCTGTCACAAACAGAATAAATATTTGCATTGACGTATTTCCGTGAATAATATGCGCTAAATTTACATAAATTGATTTGAATTGTCAATCGAACTTATTTAGAAATGTATTGCATACTGTTTCTATATTTGTAAGTACCTATTTATATTCTACATTTATTTATTATAAGCCCTCTATGAAGTAAGAGGGCTTTGCCAAAAATTCCGATTGGTTTCTTAACGTGTAAGAAAACCGAACGGGGGTAAAATCAATGGTGTCAGCACAAATACTCTCACTAAACGTTCATTGAGTATTATGCTCCCCATGACAAGGAAGGCAGTTTGCTGAAAATCGTCGTGCCTTATACAAATAGCAGCATAAACTGTCTGCGTATTATAAACGCGAATGTTAAATTTATACCTTTTTATGAATTAGCACTAATTTATGCATGCAACAAAACTAGTTTTGTTGCAGAAATTATACAAAAGGTTTGCATTTTTATTGTATTGTATTTTTAATGCAATTTCAACCACTTTTTATGCATACATACTATTTGCAAATGCGTTGTGGACTGAGACAGCTGCTGAATGTTATAATGTTGTACATATTTGAAATTGTGACAATGTGTAAGCATTAGCGTGGTAGTTTAAATTGAATTTGAAAATTGACCACTTTATATACATATAAGAGCTAATTGCAATGGTGAGATATATTTTATTTTTTTAATAAAAGCCTCTTTTTTTTTTACTATAATTCAACAGTTTTGCGAATAGTTTGTAACACTCAATCAAAGAAGAAGCAAATTTAAATTTTTAATCAGTTAGACAAGACGAATCGATCGTTTAATGTCCGTCTATCAGTTCCTCTGTCTGTCTGTCTGTCTGTCTGTATATAAGTTGCTGCGTAAACTAATGAACTAATTTTTCAGATATTTAGTTGTGGAAGTGGTATAGATACTGACTGTCCAACGACGTAAACAGGTTATATTCACTATAAAGCATAGTCTTCGTATTGTATAAAACAAATGCACTGAGCATTTTGTAGTAATTTTAAAAAAATACACATTAATTGGTGTAGAGACGTCAAATATGAATGTATTTGAAGTGGGCATGCATTAGATCAATGAGAACTGCACTCTTTATTATGAAGATGCACACTATTTGCTGATAAAATCAATAAGATCTGCAATTCGTACTAATATACGCATTTTAGTATTGAGATCAACCATTATTATGTAGGAGCTCAACGCCCTTACAATAGTTAGCCTACCATTTCGATTTAATACTGCTATATAATTGTAATTAATTAATATAATTGCAATTAATATTTAATGAAATTGTTTACGTTAAACGCCTGCTTTTAATGAAAGCTTCTGCGTCAATGCAAACATTTGGTTTATATATAAAGATCGTTCTACAGATAACTATTTTATTAATCAATCTATTGCCTTCCAATTAAATTTGACATAATGGCATATAGCTATCATGCATATAATCGGGCACCTTGGCAAAAGTACTGTTACTGGTTTTAGTTGTATATATTTTATTTGTTGCATGAGTATAACCGCTTCTTTACCCTCTTCTTTCAATATAGTGCTCTACACTATTATTCTATTTAATGTATCATACTGTTGAGCACATCGAAGCACAGGCCACAATAACACAAAACGGGTTTCTGAGTTTGTCGCACATATGTATGCCTGGCAAGAGGTCAGTATCTGGATATAATGTCGTCACACGCTTCTCTCAACAATATGTTGGTTTCTCTAGAAGTATGACATTTGCTGTCATCCTGTTGTTCACCATGTTCACATAATTTTAAAAACAAAAAATCGTTCAATATGGATCGATTAACACCAAAAAGCAACAATATTGCTTATGCACAAGGTCAATGTGCCAGAAGTGAGCCTTATCACTGTACAAAATCTTACGGCAAAAAAGTAGATCAACTTCTAACCATTGAATCGCCAATTTCTGAACTCTGTAATTGTAGTTTTGGCATGGATTTGCCAAAAAATTATGTGCATATGCAATCTGCTTTTCGATGAACGATTAACTTTATATACATGTTTTGTTTTACACAGTTGAAAAAAGTCAACAGGTAGGTGATGTCGCTCATTATCCATACACTGAAGAAGCCGATTTTTCGCGTTTATCATGACCTTTATCAGCATATCTGCGGGGGGTGCCCAGATGTATGCTTTCAGGTCTTGTAGGTTCCTTGCGCGGTTAACATAAATATAAAAAAATTCCACACAAAAAAAAAAGGCACGGGGCGAAATTGGGTAAACGAGCCGTTGTGCCACACTGTTGGTAAATTAAATAAAAGTACCCCTTACATTCTACAATTTGATTAATTGCTAAGTTAAAAGAAATATTGCCTTCTTATAGTTCTAACTATATATATGTATATCCTTATTGTGGGCATGGCATCCAAAAATTTGCATGGAATCAAACACGTCTAAAAATCTAAATGTTACATCTTTTTTAGTCTTCGAGATCTCATTGTGCGATCATACGAAGGACGCGTACACAGACATATCTATATCGACTCGACTTTTGATGCAGTTACATACATTCGCACAAACTTAGTTTAATAGTTATTCACGCAGCCTGGAAAATTTGTTTGCTACCTTGATCGGTTTTTGGGTTTTTTTTTTTAAATGTTAGTAAGATAATCTATCATAATTTGGAGATTTGGTGGCTGCATATACGCATAGTAGTTTCCATAATATGGAAAATAACTTGCCTTGACCACCAAAACTTCTTTCGTCAAAGTAATAGATTCGCCGTGACTACTCTGGTTTGCTGGAAAAACACGATGTTTTAAAGAATTGTGCTCAAGAGAGAACATTTCTTGGTGTATTTGTCAACGCTGAATCCGAATTTTGCGTTGAGATCAACATTTTTAAAGTTGTATACCTTCAAGAAAACATGCTCCTTAAAATTTACTGTACTACTAGAACAACTAAGCCTCATACAAACACGCCACCCATTTTCGGGTTTTTGTATAAGGTCTTTTTTTTATTTTAACTTAACTCCATAGGGTTTGAGCACTATACGAGGTTAGCTAATTTTTTTTTTTTTTTTTTTTGAATTTGTAGAACGATTTTTTATTTCTATTAGATACTTCGACTGATTTGCACACCCACCATATAAATCCACAGCTCACTTCTTAGTTTTGTTAATAATCTTTTTTATTTAGTGAGCTATATCCACTTGCAACATAGAATTATAGCATGAAATGAATATGCGCTTCATATTTTTCGGATTGGGCGAGTCACAAAGTCTTTCAAGTAACGCAACCTTACTTGTAAGACAGTTTTGTATCGCTATACTTATTTGTTGGCCTAACACGACTGCAACATTCTAAAATTAAAAGACCTTTGAACTATTATTTCCATTTAGATTATCTAACTTTAAAAAGCGTTTTTTCATTCTAATACCTACTTATTAGCCAGCTTGGGAAAATCCAAATACTGAAATTTGCAATTCTATACAACTGAATGGCATAGGTTATTGCTTGTTTGTTTATTTATAAATCTGAAACTTTTATCTAATCTATTGATTCTATTGTGCATACCATATATAGTAGTATGGGCAAATAGTGCATTGTGCTGATTGTTGTTTGCTTTTCAAGCAGTTTATTGCTAGTATTTACTTGTGCATACTAGATATCTACTTGTTTAAATAATCTAAGATACAATGTATATATGTACATAGTACGTGTGTAATCTTAGATAGAATATATGTATATACATATGTATCTATACGAGTATATAACAATACATAGTAGTTACATATGAATTGCACCCCACAAACAAGCAGGTCGGGTCGTCACGGTAGCGTAAACCCTTTCGAAAAGCTAATTTACGTTTAGCGCTGTAATTGTTTTTTACATTTGCATTTTGTATATCGTATTTTTGTTTTTTTTTGCAGTTTTAAAACCGCGCTGTTGTATCGAATTTATTTCACAACAAAACCGAGGCAGGCAGGCAGGCAGCCAGCCAGGCAGCCAAGTAAAGCGTTTAAAGCAAAAACTAGCATTGCAAAATGCATTTGCTCTGTGTATCCATGACAAGTTTGTTGACCTGCCTGACTGACTGTGTATAGTGCAGTTTATTATTTTTTTTTTTTTTTTTGATTTTTTTGTAAAATACTTTTATTTTTTTGTAGTTTGAGTTTGCCTTGAGTAGTACAGCGCAGAGCTGCTGAGGTAATAAATTAAAAAACAAAAATACCATATAGTGTGCTATAGATAAGTTGTATGCAACAATATTGTACACTGCACAAGATACGGTCTATAAGATTAAAGATAGATTTATTTCTAACTGAATGGTTTCATTGCAAGTTCCAAGTTTCTTTCTCTTTTACTATGTATGTATCTGACAGGCGTAAGGAAAGAGCTAGTTCTAGTTCTATGGCCCTAAGTATATACGAGTATGTAGGGTAGTGTCTGTTGATTTTTTCTATTTTACCGCTTCATTCGGGTGATTTGTGCCAGCACAGTCGGACGATTCGGGCCAGCAAAACATTTTTTTTTTTTTTTCATTGAGTTTGCTGTCAGATTCATCATGATAAATTTTCGCAAGAAAATGCAAATCGTAAACGATACCATTAAGCATCCATCGTGATGGAACAACAACCTCAAGGCAGTGAAAGTTTAATATTACCACATCATGAAGAGGAATACAAATTATTCCATTCGCACAGCCAAACATACGATTCTTAATCGTGTCAATGTTGCGGCTATTTCGTACCCACCCATATTCTTGTTTCTTGTTTCCAATGAACATTCATGAAGAATGTTGATTCAGTATTCATAGGCGTTACAAATCGGTTACCTGCCAATTCGCCCTGTCGAATTAAGCGATATTATCTACGATGTCAAAAAATGTCCTAATGAATATAGTGGCGAGGTACAACAGCATCATCCTACTTATGGCTCAACAATCCCATCTACTTGTGGCGGCTTTTGATTTGGCTCTTGAAAATGACGTGATAATTCTATCACATTTCCGGCTCATTGCAGATTGCAATCATTAGATGTATTTGATTATGGTACGCTGTAGGCTTATTTTGAAAGTTGAAGTGAAACGCATGTTTGAGAAACAATGCCCGTTGTGTACTTGAAATTAGTCACATCTATCGAGGCCCAGTCGTATCGGCTCAAATGCTTGCTCCTCTGCCGCGAACCATTATCGACGGTTTTCAGTCGGCGGGAATTATGTTTCCGCCGAGGCTGACTTCGTTCAAAATTAAAGAGGCTGCTGCGTTTAACGGAAGCTTGACCTATTGTGATTGGCAACGGCGTATTATGATTGGTATCCCGCCCGAAGTTGCTACATAGATTACCACGAAAAGGGTAGATTACCCGTGAGCAGTAACGAAACGATAGATCAATAATAAATTAGGGAAATATTATGAGAAACTACTATCTGTGAATTATAAGTGCTTTAAGTTTTAAATCATAGTTTATAAATCACAGCATTTAAAACAAATTTACGAAGGGAAATATAAATAAAAGCTTTTAAAACGTTCATGATAAAATGAAAGAGAGGGCACATCAAATATAGTAACAAATCTGAAGTACAGATATTGAAGCAGCAAGGTTTCCACAGATACAAATTTCTGGATTCAGTGAGTTTTTTGTCCAAAGTACGTTGCTCATCTACCCGACTCTCTACGACTTACTTAGTTGAACTTCTGCCATCACCTACAATGTGCTAACAACTTTTCAACAAACTTTTATAACTCACTACTATATGTAAAGGGGTAGGGTACATAGTAAACTAGTTGTTGCCGCAATTAATTTTATATTTATTTTTTTTTTTTTTTTTTTTTTTTTGAATGAAACCAACAACATGCAAACGCCAAAATGCATTCGCTGCTGCACTTTATGCCCCACTGCATGCCTGCCTTCCATCGTCTACAACCACAATAAGCTAATGCTCGACTGCAGCCAAGTTTATTTTTTCTTTATTTGTCTATTATATTAAATAAATATTATAGTAGGTACTACTACTGCTAGTGCCATAGTGTATAATACAATAATAATTTATCTATGATGTTGTGTTCAACGACCGCGTGTCTTTGAAGTTGACCCACTCAATGACAAACATCTAGTCCGCCATATAGTCATGCCTCTCAAGTTTCTTTGTTAGACATAAAACTAACGTCATTGCTGAGAACTTTGCGTCAAAACTGCTACGTTAGTACATTGTTGGATCATACTAACAATACTAACATTACAAGTATTAACAATGCCTAGTGGTAATTTCATTGTTTCTTGCATGTAACTGGGTTCGTGAGAAGGTGCTGAGAATAGTTTTGAGTTTAGCATGCATATATGACTCAACAGAAATGGATTGCATTGCCTGGTATTGGTCTTTGTTTAGAGCTTAAGCTTTTACGTCATTGGTAACATTTTCAGTAAATATACATACTGACTGGTAGTACAAGTAAATGCTTTCAGTTTCAGTTCGGCATGATTTAAATTATAAATATCATAGGTCATTGCAATGAGAAATATAAAGGGTAAAGTTTACAAAATGACAGCTACTAGAGTGTTGTATGTAACTTATATGATACTCGTATAAATGTGTTTGTACGAAAAATCCTGTTCAAAAGGTCCTATATACATACATACATATTTATCCATTTTCGTTCAGTTTGCTCTATCTCTGCTTAAAATTTGTAGGGATTTGAAACTAACTATTTTGAATGCAATATGATAAACGTGCCATACGAAAGAGTGTTCCATTTAGACGTGTGGTAATTTTTTATCGACTGAATTCTGCACTATCTACTTTTTTATTTGAATTGTTATGTCAATGTCAAAGTTACACGATAGGATTTTAGCCAAAAGTTGGAAGAATCGCGGTAATTTTCCATAAATAATTCTATTGTATGGCTTTTCAAAGGCAATAAACAGTTCAGTGCTTAGGAATCTGAAAAAAAATGCTGGATCGTTTATCATTCGAATGATTCAATGTAGCTTGAACTATTTTATGGCATGCCTAATTATTCTTTGTATATGCTTACCTACCAGTAAACTGTAAAGCCTAGTAAATCTGAAGATCTCAGTTATACTTTTCCTCTGTAAACTGCGTAACCATTTAAAAAACAACAAAAAACACTCTTAAAAGTCCTATCTGTCAATGAAAATTCTGCAAAATCGTTTCAGCCATTTTGGAGATTAGCCCAGACGAACAAAACGCTTGTAAACCAATTCGAAACACTGGTTTTTGAAGCCAGAATAACTTCATATAGATATATACGTCTATGGCACCAATATATTTATATCCTGCTGCACTTCAGTGTCCCGTTTTCACACAAATGAACATACATATCACGTACACTTGTTAAAGCAAACAATTTTTAAGTGCAAATAAGTTGTACACAATTTTAAATTTGTCTAAATTGGAGCTGCAAAGTATTTTCCCTCGATAGACACAATTTTTTGCCATCTTTCTATCAGCATTTAAATTTCATGTAGGCAAAACGACACATCTTTTGAGGTTATCTAAAAATCGAGACTACTTTTTAGCATCTTCAGATGAATTGAAGTGCTTTTCATTCAGGCCATGAGTTATCGATTGGAACTAAGAATCTGACTGATATTTGCTAAATATATGTCTTATTTATGGTCTAAATAGGAGTCCTGTTAGAGGTTATTTTTCTATCATTATAACTTGAAAGTTGAACTTGATATGAATATATTAATCCCAGATTTACAGTTTCCCTTGATTTAGCAGTGTCCTAGTCCCCAAATGATGTATGATGGGCCATCGCGTAAATCTGCGGCTTACAGTAATTGTTTTTTTGATAATGCGATCTTAGAACTTGCTTAGTTTCCTAAATAGTGACGATACAGAAGTTTGGAAATCCGAAAAAGACTGCTACCCCTATTTCAGGGGCATGATTCATCTAATATACTCCCTTGGCAACCTGCTCCTACTTGAATGTTCAGTTTCGATGCGTCTGCGTACTACTACAAATTTGAAACGGCTGTTAGTTTAGTACTATCAGCAGCTATTCGAGATTAAATTTCGTAGTAAGGGTAGCAACGCTTCGGTTACACCGAACCTAACGTCTTTTTTCGGTTTTTCTACCACCCCCCCCCCCCCCATCAAAGTTTTGTCATCAATAAATAGCCACTGACTGCTATTAAGTTTACAAGATAAATTTACTAACTTTATATATTTTCTTTTCTTTCCAGGTGGCGGTGCCATCGAAATGGAGCTATCAAAGCTGCTGCGCGACTATTCACGCACCATTGCAGGCAAAGAGCAGCTGTTAATTGCTGCTATTGCTAAAGGTTTGGAGATAATTCCACGTCAGTTGTGTGACAATGCCGGATTCGATGCGACAAATATACTGAACAAACTGCGTCAGAAGCATGCACAAGGTGAGTAGGCGAAAGAAAGTTGACTAAAAACTTTGAAATATGTACATTTTCCTGTACGCCCACACAAATTTGAAGGAAATATTTATAATTTTGATGATGATGATGACTGTTTCAGACAACATTTGTAGGTTGGTTATACGGTTAGTTGATGCGATATTTAGATATTAGTTTCCTGCTGTTAACAACAAGCGCAGCGCAAGAATGTCATAAACATAAACTCCAACGGCGTCGCTGCCCACATCATTTTGCTGCTGCTGCAGAGGAAACAGAAAGTTTTGTAAAGGAAATTGCATTTTAGTATTTGGTGGTATGAGGTTTTTTTATTTGACGGTACCAAGCACCATTCGCTCCAGTGTGCTGCAACAACAACAACAAATGGCGTTACGACTCACGC
This sequence comes from Leucophenga montana, assembly GCA_035044765.1. Classification (NCBI taxonomy): domain Eukaryota; kingdom Metazoa; phylum Arthropoda; class Insecta; order Diptera; family Drosophilidae; genus Leucophenga; species Leucophenga montana. The sequence goes on along the minus strand of JAWNNQ010001291.1, from coordinate 7,079,159 downwards.
TGCCTGCCATGTTTTACTGCACTTCACTTCATTCGATCTCACGCAGTGTAGCAGCAGCTTTAAATAGAGTTTACCAAGGGGCCAAACGTTGTCGTTGCATGTATAGGATGTTTTTTTTTTAGATGTAGAACTTTGAATTGTATTTAAATACTGAGATAAGGATAGTTTTATGTCATTAAATATTATTTAGGGTATGTGGTCATCACTGGTGGCTCCGAGGTGACCGATCCTGGCAGTCCAATTTTCGACCAATTTTTATTTAGAGTATACATAGTACGAAATCGAGCCATATTTAATGAAATTAGTAGCTCGGGTGGACAAATATGTAGACCGTAAAATGGAAGTAGTTCACGATAGCATTCTCGAACTGAACAACGATTTTCGAAATAAATTTGCACAATTTGCAAGCGCTCTTCTGGCGTCAGTCCATGCATAATAAAATGCCAAATCAAATCAGTCGGAAAATGAAACCTTTTAAAAAAAAAACACCCTATATTTTAGCTTGTCATAGACTTTGCCATCGTCGATATGGTTGTTTTCTTCGACGTCGTCGTTTTTGTCGTTGCGTTTGAATGGCTTTGATAAAACTAATGAACAACTTTTCAAGCAACAACACCAAACTTTATGTGAACGTAGTATAGAATGTATGTGTATCTGTGTATCTATGTGGGCATACAAAATATACAATCGTCGTCGTAGTCGCACTATTTTCAAATATTTACTCTTGCATTGAGCAACTTATATATGTAAGTACATAGCCTAGCTCGCAATATATCAGTCCAACGTCTGTCGGTTCGATCTGTTTGACTGTCGCACAGTGGTCTCAGATCTAAAAAAAAAACTTGTCAAAAACTGTAATTTATCATTTAAAATGGATTTAATGTTGAACAAAATATTCTCCATGAAGAACAATATACCTATGTACTTTTGCATGCGTTTGTACCACAAAAACCGAAAAAAACGAGCGGTTTAAGGGCTCCAACAGCTTCTGCAGGCATCGAAAGACCTTTACTTTTACTTCGCAATATATTGATGTGCAGGAACAAAAAGACGTCACTGCGTTTGTGCCAAGTGCTGTATGGCGATATTTTGAGTGTTCAATAATCTGCATTGATCTGCCTTCGTCGGTAGGTTTTTGGCATTTCTCTGAAAACTTCAGGAAGACAAATGGTTATGTACCATTCAGAATTGAACGTCCTACATTGCTGTCATAGAACAGTTGCAACATGATTAGTTTTACCGAAAAGACAGATGACCATTTGCTTCAAAGTACTTCGTCCGCGAACAACTTTTATTGGCTTTGGCCCGTCTTAGAACACCTATACAATTGATTTCTGTTATGTTTCGGTCGATTGTTACGATGTTATTAACGTATTTTGAACCACCGCGACTTTATTTCTTCAACATTTCTTTGCACCAATCGATACCAGCCTTTTTTTGTACGATTGTCAGATTATGCGGTATCCAACGCGAACGAATTTTCTTGACAGTCAAATATGCATAAAATTTCGAATGTTTGCTGATTCGATCAATCCCCAAGGATGCCTCTATCTCACGGTACGTTACATGATGATATTGTCTTATCAGTTCAAGCTCACCATCGAAGTTTTCTGTGACAACAGTGGTTTTTTCACGACAATCTCAAGCTTCGCCTTTCAACGAACGACGACCTCGTTTGAATTCAGCTTAGCAGTCATAAACAGCAGGTTTTTGAAACAAGAAAAAACGTTAACTTCGGTTGAACCGAAGCTCTAATACCATCCACACGAAATTTTAAATAGTATTGTTTATAAAAGTGGGGGTTTAAATAGGGGCTACCTCAAAAAGTTGGCGGTACACGCCCACTAGTAGATATTATGAAGCGATGTAGTAGATTTATAAGATGCGCCATATCGAATTTCAAGTTGATATTGACGATTTCCGTACAAATGCATAAAAGCGATATATAGGACTACCTCACAAAGTGGGTGTGACACGCCCATTTTTATATGTATATGAAGCGATTGTACACTAAAAGTGGGCGGGCTACGCCCATTAGTCTATGTATGTTAAACTGTCTATAAAAAGGCACCATTTTGCATTTTAACTTAATATTGACTTTAATAAAGAAGCATTTATTTCAAAAACACAAAAGTGGGCAGTATGTTTGTATGGCGGGTACCCCAAAAAGTGGGCGGGCCACGCCCGTTAATCTATGTATGTTAAGCGGCTGACCGTAAAAAGGCACCACATTGCATTTCAACCTAACATTGACTTTAATAAAGAAGTTTTCATACAAAAAGTCAAAAGTGGGCAGTAGGTTTGTGTGGGGCCTATCCCAAAAAGTGGACGGGTCCCATCCATTAATGCATATGTGAAGCGTTCGCTCACTAGAAGCTACCATATCAATTATCAAGTTGATATTGACTACAATAAAAAAGTTTTTCATACAAAGTGTCAAAAGTGGGCAGTAGGTTTGTGTGGGGCCTATCCCAAAAAGTGGACGGGTCCCATCCATTAATGCATATGTGAAGCGTTCGCTCACTAGAAGCTACCATATCAATTATCAAGTTGATATTGACTACAATAAAAAAGTTTTTCATACAAAAAGTCAAAAGTGGTCAGTAGGTTTGTATGGGGGCTACCCCAAATCAAATCAAATGTCAATACTTCTTCCGAAATCAAATTGACGGATCCAAAATAAAGGACTCTTTTTTTAAGTTATTCGATATTCGAATCGAAAAGAAATTTAGTGTTTTGAACTCGAAGATTTCAAAATTGTCAAAAACAAAACGACAGACCCAAAAGGGTGAAGAAGTTTTGGAAAAAATCATTCAATCTGTTTAAAAAGCAGCATTAGGGCGTTTTAAGGTTTACGATACTCTAGCGACATCAAACACATATAACCCAATGACAGTTTAAATTTTTGGTCAGTTGTTTTGGGTTTTGGACCACGGTGTGTCGCTGCAATTTACTGTATGCCGTTTCGATTCGTGTGGTTTTCAATTTAGTACAATTGACAGTTTAATTTGCTTGTTTGTATTTAGATTTTTATGTTTTTTTTTTTCAAATATCGCTGCTAGCTATCATTTACCCATACACCCACCTCTTCAGCTCTAGTGGCGCCGTCTTACCCATGCGTCGTTCACAGGTCGGTCATTCACACTATGTATACTACGTATACGTAGCTATGCGTTGCCTAATTCTTGCCTTCATTTCTATACTATACGTATAATCACTTAAAATAATAAAATACCAATCGAAACGTACATTTTGTATATACATACATATATTCTTGCATTTTTATCGAGCCCTCAGCGCGCTGTTCACGTCAATAGTCACGTAGACACTTTTTTGTCGGAATATTCCATGTTTTGTTAATTAGGTAGCAAAATATTCGTATGTATTTGTTTAATGATGCTATTTGTCGTTTTAATAATATACATCTGGATCATACTAGTGATGTATTAAATATTGTATTTATAGTATGCTAATTTTAATTTAATACAATGTAAAGCAATGGCATATGGAAACGTTGGATTCCTCCTTGGTATACTCGATAAAAATCATGTGCTTCGATTGCTGCGAAAAGCTTTGTAACTTTGTTTGTATTGTTGTAACCTTCAGTTATAGTTGTGGATGATTCACATAGCACAGCGTTAAGGTGTTAATCAAAGCACTTAATGTCTGAATATGCTGAGCGAAATCGTTGGTAAAAAATATAAATATATTTCCGAATAAAACAGCACATTCTGATATGCTTTAAAGATGGAGCACATTGATCGAATCTAACATTAAGAATGTACAAACTTTCAAATGTAATATGACAAAAAGTATTGAACCAAAATTCAATCGGAAACCTTTATTTGATGGATAATTTTATGCCATTTAAGATTTAATCAAAATATTAAAATAGAAACTACGGCTCTTCTTGCACTGCTTCACACTGACGCTACAATTTTCAATATATTTATGGTATATTTCGGCTGGTATGCCAGCAATGGCTGGTCGTGTGATGATTTCGAGGTCATCCCAGTTTCTGTAAACAAGCGATTAAACATAACTCAAAAGATAATAATACAACGCTGTTAAATTACACGCTTTTCTGTTTGAAACTTCTGGAAATAAACAAGTCAAATTGGTAAAAATAAAAGTCTTTCACATTAATTTCATCAAATTCGGCGAAGAAATAAACCGATATCATGCGGAACGGCATGAAACGGATAAAACTTGGTCGGCTTCAACACTGACTGCTACAGCGGCATCGTTTTTCCTTTTTTTACCCGCTTTCCGTAGACGGGCTATTGATCATATAGAGTATATTCCGATTCAAATCAATCCACTTTGTGGTGTATAGCTCGCTCATTTTGTTGATCTTATATTTTCAATTTAGTCGAAATGTTATCTTCAAAATGAAAATTTTAAGTTTGGGGAACAGAAAAAACTCACACGGCGCCATATCAGACGCGTGACATGCTTCTGTCCAATAACAGTCGTTGATTTTTTGGCCCAAAAACTCTACCACGGTGATATTTAAGTGTGATGGTGTATTATCGTAGTGCAAAAATAAACAAAACTGAGCGTTTTTATTACCTATATACCATATTTAACGTTTGCTGTCCTGTGTAATGCTGATATGGCACAGGCTGATTTCCTTCCGAATTTCCTCTAATTATACCATTCACATATTGTGTGAAATGGTATTATCAGTTTGTCTGAAAGTTTGTAACGCATTAAATGAGCCATCGTAGACCCCATAAAGTATATATATTCTTGATCAGCTCGACGAGACGAACTATGTCCGTCTGTATGTTGTTGCGCATTTTTTGGGGACCAATTTTTATGCTATCCAGTTGAAATTTTGCACATATACTTCTTTTTATTGTAGTTTAATAGAGTAACAAGATTGATGCCCACGCCCACTATTTGGGGTAGCTCCCATACAAACCTATGGTCCACTTTTGACTTTTTCTAAGAAAAACTTTTTTATTAAAGTCTATATTAGGTTGAAATGCGATATGGTGCCTTTTAAGAGACAGCCGCTAAACATACATAGACAATTGGGCGTGGCCCGCCCACTTTTTGAGGTAGCCCCCATACAAACCCACCGTGCAATTTTGTGTTTTTTTTTTATGAAAGAATCATTCATTTAGATCAATATTAGCTTGCAATTTGATTTTGTGGATTTTAATGAACAACCGCTTCATATACATATACAAAGGGGCGTGTCCCGCCCACTTTTTGAGGTAGTCCCATATAAGCCCACAGTTCACGTTTATGCATTTGTATGGAAAACGTCAATATCAACTTGAAATTCGATATGGCGGCATCTTACACATCAACTACATCGCTTCATACACATCTACTAGTGGGCGTGTACTGCCCACTTTTTGGGATAGCAACTCTCGCAAACGATATCGTTCCCGAATGCTTTGCAAAGTAATACACTAGGTACTGCATATAAAAAAAAAACAGCTGTGTATATACATTTATACGAGTATAATTACTCACTTTTTTTTTTTTTTTTAATTGAATTTCGCTTATCAAAAAACCACAACATTTACCATATAATTTTATTTGTTTGTGTGTTCTTAGCAATAATTAATTGTGTTGTTTGTCTCTGTTTGGATTTTATTTTTCATTTGAAATGAATTTTATCTCATTTAGTTTATAGTTAATTATTATTTTGTAATGTTTATACAAATAAAGATTTGAAATTTTAAACTTCGAAAGTCACGTAGTCATTTTCATTTGCTATATATAGTGTATGTACATAGATATTTACATTCCGTCATACTGTTTTGTTGTTGTTTTTTTTTTGAATATTTTGCTCATTTGTTCGTTTGTTCATGACCGCCTTTGATATTGAAACCTTTGGTCGCCGCCTTCAGATAATAGTAATTTTTTGATTTTTGAATCAGATTATGCCATATTGCGAAGCATGGCTTTAAACATAAACCCGGCATTCCTGGACATTTTTGACAAATATACGAAGTGAACGTTTGTACACCCAATTGGGCAAAACAAACACGGCATTTCCTCTTAAACGATTGGCCTTTTCTTTGTGCTATAATCGATGGCACATGCCCTACATCCGTAACAGCACTAGCAGCAGCAGCAGCAGCAGCATTGTTCATGCCATCAACTACAAATTCGTTTGGTAAATTTTCAACATTAGCCATACAACTGGCAGCTGAGATTACGCGCAGTTTCTGACATTCTTTTTTTCTATTCAAATTCAATTCAAATTTAACAGGTTGTTCAAATTTTAGCAAATGTCTTATAATGCCAAGACGAAATTGTGCATATGATCTTTGCGCACCATAAGGGGGACGTACTGCGTTAACATTTTGTGTGTAGAGCATGTAAACATTTAACAACATCACATTGAATATGAATACAGCCGTATTTACGTGCCATGGTAGCTCATTGTCCGCAAGATTCAATTGATAAGCGATCATATCTTGTCTAAGTGTTGGACTTTTTGGCTTTAATTGCCACTCAAGTTCCTTGATAATTTTTGGACGTGCATCCGTTTTTAGCATAGACAACTCTCTGTAATGTATGGCCAAACAATCGGTACTATAAAAGTAAAAGTTCTTCTTACGATGATGCCATTTTCCCATCATAAGCGGTCCAGCGTAAGCAATTTTAGTAGAGTTTTGCTCTAAGGAACGCATAATTAATTCCTTGCTATTTCCATGTCGTTTAACATCTAAGAATCCAGTGCTGTAGGTAGAATATTCTGTCAGTTTTTGACCCAGACCGTAGCTAGAGTAGTATTTCGAAATATAAACAGAGCGACCTGTTGATGATATAAAAGAGATGTATTTTATATGAGAAAAACTATTGTTTCCAACATATGACTGACGGTTCTGCTGTTACTTACCCTGTCCCAAATGCTCCCTAAGCAATTCAAGCGACAAATTAATGCGTTGTTCCACTAATTCACGTGAATTTAAATTACGTTGTTCGGCAGTTTGTTCTTTAGCCAAAATCTTTAGTATTAAGCCATTTGGGTCTGTCAAGAGATGAAAATTCAATGCAGTCAAGCGAAATTTTTCGTTCATTTCATAGTGCCAGTGAAATTTTCTCTTCCAATAAGTTATTGGCTCGTTTAGTACAACGCGTTGGCCGCTTGTGTATATGTTGGACATGCGTTGATTAAAAAAATCTATGAGTGTATTAACACTTCTCAAATCGTCACGCATTTCATCAGTGTGTGAACCACGTATATCGGTTAGAGCATCAAAACTTAGTGCTTCCACCAATTGTTTGAACCGTTTTGCTTTCATTTTGTGATCAAATCCTGAAAAACCAAAATTGGCATGCGGGTACCAATAGTCTTTAATGGAAGGTAATTTCATTTGGGACATCTGTAGGCATAGACCAAAGAAAATTTCGATTTCATCGCTGCTGAATGGTGCATCTGTAATTGGCACGCTTAGAATAAATGCATTGCAGCTGGCAGCCAAAGTCTTAAAAAATGTATCGCCCAAAAATTTTTGGAAGTAAAAAACCGAGCTGTTACTGTTCAATCTTAGAATTCCACGTGTGCCTAGAGTAGAATTGTCTAAATTGAAGTTAAACATAAGCCTTGGCACTTCTTGCACGCTAGTCCAGTCGGGATCATATGGATCGGGTACAGGGTCAGCTGAAAGTGTTTATAAATATGCTATATAAAACAATATAAGAAAAATCCTTAACTTCGGTGGAACCGAAGATTCAATTTATTCGACCAACTAAAAATTGTATTTGTAAAATCTGAACTTGGATTTTGGGCTTGTACTATATGAGGTCTCTATTAAACTTACGAATTTCAAGTAGAAATTGCCTTTAATAAAGAAATGTTCCATGCAAACAAAGTCGTCAATGTGTTTGTATGTGTACTATTCGAGTTGCTTAGGAGATACGTAACCATCTATATTGGAATTCGGTCAGATATCTATTATTAAAAAAGAAAACGCTGTAGTCGAGTGTGCTCGACATCGAGATACCCTATACTTTGTTCAACACTACTTATTTAAAACATATTTCATATGTTACTGATATGGACTGTGTGGGATATTTCAATAGGATCGACTAAAAAATACATTAAACACGGCGTTTTTAGCCAAGATAATAAATTGTTCATTCAATAACTAAAAAATGGAGGCAGTTTCGTATGCAGATATTTTATATTAATATTGACGTAATAAACACTAAATTTGGCGCTTATAGTTTGTCAAGCTGATCGATGATATAGGTATATACTTTCTGGTGTCTTCATCGATAGTTCTTTTAATGGCTTTTTCACAAACTGATAAGAATACCCTTTTCACACTATGTTTTCAATGGGGCGCATTCCATTTCTTGAGTGAGTAGAATTATATCTGAGGGTTGACATATTTAATTTAATTTAAGAGTTAATTTTTCCGCCCAACTACAGATTAGCCAGCACTTTTAGAGAATAAATTAATTATCTTAAACGCTGTCTATAGCAGCTCCACAGTTACGATACATACACCGGAGTGTTACATGTGTTGGATGCCCTGTGTACCTGTAGAGTCTATCAAGCTAGTTGTTGCAATCTTTATAATTAAATGCATACACTATGTGTGGAGAGTAGTATAATAATGAAATATGAATTAATATAAATATTATTTTTTTTTTTTTTTATATGCATACCTGCAAAATAATCATCCCCGCCAAATTCTTTATCGGAATAACCCTCCTCTTCCGAATCGCTTGTTTGCAAATCGAAATTTTTTACCTTCACTAAAGGGCTCCAATCTGTGCAGTGTCTAACTGATGACGCCGACGCTGTGGCATTATTTGGCCACCACTGCTCTTTTGACAATTGTTGGCCGCTGTTGCTAGCAGCAACGGCAGCACGTGACGTTGTTGCTGTTGCTGTGGCGCTTAAATGTTGCTGCATTGTTGTAAACTGAACGGCGTCGGTATCGCGCATTGTTGGTGTTGTCTTTGTTGTTATTGTACTTGCTACTTCTGCCGCTGCTGCATATTCTTGTTGTTGACGCAATATATCTTGTTCCAATTTCAAAATATTTGGTTTTAAATCGTCAATTTGTTGTTCCGCTACTTGCCCATCGTTATGCAGCGTCCCAACAAAATGCATATATTCATCTTCCTCTTCCTCTTCCTTCAAACATGCCTCCACCGCGCCGTATAAAAGTTCTGGCTCTGTTTTTATTTCAATTGTCTCAAATGCCGGCTCCATTTCATTTTCTGCCTCGCGCGGTATTAACTCTTGTTTACGTTTGCGTCCACGTTTTGTAGACATTTTTTTGACTTAGTTTTAAACACTAAAATACTTTAGAAAGTATTAATTTCTATGCAAAACACACACAAAAAAAAAAAAAACTAAAAAGTCGGCACGCTGTTGTATACTTCTTCTTCTTCTTCGTGTGCTACAACCTCATAGCATGTATACATTTGTCTCTTTTCAACAGCCGGTTAACTGTTTATTTTGTTTAAACTTATGCTTATATCATGTTGACTCTTTTTTGCGCTCTATTGCAACATAGCACTATTTCGTTTGCACCAACTGCTGTTCGTGTGTTGCTGCCAACTTGTTGTTTTTGAATACTATTTACGCGCCATTCATACAAGTGTGCAACAAACTTACGCATTGCAACCAGTTGCCAGCGTTTCTTTTTATATGTGTACGGCATTTTATTCATATTTTATCTATCTTTCTCTTTCTTGCAGGTGGCATATGGTATGGTGTTAATATTACTAAGGAGGATATATCCGATAATTATGAACTGTGTGTCTGGGAACCGGCAGTTATAAAAATCAATGCGCTCACTGCTGCTGCTGAAGCTGCTTGCATGATACTTTCCGTTGATGAGACAATTAAGAGCCCCAAAGCTGGTGAGCCACCAATGGCTGGTGGTGGTGGACCCATGGGTCGTGGCATGGGTAGACCTATGTAGATGTGATTTTGTTGTCGATAAAGGAAAACAAGAAAAACAAAAAAAAAATCCAACAAATAACTCTCAGATGTTAACACACACACACATAATAAAATAGCACTTTCGATTTTTTTTTTTTGATAACAAGTGGCTTAATTATAAATTTTATTTAAAAATTATTACAAATACTTATCATGCATACTTTACCCTGTCACAATCCTCACCTCTATGTACTACACCATCATATGAAAAGCATTTGTTGTATTACTAATTAAATAGAACAAAAAAAAAAAAAAAAAAAAAAACGCTTTGTGCTATTAAAGCAGCAAAATGCGTACACATGAACTTTTCAATAAACAATAAAATAAAAAAAATAAAAAACGTATTTTTTAAAAACGTAAACATTGTATTTTGTTTAGTTTCCTGCAGTTTTATTTTTAGCAAAATTGGCAGACACGCATGTTACTGAGTGAAATTTATTCTGCACGCCGAAATATTTATTTGCATAAAAAATAGATAATTAGTTCACTTTCTGATATCTTTACAATTCACTTTATCTGACTGATAACTGACTTTTAGTTTATGAACATGCCAGTTGAAGAGACTTGTAAATAGAGTAGAGTTGGAATATAATGAACTAATTATATTGTATAAACTTAATGCTCGGCGATAATACCAAGCTTTAAAATCGTGGAGTAGCCCGTACATACGTTAACATCGATGACAAAGCAAAGAATTTTAATAGTTTCAAGAGTATTTGGCGGTATTAGCTGGGTGTAGTGCATTATGAGCTGTATAAGCTCAAACAAAGCATCACGGGGGATCGCTACCAGCAACAGTTGATGCGTTTTAGTCGAGCATTGAAGAAGAACGGCCGCCATTCAAAGCAGAGATGCGATAATTCAGCACGACAAAATCGTCAATCTCTTCAACAAAAAGTAATTCATAGCATCATAAATAAAATGTAATAACAGGTAAACAATGGAATTGATTTTGTATTTCACATATTAAAAAGATAAATTTAAAAGAATCTACAAAACGTATCTATTAAGTCCCGAGAGCATCTGTTTCAAGTCTGTCCTTTAAGCCAGGTAAGCAAGTAGTAAGAAACGTAAACCCAAAATTACAACCCTGTTCATTAACTATCTGCAGCAAATAAACAACAACAACAACAACATAAAAACGATTTGTATTAAAGATTTTATTTAGGAACGTATTCCATTTGCTCAAGCCGCTTTAAGTTAATACCTTAAAGCGGCTTGTTCTTTGCGTTTTTCTTTTTTTTTTTTGCTTTAAATTGCTCTGCTGAGCAGCAATGAGTTGATGCTGGCGTTTTTTGCTTGCCGTCGCTTTCAAAATTAAAATAAGCAGTTAGAGAAGTTTGAAAATTGTTTATTATACCGAAAAGAAAGTAAGTAAAACTAAAAAAAAGTATCTGTATATGCACATTTTTATAAAAGTATGTATATACATTTACTTAATCCACTTCGTCATCTTCAAATAATGGTAAAGCTTCGATTGCTTCATCTAAAAATGAAGTATTCAGTTTCACCAGTAATATGTTTTCAAGCGTTTCGTGGTTAATTCGGTTTCGGTTATTTGCTAAAATTGGTTTGAGTGATGAAAAGGCGCGTTCAATTGTCACCTGAAATAAAATTGCAACAAAATATAGATTATTTTATAAGGTTAGGTTATTAAACATTTCTCGCACTGACAGAAGAGGCAGTAAAAAAAAAAGAGATCAAAAAGCCACATTTAGAAAAGGAATTGGTGTACCGTTTGAATTTTTAAATAAATTGAACATATATTACCTGAGTTGGTGTAACTGAAAAGCAAATCTTGCTCAAAGCATATAGCTCTGGTTCGGTGTACTGCTTATCTCTCCAAAATTGAAGAATATTACAGTCTGCACGTAGAAACGGTAGCTGAAGGTTCTCAATTTTTGTACAAACGTCAATGAATTTATTGGCTGTCGGTACGAAGTTTTGAGTCAAATATGCATTTAGGTATTCATCTGCCTCGTGTGCAAACTGGCCTATTTCAAATGATGAAGACGGAAATACAGTGTTGCTTTATTCCATATGTATATCGATACTTTTTATTCTTTCATACATTTTCTTAAGGTAGGTAGCTGCATCCTGCTTTTGCGTCTGACTTAATGTTTGGTGAAAACGTGGATCGAGAGCTCTCGTTGCTAAAAAGTGTGGTTTTTCTGTTTTCCATACTGTGTAAAAGTTTTGTTGCAATTATTTCTACAGATGGTTTGTCGTTTTTTTAAAGTACTTTTTCAGTGAATATTTTGGACTTAAGCCATTCAGCGTAAAAATCCCCATAATGTAATTTTTCTGCCTGGAATTTGAAAATTGTGCGCTGAAGGGGCTCAAAAGAAACTCAGTATGCTTCAACAAAGTCCCAGAAACTATCATTTAACTCAAAATTTTCGTCTGTAGATTTGTTATTTATTGGTTCAATGTTCATCAAAACATCCTTGGCATTTTTCACCGATATGACCATATTATAGATGGATCCCCATCTTCTTGGGCAATCCAGCTGGGGCACCGTAAAGCCTTTCAGTTCAAAAATTTCTCGATAACTATTGGATTGTTTTTTAATGAATTTAACTAAGTTTCTGCAACTAAGTAAGAACATTTTTATTTCCGTATCTTTTGTAACGTCTAATGCACAAAGCTGCTCTGTGTGTGCCGCGCATCGACAAATTTGAATGTCGCCCAAGTGAATTGCTGAAGAATCTTCAAACATTTGAATGTTCTTCAAATAAATTTCGTTTCCATCGTCTGCATCGTGCCCTTCGTGACCAATTTTTTGTGGTCTTAATCATATTAGCTCCGTTGTCTGACGTAATTGAAACGATCTGGCTTAAGTTAATATCGTATTTAGTTAGAGTTTTCAATATTTCTGTTGCTAAGTTTCTTGAAAAACTTGCGCCTGCACCTTTTAATTCAATCATTCCTATAATGCGGGATTGAATTTTATTGTTTTTTTTTTTATAAATTAGGCACTTATCCCAAATATTTTGCGCGACAACCGAGTTGCACTATCTATTTTTAGTGACATAAGGCGTTGTTTAACCTCGGTTTTTATTCCATCCCTTATGCTGTCTGAAACTACTTTTAACGCTTGTTTAGTGTTGCTGCTATTAAGCCGAAATTTTTTTCCATATTTTTCACTTAGTCCGTGGCAAATAGGGTTTATGATCTTTTTTAAATTTTCACTATTTAGAATATTAAAAGGAATGCTATCTTCCGTTACCAAGCCAATATAAGAGCGAAATAATACTTTTTTGCTGATTTCGATTTTAATTACTTGTTTTCTAAACTTTTTATTTGATACATTATTGCTGGAATCGCACACACTTATGTCTCAGTTTGCAAAATTCTCCTCTTGTATTTTATGCACTTTTTTAACATGTGTCTTTAAATTAAAAAGTCTATCACCTTTCAATGTATGCGAGCACAATTTGCATACGGCTTGGTCATTTACAAAATAAAAATATTTTTCAATAGTTTTTTTGTTTACACGCGGCGCCATAATTAAAAACCATTAACGTCAAAGGGCTTCAAAAAAACTAAATAGCTGAAGCAGCAAACGGCAGCAATCAAAGTAAAAATTTTGCTAACTCTGCTTCAACTGTTGCTTTTGACTGTGAAAATAACGGCATTTAAAAGCAAAGTCAAGTCAAAGCAACAAAACACAAACACAAACAACAACTGAATAGAATGCTGACAGACCCGACAGTTCAGTTCAGGCGATTCAATTCAATTCGATTCGTTTTGCTTCGGTTTCGCTTCGCTTCGTAAGCTCGATGTGTTGCCTAGTAAACTGCAGCATATGATTTTTTTATTTCTCTTTTGCTTTTGCTCTTTGCTGTTGCTTCGTTCTGTAAGCATTTGCTGAAAGAAATGTAAGCGAAGCAACAGTTCTTGTGCTGTTGCTATTTTGAAGTCAGCAATTCAAACACTGCCAATAAAGACAGAAATCGTATCGGAAAACAGCTGACATTTGTTGATGTAATGGACGAAATTAACTGAGCTCCGAATATGCGTGTTGGACTTAAATTTATTAATTAATTTAAAATTGCTCTAAAATCGACAATGAGAAAAGAAGGGAAAAAAAGAAATGGGCTTCAATGTGGTTGCTGCGCAGAGAAGAGGAATGCAAGTAGTAATATGTTAGATAATTACAAATATATCTGTACATATATAAAAATATTGTGTTGGTTTGTGTATGCGTCAAAAACTCAAAATGTTCTGCACCGATTGAGCTCAAATTTTGGCACGATATTAACCCGCATCAAAGATGGTTTTAATCTATTTTTCGCATCAGTCACATACCCGCGACCACGAAAAAAAAACAGTTTTTTTTTTATTTATGTAATTATAGGCCGAAAACAACTGTCATATGATTTTTCTGTCAAATTGATTTTTCTTATTTTATTTCCTAAAATTTATATTCAGAGTTTAAAATATTATCATATATTTTATTTATTCGAAATAATGCCCCGCAGAAATTCGAATCAGTACGAGAAAGGAACAGACTAAGCACCATCCAGATACGTAACGTGGAACCAGCAGAAAGACGAGCAGCCAGGCTTGAGGATGCACTATTGCGAGGACATCAGTCGCGTTCTGCAGCAACAGATTTGGTTCGTTCTCAACGGAATGAACGCGAAAGGGTGATGATAGCTGAAATACCATCACAAGGAACAGCTGATCTGAATCTGAAATACAATCGTCTTGCGTTCCGGTATAATCCAGCTGTTGATTATAGTTCAAGTCGGCATATTGTCATTGGCCAGATGAGTCATGTCTTTATCTACTGCCAGGCTGGAGTGAAAGGAAGGTAGGTACCTTGAAGGGGGAGGGGAATAAGTGGTATGGGGCATGGTGGTAGGTGCAGGAGAAGGTGAGGTAGGGGTAAGGGTGGTAGAGGGAAGGGTGGTAGAGGGAAAGTTCAGCAACGCGCCGGGTTCCTTTTAAAACGAAGAATAGGAAGGGTAATGGGGAAAGGTGAAATGGTGAAATGGGGAAGGAAAAGATAAGTGTTGGGAAAGGGGTAGAAGGGAAGAGGGGCAGGGGGAATAGTGGTAGGGAAATGGAAGGTATGGTATGGGATCATAGGGTAGGAGGGGGAATGCCAGCAAAGCGCTGGGTACCATTTAAGATAGAGGGATAAAATGTTGTACACATGTGAAATAGGATCGAAGGGGGCACGGAAGAGGGTGGTAAAGTAAGGAGAGGTAGCGGAAGGGGGCATAGGAATGGGGGCAGCGTAAGTGGCGGTTGTAGAAGGGGCGGAAGGGACTAGAGAAGAGGGGTAGTAGAATTGGAGCTTGAGTAAAGGGCATGGGGAACGTGGGGTGAGAGAAGGTGGTACAGGGGGAAGTAGTGGCAGGGAAAGGAGAGGCAAGGGGAAGGGCAGAACGACGTCTGCCAGGGTACAGCTATATATAGTAAATATTTATATGTGCATAGTAGGTATTTCGGTTTTTTTTTTGCTTTATCGTGAAAAAAATCGCATCCTTAATTTTTAATATGCTTTCCTTTTTTAATTTTAAACTGATAAAGGCGCCATGGCATCGAGTCCACCAAGGAATTCAATGTGGATGGGCTGATATACCCTCAACTCCTTTTCGGTCTCAAATTGCCTTCCATTTTTAAAAACTCTTGCAGAGAGTATTCTCCAGAGGTCCTCGATGGGGTTAAGGTCTGGGCTTTTGCTGGCCAGTCCAATAGCGGTATATTTCTCGACGAAAAAAACTCTTTAATAGCGCAAAGCTATGAATCGGCGCACTATCTTGCTGAAAGGTCCAATTATCCCCATAAAGCTCTCCAGCAAATTCTATTAATTCGTCATCCAATAAGTTCACATACATTTCCGCATTCATTTTAGTAGAAATGAAACACATCGGGGTCTTTTCTTCATAACAGAATGCAGCCCAAACCATTAACGATCCCCCACAATGAACACGACGGTGGCATGGCTCATTTGCCGCCAATACTTCTGGGAGCAATTATGACCGTCCAAATTGAACTTCTTTTCATCGCTGAAAACTACGTGCCGCCACTCTTCGTCCCAAAATTGGTATTTGTCAGCGAACGCCAAACGTGCGCTTATATTCAAAGACTACAGGTAGCTAAAGATATAAACTAAAAATAATTCATGGTGAATCGCAGAAGTACCCGAAACTTTTATCTAGAATTCACCAACCAACTATGTACGTACATATATTAAAAATGTTTAAAGAATGTATTCCAGCCATTTATGAAGTGCGAAAGGATGAGGTAATAAAATTTCCTCAGAACGTTAGCAACTGACAGCAAATAGCGGACAATTTTTATATGGCTTGGGAATTTCCTAACTAAATTGGTGCATATTTTAATTAGAATCAAGATCATTGCATTTTCCCAAAAAGTCCAACTTTGCCTTTAAATGCCATGCAGTCATGCAGCTCAACATCGACAGCTACCGCAACGCTTCGCATTGCTTTGCCTTGAGCTCCTTGTTGTGTCTAAAATAATAGTGCACTTTCAAATTGTGCCACTTTTTGTTAACATCATCTGAAAGTGCAACTGAATTGGAATTGTACAAAAAATGTATGAATAACTAGCTGGTACCTGGCGGCGCGTTGCTGCCACTCCTTCCCGCTGTCCCATCTTCCTCATGCCCTTTTACTCTACTTCCAATTCTCCCACACCTCTTCTCCTGTCCCTTCCACCCTTTCTCCAACCACCCGTTAGGCTACCCCATTCCTCTTCCCTTCCTTACTCTTCCACCCCTTTTCCCTTACCCCCTTCGATCCCATTTTAGACGTATACAACATTTCATCCCTCTATCTTAAATGGTACCCAGCGCGTTGTTGTCATTTCCCCTGCCTCTCGTACCACCATGTACCTTTCCCTAACACCGCTTCCCCTACCACCTCCTCCCCAACCTTCTTTCCCCTACCTACCTTTCTATGACGCCTACCTTTCTCCCTGCCCAATGTCCATGCTCTCCTCGACCCCATTAATATGTATATTCAATGTGGATGCCCTTTCGCGCTTTTGCTGAAGCCGCGACTCCTGTTCTTGTTCCGTTTCTGCGGCTCTAGATGTGGATGCCCTTTCGCGCTTTTGCTGAAGCCGCGACTCCTGTTCTTGTTCCGTTTCTGCGGCTCTAGATGTGGATGCCATTTCGCGCCTTTGCTGAAGCCGCGACTCCTGTTCTTGTTCCGTTTCTGCGGCTCTAGATGTGGATGCCCTTTCGCGAAGATTTTGCAAACGTGATTCGCATTCATATGCATTTTCAGCTGCTCTTTTTTCGCTCATCATTTTCGATTTTGTGGTTTTTTTTTTACCAATGGATGCTTTTTTTGGTGGCATTTTTTTGAATTCGAATGAATTGACAAATGAAAATAATGAGCGATAATAATTATATTTATTTAGGAATGAAACACTGACAAAAAAAAAAAGAAAAAGTGACTGTCAAACAAATGAAACAAATGTTGTTGCTGTACTCTATCGTCATTAGAAAAATCTAAAAAAAAAATCGTTTCATGCTGCATGACTGCTGCATGTCATGTCAAATTCAAACATCGCCGCTGAGTTGCGTTTAAAATCGTTACGTTTTCGCCGCGCTTTCTCAGTTTGCCATCGACTCGCGCGCTGTTCGTATCTTTTTTTGTGTGTGCGCGCGTTTTTTGTTTTTTTTTTTGTTTTTCATTTTATTTAATTGTAACTTTTGCTTTTGTATATAGAATCTGTGAAATAGCTTAAAGAGAGCAATGGGTAACCATAAAATTTTAAAATCGGCAGGCGTCAATTCGCGCTATTCAATGTACGAATTTATAGCCGCTGTAAAGACACATGAATTGCTCTGGGATCGTGAACATGATGATTTTCATAGTCGTGAATTGCGCGACCGTGCCTGGCATGAAGTGGGCAAACGTTTATGCCAAAACTATGACACCGGCGATGCAGATGAACGCAATGAAATTGGTAAGCAAACTATTGTTAAAATATATATATATATATATATATATATATATATATATATATATAATTGAACTTATAAATCATAATAAACCATTTCCACAGCTCGAACGCTACAGAAACGCTGGAAAAATACACGCGATAGTTATTTACGTGTACTGCGACTGCGACAATGTGGTAAAGATTCGACACGTCCATCTTATATCTACGAGAAGGAGCTAAGTTTTCTATTGAACACCAGCGAAGAACTGAAGCTATTGGCTACCAATGCAGCGAAAACAAAGCCAACACAAACCGAAATCCAACGTAGAGCGCGCTATAGTAGAATCGCTGCCGCCGCCGGCACTAAGAAATCTGAAACACGCGCGGCATCTAATAAACGCAAATTGCAAACGAATGTTAGAAAGTCTAAAAAGCTACGCTATGCAGAAAGTGTTACAGAAGATGAAACGGATAGTGATGACGATGATGATGATGATGATATAGAAGATTTGGATGATGATGCCGCCGATGCCGATTCAAGCATGGAACATTTTAAAATATTAGAATATCAAGATGAGAAACCAGATACACAGAATGCAACTGAAACAGCATCCATTATTACTTTAACACCTTCAAATCATGTAATGTCAAAAATTGACAATTCAACACCAATAACTATACAAGCAGCAGGAGCAGCAGCACCACCACCACTACCAACAACAACGACAACTACAATGGCGGCAACAGCGCTTCCAACGCCGGCCGCCACATTGGAACATCACCATAATATCAGCGCATTAAGTAGTTCCACTATTTCGGTTATGCCCAGTGATCCGGATCAGGCATTTTTTGAGAGCATCAAGCCGCATATGCAAAAATTGAATAATGATCAAAAACTGGATTTTCAAATTGAAGTCCTACGGTTACTGCGTAATTTTAAAGCTAAATGATTAAGTGTATCCTTTAAAATTGTTGCTGCCGCATGCAATTAAATACAATCTATGTATACTGCGCATGCGTTCGAAAACTGTCTGCAAATGCGAAATAATAATAATAATAAAAATCGATAAATTTTTTACACTATACTCAAAGCAACAATGGTATTATAGGTTTATACAAAAGCTTGTAACAGGCGAAAGGAGTGGTGGCAGAACCCTTTTATGTATATTCTTAACCAGCATCGAAAGCGGATTCGATATAGCCATGTGCGTCTGTCCGTTAGTCTGACGGGTAGTATCTGGTAGTATAAAATAATTCATATATACAAAACTTTTATCACTTTCATATTCGGTAGACGCAAAAACAAAAACAAATAACAAGCAACTTGTTTGTGTGATTTTCGAAGGCTTATGCAAAGAGCTGCGTGCGTGTGTATGCTGTACATAGGCTAATACAACAAAACCACGTAACACGCACCATAGCTGTATAACTGTACAAGGACAGATAACGAAGATAGTTGAAATTGTTTGTGTAATCACACTGGTTAATGCAAAGAGCTCTGTGTGTATGTAAAATCAAAAAATCAAATGTGCGTGTAGAGCATATGGCCTGGGCTCTTTTGAGCTTGTGACTTTAAACTTGAACATTTAGATTCTATGTACTTGTTCATACGCAGTTCGAGTTGATGAAATTTTGTGACTGCCACGCCCACCATACGTATATTTATGCTTTCCATGCATAGTTTTCTTAATTTATCTACGGTTTTTCCTTTTTAATTTATTTATTAATGTTTTCAATTTTTTAAAACAATTTTTTAATCTGCATATGTAAGGATGCAGGGCATTTGAAAGTCGTGAACGCTGCTGACTTACTTTTTTCTCTACTATATATAATTGTTGTTGTCGTTTTACGCTGTTGTTTGTTTGTTTGCTTGTTTTTTGTTTGTTATGTACTTCTTACGCCATTTTGTTTGTACATAGCTTTGTTTTTATACCCTGCACAGAGCGCGTAAAAAACGGGCGGTAACAGTTTGTTAGAACATATAGTAACTTGAAGTGAAGAAATGGAGCTCCACTATAATATTTTGATACACAGCTAAAGAAAGGTACTTTAATCTACAACTTCTATATTATTCGAGTGATAGGAAACGAGTTGTGTTTAAAGCATTTGTAGAAATACAAAACACAGCTTCGGATCGGTACATCATATCATACAGCTCCTATAAGAACACGATGCCATTCAGTACCAATGCCGACATACTGTGCAGGCCTAGGCTTGATTAAATTTAGTATTTTTCAAACTACCGACAACAAAAATTCTAAAAATGTGTTCTATACTCAATTTTATAATATACTCAGCATTGCTTTGTAACAGAACTCCATAGCAGACAAACATAATGTTCAAATAGTATCTATGTGTGAATAACTTTCTTATTTCTAAAGCTATAGATACTTTTATAACGAACTGTATACCATAATAGGCAAATTTTTTATAGAGTTGATATAGTGCACTTAACCTCCACAGATTGGTATAGAAGTTTGGCAATTGTTCAACCTCATAGATGGTTGAGTATGTTATGAGCATACTCTGTAACATATCGACATATAGGTCTTATATTTTTATGACGGCTGCTAAACTCACAGTATACAACCGATTTTGACAAAAAATATACCGTTTGAAAGGTATTTATTATGCAGATGTATAAAATCTATATTTTATCAACTTTTTTTTTGGCGAAAAAGGCTCAAAAACAATCGTCACTGACACAACAAAACAAACACACATACGCTTTACATGAAAAAAAAAAATGGACAGATTATTAAACGATAGTATGCAACCAGCCAGCTATAGTTTAAAATGACTCTGAGAGTGTAAAAGAGATGCAATACTGCGTCTGTTACTTTTTGTGCGCTTCGCTAATATATTGGTAGCTGTTTCGCTGCTTGTAGTTATTGTTGTGATGCGTCTGTTACTTTTTGTGCGCTTCGCTAATATATTGGTAGCTGTTTCGCTGCTTGTAGTTATTGTTGTGATTGGCGCTATGTGAAATAAGAATACCAACAAACACACAACTGCAAAAACATACAATATTAATCTTAGGTTGCGGTCTATTAGGTCGACCACAAGCCATATATCCATATATACTAGTTATTATTAGTCATTTGCGTGCTTAAAGATCTGTTGTTCTAGTTCAATAGTAGTTGAACATGTTAAATATGCTAAATAAGTTTAGAGTTCCTGTCAGAATTTTTGGCTATAGTTGGAGTAAAATTTTTGTTGTTCTCTAGAAGTTGCTTTGATTGTCTTAGTCCTTGGCTCATGACCTAGCGTTGATTCTTTGCCCCATTTGGTTCATTGGGACTAGTTCCGAAATTGTTTGGTGTTTAGTGCCGCAGAGCGGCTCTGGACCTAATATTGGCTTTGAGGCGCCTTTAGTAACAAACTTGTCGGTTTGCGCATTCCCTACTACATTGATGTGCACCAGCAACATATGGTCTCCATACAAACCCAAAAGATAACTTTTTTTAAGTGTTCTTTAGTTACAATTTTGGCTGTACACGCACCCGTAGGTACAGCAAAAGGTTTTAGTATAGATACTTTTTTTTTATTTAGGTATTTCAATTATTCAATGTTTGTGTTTATCGATGTATTAGAACTTACATGAGTAGTATGTACTACACACTCGAAAAATTCTAGATTTAATAATTATTAATTACCCACAAAATGATGAGCTAGAAAAATGCATCGCTACGAGTATTATTGATTTGTTATTGCGACAAACACTTTTTAATTTTCCAAATGAGTTAATTTCACGGAATAAAAGCAATGTAGAGAACACCCCCCGCTTCCTGCAACATACAATTACCCACTCAGTTTGAGCGTATTCCATCTGTTCTTATCCCCAAAGAAAAAATTAGCAAATATTAAAACAGTTAAACAGTTCCTCACATTTTTAGACTGTGTTTGAGTATTTGTTCCAAAATCATTGTATTTCCTTATCAAGATGTTACAACAATACTTGTAAGAACTTTAGGTATTCTTTTTAAACAATCCAAATAGCTATAATAGCACAAACTGCTTAGAAATTCTGACGCAGCAGTGTATTTCACCATTATAATCTAATCTAATATAGACATACCATGTTGCCTAGCATTTAGATATATGTATCGGCATTGATTCGGCAGAAACTTCTATAATTAATGTCTGTGAGTCGTTGGTAAATAGTTGCAACAACCGCTGGACACATGCGTTCACAATCAGGCCATATCGCCTCCTAGACATCAATATACAAGTATATATATTACTCATTTGAAATTTGTATAAAGCGCATAAAAGCTTCGGTTCAACCGAAATTAACGATTATTCTTGTTTTATTTTTAGTTTAGGTAAACGAGTCGTTGCACATATGTCGTTATGTACGACAAATTTGTATATAAATCGGTATATACTAAAGTATCTGTATATGTATTAAAGTATCTATATATGTACTTGCAGTTGTATCTGTTTGTTTTTGTGCAAAGTGGTTATGTAGCTGCAGAGCCAAAACCGTTGGCAGACAGATCAGAAGCCACAAAAGGCAAAAACGTCTGCAACAATCTGCCACAATGTTCGTTATATGACTCAGTTAAATGATACACATATGTATGTATATACGATTATGTATGTATCTCGTTTGGTTATATGTTTAGGCGTATGTTTGTTTATTTGTCTTTAAATTATTTTGTACTTTTTGTTTTTGAAATTAATGCAAAACGCCAATAAAGCATATCTTTGGTATACAGCGTCCAATTTATCGCGTCCGTCGCTCATATCGACTACTACTTTCCATGAGATACACATCACAGTTTGCCTTATGTTGCTTTAAATTTAGTTGCACAGAAGGCAAAAACAATATAGAAATCATTTAATGCGGCTTTCCAACAGCTTTTTTGAACGCATTCAATCCAAATAGCGTCGCATGTTTAAACACTGTTTGCTTCTACATATGTATATGTACCTATGTATGTATCTACAATGCAATTTAATACTAAATGTAAACACGTTTTTTTGCGCATTGACTTGTTTAACCATTTTTAATTAAATTTGTAATACAATGTAAGTGTTTTCATAACAACGGACCCCAAACTAGGGCTCAGTGCGGAGTTCTTTCGACACACTTTTCTCAAATTCAAGCAACTAAGAGTTCCATAACCAACCAATTAAAAGCTTTCATAAGGCTTGAAGCACATTGAACGTGTTTTCTTCATTATAAGTACATATATCATTAACAGAAAACCTGATCTATTCTGATCCATTGAGTTGAAATTCAGTATGTTACATGATGATTATAGAAATCATCTCAAATTATTATCCTATTTAAAAATAGCATACCGATGACATTGTCATTAAGATTAAATGTATGAAGGTCATCATTATTGAAATACAAAACAAGCCTGAAAATAACTCAGAGGATTATACACCAGAAAATGCATCTTTGTTATATACAGTCTGTCAAGTAAATGTTTTGACAATGCAAAAAATTCGCATTTTCTGATTTTTCTTTAATAAAAAGTAACTTCTTTATTGTTCTTACTATCGAATAGTTACTTACCTTCTAATAGTCGCACATCATAATAAAAAGTCAATAAAAAATGAACAAAACCAAAATGTACTCAAATATGTACATATCTGTCAAGAAAGTGATTTTACATTACCGATTTTAACCGATTGCGCAGCGACTTTTGATCTACCGTTACCGGTTAGACATTTTTCTATCAATGTTGTACATAGCACATGACACATCAAATACAAATATGATTATTAATGCGATGAGTATTGAAAACCCCTCAAATTTCGACGAGAACCATTTCACGTGAACTCAAAGAACAATGCAGCGTTGACCTTTGGTTTGGAAAAACTATTGAATACTAGAACGATGTAATATTCTGCGACGAGTTCAAAATTATGCTCTATTATAATGATGGGCCAAATAGAGTGTGGCGTCAGTCGTTAAAAACGTTGGAAATTAAAAATATCATATCGATTGTGAAATTCGGAAAATTGTCAGTGGTGATTTCCAGTAAATGGGTTGGAGATTTAGCATTCATTGAAAATACAATGGATGCACACCAGTAGTATTTAAGCATTTTGAAAACTAATTTGGTAAATAGTGCCTATAAATTTAGCCTCAATGTTGACAACAATGACAAATTTAAATTTTACCAACACAATGACCCAAAGCATAAGGCGCATATGCTTAGGATGTGTCTACTTTGTATTTGTAGTAAAGTGTTTAATACGCCTGCCCAGAGTCCAGACGTCAACCCAATCGAAAATGTTTCGAAATTTTGGAAAACAAAAAAAAGGGTGGCATTTAGGCAACCAAAGTCTCGAGCAGCGCTTAACACTGCAATATTAGAGGAATGGAATGAATTGCCTAATAATTATAATACTCCGAAGTTAATTAATGACATGAAAAGAAGACTAGAAGCTGTTAAAGACGCTAAGGATGGTCATACCAAGTATTAAATACATAGCAGCTTCCAATTTCAGTATTCTTTCGACTGAAGAGTCGAGCGTAAAAACATTTTATTGACAGATAAATTTTGAAATGTATTTACACATAGTTTTATATACACATTTCACACTCAGTATTAGCTGAACGAAACGAAACGAATCGAATTGTTTGTTCATATATAAAGCGACTAGTCCCAAAATTTTCAATATTTCTTAAACTGGGCATGGAGAATCTTAGTTCAACCAAACACATTTTATTGGAATATATTTTAGTAGTAGGGCTTCGAAATTCATCGAGTTTAATGTATTATCTTGGTGTTGTTGTAATGACTGATGGATTCGAAGTAAATGAGTATTTGTGTCTGTAACCTATGTGAATCAAAACTATATATTGATCTGAAATCGGGTATGGAGACTTTTTATATTACTAGACTGAACATAAGTGGCTTTGGTGGCTTTTTATAAACGGAAACTTTACATATACTTTAATGATCGTATCCCGTCCACTTTTAGAGGTAGCCCCCATACAAACCCACCGACCACTTTACGGTTTTTGTATGAAAAACTTTATTATTACATATATATTAAATTACATATATATTAATGGACGTGTCCCGCTCATTTTTGGAGGTAGTATCCTTAAAGGTCCTACGCATATTTTGTGGTTTTTTGTGTAAAATATACTTATTATTGAAACTGACAACCTTAAAAATTTCACGAATGCTTCAAACTATCACTCTAGCATTAAAATACTTGACAGTAATTTGTTAGATACTTGTGAAGAGTATTAAAGCTTCGGTTTTAACTAATTAAACTAATGAATATTGATTGTTTCAACTTCGTCAGCACAAACAAACAAAAAAAGAAAGCATCGATCGAGTGTACTTGATTACAAAATAGCCAGTATACAGTTTGTACTGAAACAAGAATATACTGTGTATCTTGTTTAAAGGACTTTGTTTCAACCTTAAATATATATGGGACCTATATTCCAGAGTGGTCCGAACTGAGCCTATGTGGGATATTTTATTTGGTTTGACGTAGGACACAGCTAATTTCTCGTTTTTTTGCTTAATTGCATAACCACATGATCATGCCCATGTTTAATGTACGTTGCAGGGGTATTTGAAATCGTATCAGAAGTCCATTTTATCCCATCACTTCAGGTTTTCACAGCCACATGAAAATAAAAAATTTTGATGATGGATTCTTTATTGCGTTACAAACTCTTTAGTACGGATAAAAATATATTTGTAAATTAGCACTCGTATTGGTTTTCGATCTAGTGAACTCAAATCGGTTTTCGGGAACACCACATAAAGTCCTTTGTATATGGAATGGCACTACAAAATTTGAAGAAAAAATACTCCTAGTACAAGTATTGGGTCTAACTTTAAGAACATCCGAACTTTCAAAAGCAACGAGTATTGAGCCATAGCTTCAAGTGGAAACTATTGTTTGACGGATAATTTCATGTCATTTAAGATTATAACTAGATATAATTCAAAAGGCCACCGCGGCTCTTCTTGCACTGTCACACCATGACACAAAAATTTTCTCGACCTAAGAGGTATATTTAATACGGTTCAATTAGATCCAATCAATGACTGTTTCTCAATCTCCGAAAACGCCCTGCGATGTGTTAATGCCTGCCAATGATGTTAATGTCAACATCATACGCGAGTAGCATCACTTCCTTATGGAAGATCATACCCGACTGACTAAATGATGAAGCATAACCTTGCCTAATAACTCTC
Organism: Leucophenga montana; assembly: GCA_035044765.1. Lineage (NCBI taxonomy): Eukaryota > Metazoa > Arthropoda > Insecta > Diptera > Drosophilidae > Leucophenga > Leucophenga montana. The sequence continues at coordinate 7,053,098 of JAWNNQ010001291.1, read as the reverse complement.
ATGGTATCAAACGGTTCGTAGAGATTCTTTCCTACTCTGACGACGCTTTGAGTGTGTGATAGCGTTATCATGCAAAGACGAACGATCTTTGCTGGCATACCAAGTTCAGATAAGGTGTTCTTTCTTAACTTATCGGCGTGTCGAAAGCGGCCTTATAATCGACAAACAGGTGGTGTATGTCTTTATTGTACTCACGGGTCTTCTCCAGAATTTGTCGTTGAGTGAAAATTTAGTGACTGGTGCCGCGTGGCCTGAAGCCATACTGATACTTTTCTATCACTGCATCCGTGTAGTGGACAAGACGTTTACACAGACCGCTGTACAGAATTTTATATGCAATTGAATGGAGACTTATTCCATGGTAGTTCGCGCAGACAGCGGTGTCTCCTTTCTGAGATTTTACTGAGATTCAAATCTATTTTGCATAAGAGTTGGTGCATACGTCTTACCAACTGTTCGCCACCGTTTTTGAATAATTCAGCTGGCACCTTGCTACTTTGTTATTCTTCAACTTTTTATTTTGCTGAGTCGTTCTCCTTATAATCCAGTGGCTCCACAAGAAAACCATCATTATTAGGTAGTACTAGAAGAGCTTATCTATCGGCGTTATTGTTCTCTCCAATATCGCCCCCAAATAGGTTAGTGAAGTGACTTCTCCATAGTCGCAGTAATTCCTACGCAACCGTAAGCAGACTTCCACTATCATCCGTGCACCCTACTTGAAAAAAGTGTAATTGTACCGAAAAAATCGAATTAATATGATAAAGATCGGAGTATAAGTGCGTATAAAGAGAACCAAAACTTCGGTTCTGCCGAGCACAACATGTTTTTTTTTATCTGTCGAGTTGTTTTTGTCGTCAATAATAAAAAACCAGTATTGTTTTTTCTCGGTTATTTTTATAAATGTAGCTGCGCTTGTTTGTTCGCTCAGAAATACATATACTTGTACATATATACACACATATATATATATATATAATATATACCAACAACTTACATACATGCATATGTATTTATATATTATCGTAAGAAAACGCGTGTCTGTAATATGTTTATATGCTTCTGCAATACATATATTTTTTTACACGTAGATACATTTGTATCTCAAAAGCGTTACTCCTTAATGCTCTAGTATATGTACTTAAATTTTAATTTAAATTATACTGTCTATATTCTCACATGAGAATAGACAATATAATTTTGTTAAATAGCAAAATTTTTACTTTGACGTCATGCGTTGTACGGAAAAATTATTTTTTATAGAAATATTCACCACAACAAGCTATAGAAAATGCACACAAGTCTATAACATTGCATGTAGATACAAATGAAACCAGTTAAATCCAGTTCAATGCATATAATTGTAACACTTTAGAAAGAAAAAAAACAAAAAACAACAACAAAACAAAAAATGGAAAATGGAAAATAAAACGTCAACTTTCGTGCATTACTTTCTACTAAAAACCCGACTAATGTAGTATAAAATTCTGTTACAGCGCGCATTCAGATCTCATATAGTATGCATATATACAACAATCTCCAATTTAATTTCAACATTCGAACGGCATCTGGTTTTGGAAATTGATGAATAAAAGCAGTAGATACATACGACTACATAAATATTAATGGCAAATAAACACCCGCATAGCTTGAATGCAACGCACAACTGGGTCACAGACATCTGGCGGTAGTATGTACATACATATGTACATATGTACATATGTATGTAAAAAGCTCCCCCATGGATCGTATTTAATATAACGCATGAGTACATCTCACGATCATTAAGGGATTTGTAGTATGTGCAAACGTATAACATCCCCCATTTAAACTCATTTCATTTCATTTCATTTCATTGCCACTCAAATCAATTTGGATTACTAGACAAACATGCTTATAAATTTTAACGGAAAGTTCTATTAAAAATATCATACATATAGGGGTGGTTTTTTCTTTTTTTTTCTGGTACATCGTTTCGATTTGAACGAATTTCTAGAAAAGAAACAAAAAAAACCACATACGCTTGATAAGTGAAAATGTACACAAATGATCATTTTCATATAGCACTTTGCGCTATGCCCTATCTGATAAGATAAGTTTGTCATTACACTTCATTTGGGTTTTTATTTTATTTTTTATGTGCTGAAAGCGTGTATTTTTTAACATGAGATATTTTGTATATTACCGTCACATCCGGTCTCTTAGCAATAGACTTTAATCGTATACGAGAGTTATACTACATATAATAAATGCTTAAGCGCATTAATCAGCAATTTATTTTTAGATCAGTCCAAATATTATTTTAATGTATCTTGTAGAAAATTTGCTTTATATGATTAAGCATTGGCGTTAGCCGTTTATGCGTGATTTGTGACAAGTATTTTCGTCACAATACATTTGATAAATTCTTTGTAATGCCTACACGTGTAGATCTGAACAGCTTACATATAACAATTTATTTTTGGCACAACTTTTTTCTCTGTTTTCATGAATTTTCTACAGAAACATCGCTCATTGCATTGTTTTTGTTGTAGAGATCATTTCGAGCATATCGGAAAATTCCATTTTGGTTTTGAAAGTTAAGAGGAATCTTTATTTTCGATACTTTAGAATCTTTAATACTTTCTATATATGCGAGAAATGTGTAGGAAATGTTTAATATATATGCTTTTCCCCAATGCTTTTCTGGTGTAGAGTTGGGCTCGGGCTTACCTCGTGGGATCCAGCACGGCCAGAACATAAAACAAGATCTGGTAAAATGGCCCAGGTCCGAACCGACATACACCGACAAAGATCGGCCCCGCACAAAATATCAAATATCAAATAAATAATAACAGGGTCGAAATATATTGGTGGAAAACCATAAATTGTGTTTTAATTTGGACCTTGAGCCTGCTCAACTACATTATTATGTATACGATGTACACATTCTGTCAGTACCGGGAATTGATCACTTAAAAAGCCCGTTTAAAGCCCGTGCTTGTTGACAGTAAGATGGCACAACTGTCCTCTATACTGACGGCGGAATTTAAACGCCATCTGTCATTTAGTTTCTTCACATTGCTCGATTTAGTCAGTAAATCTCAATTGTTGTTTGGTATTTTTTTTCTTCTTCTAATTTTAGCCAATTTTCAACAAAAACATATTTACGTAAAGGTCGCTAAGGACAGCATAGAACTAGTCAATTTCAACCACACACTCGTAAAACGCAATGTGACTGGTCATGACATAGGCTTACAAGTTTGACATGCAAACCAGTCAACAAGCTTCAGAATGGCGACTTCCAACTGTATCGATGCTAGAAATATTCTGTGATTAGATATGAGCGATTTAACAGAAATATAAATGAAAAATATGCCTTTTGTCGGGCCTTTACGTGGTTCTTCATAACTTTCAGATCTTTTCGTGACTTTTGTGACTTTCGAGCCTTTTCTGATTTTATAACTACTGATTTAGCATGAAGAAAGCCCAAATCCGTTTTTGAGGCACGAATCAATTTCATTCAAGAAGAGATCAGTGAGTCACGAAAAACAGCCCGGCCCATGCCCATCTCTAGTCTAATGTTTATGTTATTCAATATAGTAGTAGAGCCGAATACAAAATTTATCTATAGTCCTTCTATTCAAAACTATGAAGTTATCAACAAAAATTATCAGCACAGCGGCAGCTCTATGCCATAAAGAACGGATCTGGATTTAAAGCGTTAAAAGTCTTAGTCAGCAAAAAATCCTGAAATAATACTGCAGTTTGCTCCATCTACACCACATAGAAAAACTTGAAAAGGAGAGATGGAGTTGTTAATTTTTATGTGGGGCACCTCCATTGAGTTTAGCTCATTCATTTCGTATGCTCCATCTGAAGAGAGAACAGGATATTCTGAATATATACGTTTATTGTCCCTAACTTTTATAGTCTGTGAGGTCTGATGCTTCATACGGCAGACAGACAGACAGACAGACAGACAGACAGACAGACAGACAGACAGACAGACATGTCTATATTGATGTCACTTTTGAACTTTATATGTTTACATACTTGAAACGTTTTGGTCAAATAAAATATATTTCCCGGTACAAAAACTCAAATTTAGACTAGAAGCTTGTATTAGACTACTCAGAAGCATTCGACCAGACGTCTATATGGTTAAATAAAATGTTTAAGCATTTAGACATTTTACATATAAATCTTGCATTTCTTCAAGCGTGGACTCCATTGATGGTTTTTGGTAATGCAGCTGATTTTTGACAATCTTCACGTGGCTCATCCATGAGCAATGAACGACTATGATTGGTTTTTGTTGATGCTTTATTGCGATAAATGAACTAAGTTAATATATGCACTGTTTTGGAGATAAACCACGCGTAGCAAGTTATGAAAATAATCTCCAAGAAAATTATAAAAATTCCAAATAATTCAACACATGAAGCATCATCATTTTTAAACTTTGTGTTTAATATGTGAAATGTTAGCTAACAACTTTAGTTTAGTTAAGTTTAGTTTAGTTTAGTTTAGTTTAGAAAGTATAAACGTTTGCCCTCGTATAAGAACTAAAGCGAACGGTATACGATATACAAATGAACTTTGGATGAGAGATGTGACGAATAATTAGAAAATGTTCCCAATTTTTCTTGCATTATTTTGTGAGTGAGTAAGCAACATGATGAATATATATTTTCTACTGCGTACTATTTTTGTGGATTTTCGAGTATTACGAGGTATTTGATTTGTTACAAAATGTTACATTGGTGAAGGTAGAGTTTTTACGTAACATTTCTCAAGTTATTTAAAAAGTAATCAATATAAAAACAAAAAAGATCTATATTTGAGATGCTCGATTATATATTATACTTTGTATACACTAGAGCACTGCACGAGTAAGTATAGCATCGCCGATGCCAGGTACATTTGTATTCATTACACGAGTATGACTAGTAACTTTTCAAATTGACATCGTCCCATCGTTTACCAAAGTATTCCTTTTCTAAACGATGCAATACCAAATACCAAATTAAACGATGGAAAACGATGCCAAAATTAATATCGTCGCATCGTTTACCAAAAGAACTCTAGTTTTGAGTGGTTACTAAGATAACTTCTAAAGGAAACACGTGGGATTGTCAAAATGCTGCAGTATAATGCCATTTCCTGGAGAGGTTTGGCTTAAAATGGTTAAAAATCAATAAGACAGACTTGGATATAATCTCAATTATTGAGCGCCCGTAACAGAAGAAATATTGCTTACAAAAAGCTTGGGAATTGAGGCGGGAAGATGATATTTCGCAAAGTCATCGGTTTTGGATTGATTTCAGGGTCAACTATGGCTGATTTCTTATCCGATTTCTAAATTTTACTGGATCATGTATTTTTCACATAGTACTTTCCAGTGGATTGATTAAGTGCCATACCTTCACTACAACATGTAAGGACTAAAGTAATAATACGTGAAACCGCACTGGTGTGCCGCAATAGTTGTACTATTTTGGTTTAATTTTCTAGAGAGAAGAAGATATAAAAAATCCAAGAAAATCTCAGAATGAATTTGTTAATTTTCCACAACAGTAAAAGAAACCAGATGCTCAAAACAACTACTCGTTTGGTAACCGATGCAACGATGTTACGCTGCCATGATGTCAGTTTGGCATTGCCTCGTTTTCCAAACGATGTCACGATGCCAATTTGGTATTAGCATCATTTAGAAAACGATGCCCCGAGTAATTACCATTTTTTTACTTTTCGCAGTCGGCGTTGTTTATAAAATTTTAAGTTACACTTGTAGCAGTGCGGTACCTAGAAAAAAAAACTCTGTTCCGTGAGTTTTTTTGTTTTGTTTGATTTAAGCCTTCTATAGATATAGTACTTATCTCTTAGACAGACTTATGTACGTATAGACGGACGGACATGGTTAAATCGTCTCGTCTTTTGGCACAATAATATATATTCTTTATGGGTTATCCGAAGCTTCTTTCGCTATGTGGCATACATTTCGACAGTTCAACAAAGCCAACATACATATATGTATCCTGTTACAAATACCTACAAAAAGTATTTGTAATAGGATACATATATGTTGGGTGTAATAAACAAATATTTAAAATTATATGATACAAATTTGTGCCAAAGTGTTTCAAGAGGGAGAGGGATTAAAAAAATTTCCGTTACGTAATACTTGAACTTGAACTATGTAAATAGTAAGAACGAACTACAAATAGACTGGTAACATTTCTCGATGAATCGATACCCTCAATGTTATCAGATTTACTGATGTAGGTATATATGCATGTTCTGTTATTGTCCAATGAACTTAAGTCTATTGATTGTGAAGACTAAACAGGTCTCATATTGAGCTTATGAAGAATAGTCTTCATACACGAAATTAGATCCTAATTGAACACCATCGAAATTATTAGGGTATATTTGTTCTTCAAATTGTTCACTATCTTCGCTTCGATTTAAATACTGTGTGCACTGAGTGAGAAGCGCAATAAAAACTAACTTTGCTTAAATACACATTAGAAATCTTTAGTTCGCTCCTCCTGTAAATTTATGCTGTACATTTTCGGCAACGTTATTTATAATTCAGCTAGAATCTGGAACCGGCAAACTTTACACAACACAGTCAGTCTGCTTAATTTAGCTTCTAAAGCGAATAACGCCGACTGAGTGTCGCAATTCGACTATAGAACATTATGAGCTTAAGAGTGCTCAAATCAAGTATACTGGAACTTTGTCAGAATATGGCGCATTAGTAAAAATTGTGTGTTAAAACGCTTGCAAAAGAAAAAAATCTTCCCTATATAAGTATATAGTAAATATATATGCCAAAGCGTATATCATATGAAAGAGCAGCAGCAGTGGATGGCTGGAACTAAAAATGTGGAAAAAATACGTTACAAAAATGATCGTTAAGCAACGCGCTTCATGCACGGGAAACACGTTTCTCCAGCTACTACAAACTGCTGCCGATGGTATGCTGCAGACGAAGGCGACCCTTGAAATTTCGGGGTGAAAACGATCAACAAAATTGTAGAGTGCCATGAAAAGAAACTCAGTTCAACGACAGCTGTTTTTGCGTTTCATGGTGGTAGGAAGAACGCCGCCGTTAAGCATAAACAATGTAGTATATATTTTTTTTTAATGTAGCCTGTTCATGCTCATGAAGTAGGTAGAAATTATGAACGAAAAAAAAAAAACGAAACCCGAAACCCGAACCCTTGTCTGAAGCAAACTCACAGAAGCAAAACGAAATGCGTTGCATCAAGTGATCTTGCTTGTAGTACAAAGGATCAATCGAGCGTTTTATGAAAATACAGACATAAAATTATATTTCACATTGTGAATAGTCCACTCAATAGAGCCAAAATGAGAGCGAGGGAAAGGAAACCATTTAAGTTGATTAAAGAAATTCTCGAAAGTTCTCGAATTTCAATATGTAATCAATAGTTGAACATGAGAAATATTTCCAAATATGTATAGTGAATGTAAATAACTCTTTTTATTATCGTTTATAATGAACCATTTCATTGTGTGCATTAATTTTCAATGTAAAATTTTCGGTAGGGATTCTAGAAGAAAGTTATTGTATAACGATGTAGAACTTTAATGGCAAAAGCATTTGTAGCATCTTTGATTTTGCCATCCTCCTTCCTTGTTGAGGGTTATTCACACAATACGAGCTCAAACTAGCTCAAAAAGACCGAGTATGGAACTAAATTTTATCAAAATATCTACAAATTTGGGAATCTCTGTATTTTTTCAAGCATCTTTTGATAATGACAGAGATGCTCAGCTGGCTTCCAAAAACAAATCCCATGTAAGAAAGAACAAATGTTTAGCATCAGATGTGAAAGATGCTGGAAATATCCGGCTGGAAATACGGCGTGAGTCTTGTCTTAACAATTAAGTCCCTCACTATGGATCATATTGTTCTCTGCGTGACCTCTATCAAGTGGTGGTCGAGTGGTTTCTACAAACTCATACATCTGGCAAACAACAAATATAGTATAATTGTTGGCAAATGACAAAGTTTTATTCACACTAATCACGTTTGGTAAAGCCCGATGTGAATTCGAACTATTTCAAATGTTTTTTGTCTGTCACTTATGTTTGTTGTATCCATTGTGAATTGTACTCTTTCAAAATTTTTGATTTATTGCCACATTTTGCGAGTAGCAGCTAACAGTCCGTTTATATACAGAGTACTGGAAGGTTACTAGCAAACGGAACTATCAGTTCCTTAAAACTGTTTACATTGAAGTCACAACCAAGTCACAACCAAGTCACAACCAAGTCACAACCAAGTCACAAGCCAAAACGGAACTACTGAACAGCTGATTTTGTCTAGATGTCAAAATTTTATTTCGAAATATTAAAAATTATGCTAAATATTATAAATAAATTGGCGCAATTGGGTATACTTTTTATTAACAGTAAATTATGGAAATGCTCGAGTGCGCGGCAAACGAGCCACAATGCTTGCGATCGGCCTATTGGCTAATAATTCAAACTCAAGTGGCATGTGTTTCTATGGTCTGCAGCCGACTTGAGGCCGGCCATTACGACTGCTTGCTAGTTCCTTCCTAGTTCTCTGTTTTGTTATTCATATGCGAAAGGCATGTGTTTCTATGTTCTGCAGCCGACTTGAGGCCGGCCATTACGACTGCTTGCTAGTTCCTTCCTAGTTCTCTGTTTTGTTATTGATATGCGAGTGGCATGTGTTTCTATGGTCTGCAGCCGACTTGAGGCCGGCCATTACGACTGCTTGCTAGTTCCTTACTAGTTCTCTGTTTTGTTAATCATATGCGAAGGCATATGTTTCTATAACAACATTTTCCCTGACTGACTAATTTTTAGAATCGGAAAAGTTGGAAATCATTTTTGTACAGTTTTCGGTGTAAATTGGCCGCAAACAAAGTAGACAAACAAATATGTTTACAAATAATGCAAATATTTGTTTAACAATCTTCATTTGACGCCGGTGTGAATTAAGCTTTACTCTTAAAAATTCATTTTACCTATTCTTTAGGTTAAATTTGACTTGTAAAGGGTGATTCATTGAGGTTCTTATTCATTTGTTTTTAATTTCACAGATCATACGTGACAGGTGTCATACTTTCATCTTATTTTTATTCAGTATCGTTTGAAAGTTCATCATGAAAAGACTCATACCGCAACAACGTCTCCAAATTATTCAGCTGTACTCCAAAAATCTGCATACTATGAAAAATGTTTTTCGTGCACTTCAACCAACGTATTATCAACCTTCCGAGCTCACTATTGCCAATACCATCCTAAAATTTTAGTTTGTGTCTATGTTATTGGATGATAGACCACATCCAGTCCGTAGTGAGGAGAATATTGCGGCTGTAGCTAAAGAACATAACCAATCGATTCGATACCATGCGCAGCATCTTATCCTCTCGTCTGAAATAACTTGGTTTAAAAGCTTACAAAATCCAACACGTTCAAGAATTGAAGCCCCCAGACTTTGATTTACGCTTTAATTTAATTTAAGAACCGCTCTTTTCCCGCCGAATTTCGTTCAGTGATGAGACACATTTCTGGCTCAATGGATACGTCAGTAAATTAAATTCCCGCATTTGGAGTGATGAGCAACCCGAAAAGATTCTCGAGCCACCGTTACATCCGAAAAATTAACTGTTTGATGTGGTTTATGGGCTGGTGGAATCATCGGATCGTATTTCTTTAAAAAATGAGGCCGGGCAGAACATAACCTCCAATGGCCCGCACTACCTCACTAGAATAACGAACTTTTTGTTGCCTGAAATGGAAGCCCGTGATTTCGGCGACATTTGCTTTCAGCAAGACACTCCTACAGGACACACAGCACGCGAAACAATGGCTTTATTGAGTAATTTTGGTGAGCACCTAATTTCATGTTTCGGAACTGTCAACTGGCCGCCTAGATCGTGTGCTATCACAGCACTGGATTTTTATCTTTGGGGTTATGTGAAGTCAAAAGTGTTCCTCGATAAGTCAGCTACGTTTGAAAACATGGAAGTCAACATCACTCGCGTAATTCACGAGATCTGATAGCAATGCTGAAAAGAGTGATGGAAAATTGGACCACCTACATACCACCACCTGCATAGTCGCGGCCAACATTTGAATGAAGTTATCTTTCAAAAATAATAAATGTTCCGTCATGCAATTGTATTTTAAGCGTTTTATTTAAAATTGAAAAAAAAAAACATCAAAACAATCACCCGTTATTAGTCTGTGAATTTTTGCGGATGAAATGTAAATAGGTTCAAGAAATAGAAAAGGTGATTTTGAGCAGGTTAACGTGTTAAACAGGAAATGCATACCTTTAGGGTAGTCTTGTAAGTTGCTTCACAATTCTTACCATCTCAAATCGTATATTTGCACTGTAAAACGAGTAAAAGGTTCTACTGTAATTATTTATTATAGTTATATTTGTTTATAGAAGGTTTTATGAAGTAATTTGTGAAGGATTTATTTAAGAAGCAACGTATACTGGTTTCAAATCAAAGAAATTTCAACATGGCGAACCACCACAGGTCAACTAATAGTTTTCTACAAATTGGCAAAAACGATCTATTATTCCATTTAAAGTTTTTTTTTCGGTTTTCGTTTAATAACGAAAAACGCATCGTTTTATCTTGTTCATAATTATTTAAACAAACAAAAAAAAAAACGATTTACAATCGGAATACATGCGAAATAGCACACTAAATCATTGTAGTAGCTTATACCACTTCTAGGAATAGGTAACAAAACAGCTAAGGAGCAAAAGGTTGCACCCATATCATTACTATAATAATGGGCAGGCTCGTGTGCCTTAAAAAAAAAAATAATAAAAAAAGAGACTACCTGCATACTGCATTATCCTTTTTCGAAATGCATATTGCGATGCAAGACAAAGCCGCACAGCATTGCATTGATGCAGGTATCTCGTAGATACCCCGGCGTGTATAAATTCCTGGAAACGATACGAATTGCACCAAAGCGACCGATTGGCTTACGATTGGAAAATTATACGCATGAACAGCTGCGCACAAGGCTGCGGTAACTGCGCTGACGTTGTCCCCGATATCCTGGCGGCAGCCTTGCAGATAGGGTATATACATACATACATACGAGCATATACCATAAAATGTCTACAGCATGTATTGCAGCATATAACCTCTTATGTAGTCATTATATGTAGGTACACTCCTATGTATATACATGCACGTAGCAAGGGAGGAAACTAAGAGGGATTATCACCCATCCCACATCATTTTGTCCTTAAAAAAAAAAAAAAACAAGAAAGAACACTGCAGTTGAGTGTGTTCGATTTCGAGATGCCCTGTATCTTGTTTACGGCTCCTTATATAGGGTGTTCATTTTTAGACGTGTGGTTTTCAAGAAGAAATAAAACGCATCTAATTTAAGATTGTGGCCAAGAATTTAGCTTTATTATAAAGATAAGGGTTTGCTATTATGTTTTAAAAATGATTTCGGGCTGGCTCGAATAAATTGTCTACGCAAATAAGCCCGAGACGATTGACGCCTTGGAAGAGAATTTTCGACCACTTTTTGCAGCAATTTGGGCCGTATGTCAGCAATAACGCGCCGAATATTCTCTTCCAAGGCGTCAATCGTCTCGGGCTTATCTGCGTAGACAAGCGACTTCACATAACCGCACAAAAAATAGTCCAGCGGTGTTAAATCGCACGATCTTGGAGCCAAAGGTCGTCCACATCAAGAAGAAATATGGACCAATGATTCCTTCTGCCCTTAGAGCATACCAAACAGTGACTTTTTCAAGGGCACACGTCTAAAAAAACACACAACAATAGTATGAACTATTGAATTTATTCTTTAGTGGTACGATTGGGACAAATGCGAGATTTTTATAAAAATTTATAGAATATTAGAGTTAATTAAAAATAAAAACACTTCATAGATAATCTCAAAAATGGAGCCAGGTTTGTATGAGGGCTAGCCTTTAAAGTGGTCCAATCTGGGCCTATATATAATATTTTGTTAGGATTGAAGTAAGATACTCCAAATTTTTCATTTCTAGCTTAATTACGTAGAAAAACAAAAAAAAACTTTCATACGAAAACTTAAAATTGGAGGGCAAGTTTGTATGGGGCAACCCGTGGTCTGACCCGATCTATGCGGTATATTTTAATAGGATTTAAGTAAGATACACAAAATTTTGAGTTTCTAACAACAAAACCAACAAAATATCCTTACAAAAACTTAAAAATGGACGCAGATTTGTATGGGGGCTACCCCTTAGAGTAAGGTTGGCATATTCATTTAATGCGAGTTTTCTGAAGAAGGAAAAAAGACTATAAATTGGACAGACAGTTGGACGAACGGATGGACGGACAGACGGACATGTCTACATCGACTCGTCTTCCGATGCTGATCAAGAATACATATACTCGTATACACATTTGCACAAACTTAATATACCATTTTATCCTATGTGTACAGGGTATAATCCATAGTACGCTGGCTGCACCCCTAGCAATTACTAGCTACGACCATGCGCATACACAAATACAGAACCACTGCACCACTTTAGCTATCTGTATGTGTTTATTTAATACCCTGTACATATAGGGTAGAAGGGTACATTTGTTTGTTAAAATGTATACAACAGCCAAATTCATATATTCTTAATCTGTGCATTAAAAGTCGCGTCGATATACATACATAACTATGTTCATCTGTCTATTTGAATAATCGTCTAGATCTCGTACACTATAAGAGATATTGCCTACACGTTTGAAAATTTAGATTCTCCTATTTCCTCTTCAGACATGATGAAATGAAAGAGGCAACCCCATTATATGAGGCAGTTACCGTACAAACTTAGCCTCTCCCCATTTTGGAGTTTTGAATGAACAAATTTCGTTAACGTCAGCTACTAATGGGAAGAGTCAGCGTAAAAAGTTCTTATCAAACCAAAGAACAGAGAGAACGATAACCAAGAGAGTGATGACATTTAAACTAACTGTGAATTATATGCAGCAATTTGAATAGTGAATGCGTTTGTAATTCGCAACTAGTTTTAACATACGTCATAGTAAGCATTTTTTCTCTTCATTTAATTGAATGAAGAATAAAACAAGATTCTAGAATAAAACAAGAACTAGAAAAATGTGTGGCTCCATGCCGTTTTTATACCATGCACACTCAGTATGAAATATTATTTTCAGTTTGTTTTTAGTAACGCATTAAAGCAGGCATTGTAGACCTCAAAAATTATACATATTCTTGATCAGCTGGAAGAGACGAGATGATCTAGATGTGTCCGACTGTCTGTCTGTCTGTCTGTCTGTTTGTGTGTTGCTGCGCATTTGTTTGTAAATCTTTTTTAGATATTTGCCTGAATTCTTCGGTATGGAGGCTGATTTTGTTCCTAAGCAGAAAGAGTATTTAAATCAATGTGAAGCGCCCACTTTTAGGGGTACCCTCCATACAAATCCACCGTACAAATTTTTTGTATGAAAAACGTATTTATTGCAGTTGATATTAACTTGAAGTCTTCTTAAGAACGGATGCCTCACATATATACCAATAGGCGTGCCCGACCCACGTTTGAAGATTCACCTTCCAACGCCCACTTCTCGGTTTTTATATGGATACTTATTGAGAGATAGCACCTATGCAAACACACCAACCACTTTTGTATGCAAAATAAAATAAAAATTTTAGTCAATGTAAACTTAAAATAGGATATGGTGGTTTCTTATGGACAGAAGCTGTACAACTATATATTAATGGGCGTATCCGTCCCAGTTTTAGGGATAGCCACCATGAAGACCCACCATTCACATTTGGATTCTTACGTTGTACAAATAGTTTTTCTTTTTTTCTTTATAGCTGTTAAGTGTGCATTTTTCAAAGTTTCGTGTGAATGGCATTCTTGCACCGAATTGTGTGTGGCTGAATTCTTCATGAATCCTAGTAAAATATTTAGAATATATTACCAAAATATTGTATCCACACATGTGTAGCTATAGTTCAAATAGTGACCTTTCAACTAATTACAGGGTATTTCGATGCCCAGCACACTTGACTGCAAGGTTCCTGTTTTTTTTTTTTTTTTTTTTTAGTACACAAAGTATGCAGAGCAACTTGAGTGCATTGAGGGCATGTCCTTTTAAGGATGCAATGCCGTAAATAAGACAACAACGTCGTTGCCGCCGCACTTGAGTCTCGGTTCACTAGCAGAACCAGTTTATCCTCCCAGAGGCACTTAAGGCATACATACAAGTACACACACACACACACATTTATTGTATTTCTTTTTGAATGGTTTTATAAAACTATCAAGAGAGAAAAGATGGAAAAAAAATCGATAAGATGCTAAGCATTCACTTGGACCAGTTTGGTTTCCCTGTACCGCTGCCAGTGCGCCTTTGCTTGCAACAATTCATTGCTGATTTCCTGCTGCATTTGCAGCAGTTTGTATTTCTCCATAGCCAGCTTCATGAGTACATACTCCAACGTACGTTCGCCTCCATCAGTTGCCGATGGCGTTGCACGCAGCTTCGATATCAAATCCACAAAACGCTGTAGCAGCTCAATTTTGTCTGTTGCATGACCGGCATCAGCCAACGCCAACGCCAATGCTTGCTCCACTTCATTGATATAGCGTGTGCAGAGTTTCACTTTGGCTGCCAGGATATCGCTACGTCCCACCAGCGGCATTAGTTCACGATTTAGATTGCTAACAGCTGCACCGCTGGCACGTAGCTTTTCCATATGCGCAATACTAAGAGATACATTTGTTGTAGTTGGTGGTACATCAGTCACAATGTGTATCTCATTGTTGTCCACTAGAATTGTTGTTTCACTGCTTCTGCTGTTGCTGGCATCTTCCGTAGACGTTACTGGCTTCAAGTCATCGACGGGTTGCTTCAAATTGAAGTCAAGTGCAAAGTGAAAGAGCACATTAGCACTGAGTGTCTGTAAATTTAAAGTATAAATATGAATTATATTTACAAAGTTTGTGTAAAACATGCCTGCGCTAAACCGAATGCAAACAAAACGATGAACAGTCTGTTGGGACGCACGCAAGCCATGTCTCGCAGAGCAGCTACTTCAAAAATCAACTGAATGAAATTTGTTTAATTAATCTAGAGATACGAGTGGAATAGCGTCGATCACCCCATATTACGCGGACTTATCGCTGACGCTCATCTATCTATGCATGTGGTCTCAGATGTAAAGTGACCATAAGCTTCAGTACTGGCTTGTCAGACGCGGCTTATGTTAGAACTGAATAGCTCAGTAGTAATTCTGACAAAGTGTAGGCCATTTGAAGGATTTTAGTTGAAAACAATGCTAATGAAATAAATAAATTTAAATATTTTCAATATCAAACTTCTATATATATGTTATAAATGTTATAATAACTTATAAAACATGTTTTTAGTATCATAAAAATTTCATACACATATAACACAAAAATGCAATGGAAAAAATGTCTAATGCAGAGATGGACTCGGTTGCCCGGCTTGATAAAACACTCTTCGGGTACTCACATGTACACAAATATCTGTTTGAGGATGTTTGACTCAAGACAAAGTAAAATTAAAGTCAGTTTGGTGAATGCCTTCAACGAAGTAGGTTCCAGTTGCTTTGTTTTAGCAATGCACGCATACTTGCTGAGTTCACACATACGCTTACAATTCGGTTGCTCTCTTTGTGCCCATCTCTTGGTCAAAATATTGACACGTGCGGATCAGCTCTCACATTTTCACAAGTACGAGCTTACAGTGACACGACGAGAGATAGTAACAGTGATAGTGCGTACACATCACTGATTTAATGTACAAAAGACGTCAGAAAAATAGTTGCATATTGTTTGCTTAAGTATTATGGTGCAGGGTTTTGCAACACTAGCGTTTGGTTACTAACCCAACAAATTCTTTACAATTATTATAATTTTTTTTATTCATGGAGTTTGTAACTCATGTAACTCATGGAGGAAGTATGAAGGAAGTATCTGATACCGCAAAAACTGGACGGGGCACGCCCATTTGTATGTATTTGAGAAGCGGCCGCCCATAAGAAACCACTATATCAAATCTCAAGCTGATACTGACATATTTAAAGAAGTTGTTCTAACCAAAATAAACAAGAGAGCGGTGGATTTGTATAGAGCTACACCAAAAAGTGGGCGAGAAACATTTATTAGTATACGTATATGAAGCTGCCGTCCATAAAAAGCAACCATGTCGAACTTCAAGCTGTTATTGACTTAAATAAAGAAATTTTTCATATAAAACATATTACATTTGCTACCAGATCAAAAACTTGCCCAGACGTCAGCCTGAATGGCACTACACTGCCTACAGTCAGAAAAGTAAAATATCTTGGCTTAACCCTCGACAGAAAACTAAGCTGGTCAGAGCACATCAAATCTAAAAGAAAACAGCTTTGTCTGAAACTCCGGCAGATGAACTGGTTGCTCGGCAACAGATCGCAACTGAATCTGACAAATAAAGTCCTGCTCTATAAGGCCTTACTCAAACCCATATGGACTTATGGAATTCAGCTGTGTGGCACAGCCTCAACAACCAACATTGAAATACTACAACGATTTCAAAACATTACTTTGCGAAGATTGGTCAAAGCACCGTATTACGTTAAGAATCAGGCGATCCATAAGGACCTTGGCATTCCAAGTGTCACTGACGAAGTGAAAAGATTCAGCCAGATGCACCAAGACAGACTTGCTCGACACCGCAACGCTTTGGCCTTAAACCTGCTCGACAATATCCAGCACCGTCGTCGTTTGAAAAGACATCATCCACTCGACCTTCCCTTTAGGCCACCTAAAGAGTGGTAGTTCATATGCCAACATGTAAAAATCCTCTGTAATTATTCTCGCTTATAAAATTTTCAAGATAGATTGTAAATAAAATAAAAAAAATATAAAACACTTAAAAAAAAGAGTGCTGTAGGGGTTTGTATGGGGGCTATCTCACAAATTGGGCGTGGTATACTCTATAAAGTTGGGACCAAAACAAAGTTAAATACCAGCTTTCAGCCAGACAGACGGACATGGCTAGAACGACTCGTCTTGGCGTTCTGACCAAGAATATATATACTTTATGGGGTCTACGATGACTTACAAATATTCAGACAAAGTAATAACATCATTCCACACAATGTGTGATTGATATCATGATCGCTGGAGTCGAGAGTACTCGACTTCGAGAATCGCAGTACCTAGTCTAAGTCTTATTATTTGAATTAAAGAAGGTATTAATATATATCTGCATAAGTCGATGGCCAGGATATTTTATTAGAATTCACGTAAGATTCTGCCATTTTGTTTTTAGTTTAATTAACTTCTCTAGAAGAGAAGTTCTACAACCATTCACACGAAATTTTAAATAGTATTGTAAAACATAAGAGTGGGAATTTAAATAGTGGGAGGTACTCGCCCACTAGTAAATGTGTATGAAGCGTCGATGTGTAAGATGCCATCATATCGAATTTCAAGTTGATATTGAGGTTTTCAATACAAATGCATAAAAGTGCGATGTGGGTTTACATGGAATTACTTTAAAAAGTGGGCAGAACACGCCCATTTGTATATGTATATGAAGCTGTTGTCCACTAAAATCTACCAAATCAAATTTCAAGCTAATATTGATTTAAATGTAGAATTTGTTCATAAAAAATTCAAAATTACACGGTGGGTTTGTATGGAGGCTACCTCAAAAAGTGGGCGGGCCACGCCCGTTAGTCTATATATGTAAAGCGGCTGATTATAAAAAGGCACCACATTGCATTTCAACATAATGTTGACTTTAATAAAGAAGTTTTCATACAAAAAGTCAAAAGTGGGCAGTAGGTTTGTGTGGGGGCTACCCCAGTAAGTGGGCGGGTGCCACCCATTAATGTATATGTTAAGCATCCGTCCACTAAAAGTTACCATATCAATTATTAAGTTGATATTGACTGCAATAAAAAAGTTTTTCATACAAAAAGTCAAAGTTGGCCTTGGGTTTGTATGGGGGCTACTCAAAAAAGTGGGCGTGTCGGGTTAATCTTGATACTGTGTTAAACTGCTATAAAAATAAGTGTGTGTGCAAAATTTCAACTGGATAGCATAAAAATTGGTCCAACATACAGACCGACAGACAGACAGACATATAGAGAGACAGACATATAGAGAGACAGACAGACAGACAGACAGACAGACAGACAGACATACGGACAAACAGACAGACAGGGCTAGATCCTTGTCTCGTAATAATTATCTTTAAATAAACGCGCAATATGGGAAGAGGAACAGTTTTATCTTTGGAAGAAAAATCTAAGATTGAAGCATACTTTGACTCTGGACTATCCTTTCATAAAATTGCGGAAAAAACTGGAAGACACAGAAAAACAATTGCCAATTTTCTTAAAAATAGAGAAAGCTATGGAAAAAACTTCAAAGGCGGCAACAATCAAGTGGTTTCCCAAGCAGACAGGAGAGCAATACTGAGAGAAGCTTCAAATTCGCACAACTCTTCTATGAAGATTAAAGAAAAAACGGGTGTTAAGGCAAGCGTATCAACTGTGCAACGAGTAATTAGGAAAGCTGCACATCCACAGCGACAGAAATTAAAAAAAAAAACAAACCACAACTTAATAAGCTTTGAAAAGAATTGCGATCTAAATATCATTGAGAACGTTTGGGGATGGCTGGCCAGAAAAGTGTACGAGTCCGGAAAACAATATACATAGTACTAAAACCGAGTTAATCGAATGCAACTAAAACGCTTGGTCTACTATATCACTAAATTACATCGGACAACTCTACAATTTAATACCTAATCGAATTTTCAAAGTAATTGCAAACAAAGGCGGGACAACGCATTACTAATTTCTAATAAATTTATTTTAAAAAAAACATCTTTAATGTTACAGTAGCCATTGTTGTTTTATTTGAAGAAGAATTGTTATTAGTTTAATGGATAAAAATTGTAAGGCCGTAGCACAAATGGTTCAGATAATATTTAGCTTTGACTGTGAGTGTAAAGGAGGACGCTAACCTGATGACGCGCAGTCATCATTTCACAATTATAAATTAAAAATTCATCATTACTGTGACAGAACGAATCAATCTAAATGTTTTTCAATAATTTCAGTGCATATTTTAACTATATTTTAAAAAGCCGTATCGAATGATTTCAATTTGTTTATGAAAAAAGCAAACTATTCGCGGAAGTTTTTGTTTATTTCACTTTACACGTAACTTGGCATATTTTCGAAGCTTCTGGAAAGGAATGAATTGCAATTGTTTAGCTTGAGTACGTTTTAGTCAATACGAGTACAATAAAGATGACTCAGTTAATTTGCATAGCAGCACAAATAAAATATATGTATATGGTCACTTTACTTATAACAAATAGAAACAAAAGCATACTTGAGCTACAACATAAGCTATAGTAAGTAAAAATAAGCATTTTCATTGATTAAGAAAGATTAAACACAAAAACAAATCAAAAACAATGCTTTGCAGTTGAATAAAATATGTACATATGTAAATACTATCTACAGCGTATAAACACAACAAACTAAATTTAGTCTGGTTATGCTGTACATGTATCTAGATACATTTATGCTGTTAAAAGAAATTTCGCTGCGACGCAATAGTTTTATAAACGCCCTGTCCTGCCTCAATCGCATGCACCGCATGCACACTTCCGCATCCCTGCTATTCCAAATGTTACTTCATAAAACATCCGGGCTTCCAGCGACTCTGATTCATTCAATCCCAGGCACAAAGGATCTGCGCATGTGCGAAATACGTACATATATGCAGATATATCCAGCAGGAAAACTAAAGCCATATAACAAGTAAGCAAGCAAGCAACCAAGCAAGCAAGCAACCAAGCAAGCAAGCAACCCTTGCCGGTTACAGGCGGCAAAAAAAAAAAACAAAAAAAAAACAAAAATATACATAAAATTCAACAGATTTCCGCTGTGGGTGTGGTGTCGAGCGTTACGTGTGGCGCATTTCAAAAATAAACAAGCTAAGCCAGCGCCCAAACGATTAGAAGCCACTCCTCTTATAGTACTAGCAGGACACGTACATACAGTACAGAAAATGTCACCTGCCTCACAATACAATATGCGGCCAATGACAGGGTGTTTTTTTTTTTTTTTTTTTTAGTGGTTACATTTTTCGATAAGGATTGTTTAACTGTTCTAAATTGGGCTGAAAATCAACTGGCACTCAATCCACTGTTCTATCGCAGTATGCTGTACAGTGATTAAGCTCAATTTTGCCTCAATGGGCATCTCAATGCATAAGCTAAATTGCCAAATTTGGGATGAAGATAATCTAGGAGAGATTCTCGAGGCACACTCACTGTTTGATGTGCTTTATGGGCCGGTGGAATCATTGTTTCTTACTTCTTTAAAAATATGGCCAGCGGGAACGTTAAACTCACCGTATGATTATCATGATTAGCGATTAGCGATCGTGCCCCAAATGAATGGAAGGTTTATTAAATTCATTTTTTTTACCAACAGAACGACGTCATATGCCATATATTACTGAAAACATTTGACGAACGCGTTGTTTTTGTAAATGGACCTTTCTTTACGTTCTTCAAACGTGTTGGATGATAATATTGTGCAAACCACTGCCGAGATACGGCCCCCAATATTTTGGAAAAGTGCTCGAATATTAGAGTTCCAGAATGCTCCACATCCGAGCCACATACCCGAAATCGTATTTTACACTAATGGCATAAAAATAACTTTCTAATAAACCCAATCTAGAGTTCTACACCTCTAAAAAAACAACATTTATATACAATATATTATATTCGTATATATGTATCTAGATACATATTTGCTTTAGGGGCTTGTATTCAACTCTATATTGTGCAATATATGTATTTGTATATTTTTTTTCGGCATTTCAAGGACACGACCTTGAATACGGCCAGCACGTAATGCTATAGCAAACAAAGGACATGGCTGTAATTGACAAACGCGTTTAGACTGCTTCTCTGTATTGTTTTTGTTTATAGAAAATGAATTTGTAGATGCTAGATACTTTACGACCAGTTAGTATAGCCCAGCTCAACACAAAACATTAAAAACTCTTAAGTAAGCTAAATCGCATGACAAGAATTTCCATAGAAGCGATTTTATCTTCTAAGAACGTTTTTATTTACGTTAAATTTGCAAGCAAAGCAGTTAAACAATCTTATATATATATATATATATATATATATATATATATATATATATATATATATATATATATATATATATATATATATATATATATATATATATATATATATATAAGCGCAAATATTTAATCTACTAAAAACGTCAAAAAAAAATTTATAAATTTAAGCAAAACAAACAAAAATCGAGCGATATGTTTATAAAAACGAACATAACAAAAAAAAAAAATAAATAAAAGTTAAAAAGAAATTGCGCAGCAGATATTTTGTTATGCCTATCTATGTATCTTTCTCGCTTTCACACTTTCAACTGCTATCGCCAAAATAAAAAAAAAATAAAAAAAGTAAAAAAACAATCTCCCAGAAAATATAAAAACAAAAAAAAAATATTTTTGCGACCTGGGACTGTAAGAAAAGAAAAATATAAAATAAAAATTGAAATTGAAATTCACGGAGCCAGATACAGACACTTAGGTACATACATATATACAGCGTATAACGTACGTAATGAAGCACAAGAGTCACGCACTCACGCACGTCTGAGTACAAAATATACTCAGCAAAAGTATCCGTCAGGGCACAGGAATTCCAAAGGAAATGTATTATTTGTGTATTATAGTACCTAAAGAACCGTACAATCGATTCAGATAGTACGAGTGTATAACAAGATACATAGATACGGATACGCAAACATAATAGTTTTGCAAATGGCTCAAATCATTTGTATTCTTCTTTTTTTGAACCTTTGCGAACGAACCAAACAAGTTCAAATAAGTTGTAAGTTGTGGTGAACTTGTTCGATACAAAAAACGATCAAACCGATTGAAAAGACAAAGAAAATAAGCAAAGCTATAACAAAGCAGTGTTTCGAGATTCACTTACTATTCAACATTGCTTATCTCGGCCTTCTCTTTCTCATTTGACGTGCGGCTCCGTTTGTACTCTACATAATAATATAATATCAGTTGCATTCTGTAGTTCAGTGGGCAGAATGGCGAAAAAAAAAATATATTTCTGAACACATTTTTATGTACATATACTCGTATGTATGTGTAACTACGTCATTTATAAAAACGAGAGCACATGGTGGCATAATAAAATCATTTTTCAATAATTTTTCTGTTCATTCAATTTTGAAAGCGTTAAAGCGATCGAGGTAGAAAGTATTTTTTATCTATTCTGATAACTGAAAAAAAAAGAAACTGAAAGGAGATCAAAAAGAGAAAAGCTGGACGGAATACGGTACACTATACTTAATCTAAAATGCTAGAGCATTCATCAAATCTACAACAAATTCTGCATACTATGTACATATTTTTTTTTTGTTTTTTTAAGAAAAAAGGACAAGAGGCAAGAGGGACTTGTTCGTTTATTCTTATTTGTTCTCATTATACCTTAATCTCTGCACAAGCTTTTTTTGGTTTATTTTATCAAACGAAAACTCGAAAACTTACGAAAACGAAGCCATCCAAGTCAATAAATTCCTTGTTTGCTTTTTCGAAAGCATTTTTACAAATCTTTAATGCTTGCTGACTATTTATCAATTAAAGTGAGTTTCACCAAATTTACCGACATATTATTCGTCACTATAAGTACACAGGCACTCAAAAAAAGCAAAAAGTTCGAAACACTGAGGGTACACCACCCTAACTCTATTTGTCGTGCGGGCGATCGAATATAATCACAACAAATAATTTTAATGTTCAATTTCCCAGTATTATAACATGCACCACATCTGAGTTTCCACTTGTTCTGAACATTGGAGAAGCATGTTTTTTAAAAGGTATTATGGGACTCTGAAATCATTCAGGACCATGAAAACTTGAAATATTCCTTCATTGATAAATTTAGAATCAAACTGATGAATCAAGCAGTATGAAAACTGGAAGTGATGACGATTCAGCTTGTGACAGTCATATAGAGTGTGGTAGTTACAAAAGAGATGGGCCTATATATGCATGGAAGAAATTAAATGATATTGTAAATGACTTGGGGTTCCCAAAGGATGCTGCTGAATTTACCGCATCAAATCTCAAGAAAGATGGACTTTTGACTAAAAGTACTTTTTTTACTGCTTACCGACATAGGGAGAAAGACTTTTTTAAATGTTTGAAATCAAACATTTACAAGAGCGAAGAATGATGATTATTTATCGGTGCTTCCCCATGCAGTCTGCAAGCTGAGCTCTTGCACGTCAGCAACGAATTGTCTCAATACCGTAACCCATTCAATAAAGATTGTGATTTTAAAGATATTGTAAATAGATCACAACTGACATAGATATATGGACTCCTAAAATTACTTATGTTACCTAAAGTTAGCATCATCTTAGAAGAATAAAGCTTTTTTACAAAATGCTTCGTGCTTTTTGTACCTGTGGAATATCCGAGATCACCGACAAAGTTTTCTTCCTGCAATATATATTAAGCTCAGGTTGATAAAGATATTCGTGAAAGCATTAGACAGAGAGGAAGACTAAAACAATATACATCTGGGCGTATGTATGAACGGCGAGATATATTGGGGGTATAAAGCATAAAACTTATATATTTAGACTCTTCAATTGCGTTTTTAGACAAAGAATATGAATTGTACAAGCTAACCCCACTATTAGGGGTATCCTATAAATCTGGCTACATTTTGTAGATTTTGTATGGAAGGCGTTATTGTTTTTGTTTTAACTACGCAAGACACATAATTCCAATTTGGTGTAACTGGATGTTACGTATAAAATACCACATATACATAACTTCAGTTCGAATTAGTATAGCATATGGTACAAGTCTATTGTTTAAATGAAGATCCTTATAGGTTATAGGTATCTCGAAGTTGAGGACACTCGTCTACAGTGTTCTATCTTGTTAAACAAAGGCTTTAAGCTCTAAAATAATTTGATGGTTTACTAGTCACCAAGTGCAACTATTGAAATGTTTTAAGTTCTATCACTAAGTTTACCGATAAGTTTATTAATACAGACTTATTTTTTTTTCCCCTTGTAAACACTTCAAGTAGATTGAATCAAAGGAAATGGTCTATAGCCCGTTCTTAAATTTATTTATGTCACATAAACTTGATCAAAAATGAAAAATCTGAAAATGATACAAAGTCAAAAAAGTTATTAACACTCCAGTTCATACTGTCTTAATTTATTGCATTTTTGTAAATACTTCAAACAAAAAAATAGAACCTTTCTCTTACACTTTCTTAGAGTAATATAGGTGTGCTGAACACAATAAACATACTTTTTCAACTTTTTCATTCTTTCTTCTACAACATTTTTTCCGAACTTGGTCTGATTAGTATTAAACATTTTGAAATTGATTATACTAACGATCAAAAATGCGATACTTGGGATATTATAATTATTGTGTTGTTGAAACAAGGTACTCAAATGAGAAAAATGTATAAAATTCGTTATAAATTCCATGAAATTGGAACTTTCATTAGCAGTAACTCAGTCATTTTCCATTCGATCGAAATTAATAGAATACCGTTACACGGGTAATTTAATCACCTTTCTAGCGATATATCATTCATTTCCATTGCGATTGCCATTCACACTGTATGATAGTTTAAATAAAAGTATATAGCGAAAAACACAAATATACCGTTATCTTGGTGTAAGGCTTAAATGAGAAAAGTATGTTTTTCGTATTCAGTGCAAGTTACTCTAAAAAAGTGCAAGAGAAGATTAAATTTGAATTTTGTAAACTAGTATAATATATTGATTTTGATATGAAGTCTGAAACATCCAGATGGAAGCGACAGAGACCACATAAAGTATATATGTATATATGTATAGCTTGCCAAGACATAACGATCCAGCACCATCCGGCTCTCAGATTGTGTTTGTGAATACGGAGAAGTAAGTTTTCAGGCGAATCTTTCTTAAACGCAATATAGAAACTCTTTGGAACCGGCTTTTGTTCAGGATTCCTAACACAGTTTCCAATGCCCATTTTATACAGGTGACCTCTCATACAAAACCACCGACCACTTTTTGATTTTTGTAAGTGAAACTGTCTTATTTGTTATGCTGACCTTTAAAATACGAAATGAATTATTTAAAAGCGTTAAAAGTGTCGCATTTAAACTTCGGTTCTACCAAAGTCAACGTTCGCTCTTTTTATTGGGTACTGTATAATAAGCAACTCAAAGACTAATTGGAAATGAAGTCGTGCTTCAAAGTGGCAATGCTCATTGTAGTTACTCAAACAAACTCTATAATCCGAATCCAACAAATGTACTATTTGCTTTAGAATAAAGATGCCAAGGCACCAAGAGAACTAGATTCCAAAGTTGAAATGAAGTCGTAGACCAGCAAAAAGAATCCGAACAGACGTGCACCAAGTAATTTTTATTTGTAAATATCTATCTACAGGCAGCATATATATATATATATATATATATATATAGCTTAGCTAGCTATATATATATATATATATATATATATATATATATATATATATATATATATATATATATATATATATATATATATATATATATATATATATATATATATATATATATATATATATACAAGTAGTATAGATACATGTACATACACATACATATATACACGTCGTACGTATAAAGCAATAGCGTCGACGGAGGCCCCGTTGTAGCTGAAAAGATGACGTGTGGGGAGCCATCTTTTTATGGCGGAGCATAGACGGTGGTGGTAGAAAACAGAAATCGCGTAAATAAATTCATAAATACATGCGAGTGACTTGGAGTAGATGTGTGTGTGTGTGTGTGTGTGTGTGTGTGTGTGTGTGTGTGTGTGTGTGTGTGTGTGTGTGTGTGTGTGTGTGTGTGTGTGTGTGTGTGTGTGTATTCATGTACATGTGTGTTGGTTATTGTCTGCTGCTCGTGGCAATATTTTGCTGTGGAACAAGCTTCAAGACGCGCAAAGCTGTAGGCGGGCAGGCGGTAGTCTGCTATACGACAATGTTCGACTGACGTTCTGTCGTCTGGCGGTTATTTACAGTCAGTTAGTCAGTCCGTTCGTCGTTTATTTCGTTATTTGTTGATTATAATTATCGCAACCACAATACCATAACAAAAGCGAATACAAAAACAAAAAAATGAAAAATGAAAAAAGTAGACGCAGCCGCTTCGGCTCCGACATGCCCTACAAGTCAAACAAGTCAGCTCAGCTAAGTTTAGCGCTGAAACGTTCCAAAGGCTAGCTAAGCGCACCGCACCGACTGCTATTTAGCTTTTATTATTATTTTTAGGTGCAGTATTTAGAAATTCAATATTTTTGTAAGTGGCGATTTGTCGACGCCAGCTCGTTTTCGTAAGATATTGCATAGACAAAGACTCTATAGACGATATCGGATACCAAAAATGAAATATTTTTTTCATCAGCAATAGCAAAAGTTGTTTACTGCATAGAAAATTCCTATTTATGGTAACTGGATCGGTACTCTTTGTATTACACATTTAAAAGTTTCCTATGATAAGTGCATACGTATATTATAGCTTTTATACTATCGGTGTTATCTTTAGAACGGTCAACATTATTAATTGTACCTAAAGAATAGTGGATAGAATCTGCGGAAAAGCAGAACATTATGAATAATGTTCCAAACACTTGAATTCAAATATTTCAAAAGATTCTCTTTTCCAAAATAGTGGTAAATTTTACTTAACATATCTCCAAATTGTACATAAAGTCATTATAAGTTTTAAACTCTAAGTCAATTTTGAGCCAACCTGTTTTCTGAAATTGTTTTAATTATAATTTTTATATACAAAACCCTCGCAATGATCTAAAGAGATAATAAGGGTACTCACGACCCATAAAAATGTCAAAGAGCAGTAATGGATTTAAATTAAATGTTTCATCCAGACATGGTTGAACATTATACTACTTAACATCTTTCTACGAAAATATATAAAATTTGCAACAGTTAAAAAGTTCAATCGATGCCATATTTTTTTCCTTAAGGCCTTAAGGTCAGATGGGCTTATATTTACATGTCAGATTGATAGCATAGTCGCGCCACCTTGTGTGATGATGCAAAAATGAATGTCATCAGCAATGTTGCGCGTCATTTTTGGAAATAGCTACGCTTCTATTTCGTGTTAGATTTCCGAGTCATTTTGATAACAGTTTTGTGCATTATTGCTAAAAGTAGCAATCGGTGTTTATAAACATGCAAAATCAGCCGTTTTACTACTTTCTCCGCACTTGTTGGTCGCTTGTTTCTGACACCAAATGCTACTTTTTCGCAGTTTTTCATCAGCTGTTTGTTTTTTTATTTGCTTCATAAATTACTAATATAGTAACAATTTTCTCGATTTGATCCATTTTAGACAACAGTGCCACTGACTAGCATTAAAAATACAGTTGTCAAAATTCTTGCGCACTCCTTTGACCACAAAGAATATTTTCATGTGATATTTTGACAGTTGCACGGAATACAAGTCAGATAACATGATACAAAAACATAAGACCATCCGACCAGGCCTTTTTAGATTTTGGTCTTCTGAACTGGTAGTTAGCCTCCAAAATGTTTGAAACTTTTTGAATATGTATTCGCGGTACGAATTTTTGTAGTTTTTTTTAGAAGGTAGGACTGTTTGGGTTTGTTCAGTTTTGTTTTTTTCTTACTTATAGAACTATTTTGTACGAAAAAAAAATAAGATACATACGAACGAAATTTATGGAGATTTTTCAGAAATAGTATTGTACTTCAATTCGTATACTAAAAATTTTTGACTTTTCACCTTAAAGAACCTGCATATTGTTCTTGAATGCAGCTCATTCAAACTTGGTATAGATAAGGAAGTTTTTTTAACGCGAGATATAGTTAAAATAGTGGAGCTACCTTCTAAAAAAAAACTTCAAAAACTCACTGTTTTGAGACTATTTTCGAGTTCAACAGTCCAAAATATTTAAGAAAAAAAAGCCCATTTTATTTTTTTATTTGTAGACTAGTGTAATTTATGGTTGAACACAGAAACGATAAAACATTTGAAAAAAAAAAATAATACATTTGAAATACATTTAAAATTCTAATCACTTTTCGATTTTTGAATTACTTTTGCATCCCATAACAACAACTCTTTTAACTGCGCCTGTCTACACTCGCATGTTATAGTTGTCATTCATGTATACAGCTGATTTGTGCACATTTGCTTGAAATGATGCATTCACAGTGTACAGGGTATATCCAAAAAGCGTCGAGAAGTCATAACGAGCACGGACCAGTTGGAATCGGTGGCGCGAGAAAACAGCTGACGAACGCATGGTGGTCTCAGTCGAGCAACCGAAGAGTAAGAACAGACATTTCCGTCAAACTCGTAATTAGATGAACAACTTCATCTTTCATGCACAGAAAACAAAGCCATTCTAAATATATATTTTAGTACGAGTCGCACTCAATTTTCTTGAATCATGTACAAAACGGAATCGATTTATAAATCAAGCACAGAAATATTTACAAAAGGTATAAAATTCTTGAAATATGTATAAAAATCGAATTCTAAGAATTCTAAAAAAAGAACCTGTACTCCAGTTAAGTAGGAAAGTCTCAGAATATCAAATAACTTCTTTTTGACTAGATGTAAGTAGAAATATATTATTAAATTAATCTCTGAATGTAGAAAAACACCAGAGAGCAAAATAAAATTTCCTCTCTCAGCTGCTCTAATTTCTTTGCACCGACAGTAAATGGGAAACGCAATGGGTTTTGATTCGACAACTCCAATCGTCGGGTGCCTGTTAACCGATGTAGTTAAAACAATGTCGCTTTCTAGCGACGTTCGCATGGTTCATGGTTCGATAGCAGTTTCCTCCACCAAAGAATTTTATAAACCGTGTAAGTACTATAAAGGATATCAGCAGTGGTACCCTCTCTTGCTAATTTATCCTTCATTATTTCTCTCTATGTTTTTGTGACCAAGCACCCAGATGAGATGAGATGTATACGTATAGATGTATATCTGGCACTCTGTTGTGGTTTTAGTGTTGGAGCTGAAAGAGTTCAGCGCTTTCAGGGCAGCCTGACTGTCCGAGAAGATACACACATGTTCTTGTGTATTTGAGTATGATCTTAGGAGATGCGTAGCTTCCGGAATGGCTAGCTTCTCCGGCTGAAAGACGCTACAATGATCGGGCAGTCTAAAGGATTCTCTAATCCCCAGATCCGGTGAAAATACACCTCCTCCTACCCGACCATCAAGCTTAGACCCGTCTGTAAAGATATTGATAGCGTTTTCTCTACAGTGAGGAAGGTTGGCCCATTATAGTCTTGTGGGTATTATGACGTCATACTCTTTAACGAAGTTAATGTTTGGTGTGCAATAATCCGTATTTGGTGGCATTTTTCCGTGTTGTAGTAGAATCCTCGAGTGTCCAAAGGACACTACCGTACCAAGCTGAAGATTCCCTTAGTCTGAGGGCTGTGACTATTGCCTTCTCTCTCGCAAGGAGATCAAGTGGGAACAGATGGAGCAGTACATTTAATGCGTCCGTCGGTGTGGTACTCAGCGCTCCACTGATACAAAGTTCAGCACTCCTTTGCACCTTATGCATTTGCTTAAGGGTAGAAGCCTTTTCTAGTGCTGGCCACCATACACATATTCCGTATAGCAGAATGGGCCTAACTACTGCAGTGTAGAACCAATGAAAGATAGATGGAGAGAAATCCCACTTTTTTCCAATAGCTTTTTTGCTCGCAAAGAGTGCTATGTTTGCCTTCTTAATACGCTCTTCCGTGTTTTTGTTCCAATTGAGCTTTTTGTCCAGGATCACTCCCAGATATTTTGCATATTCGCTGATAGTAAGACTAGTATTGTTGAGTTTGTGTAAAGTCAATTTAGGAGTCTTGTATTTCCTTGAAAAGAACACTAGTTCTGTTTTTTGCAGGGTTCACACCTTACTTACTTTAATACATTCTTTTAATGAAGAAATAATTGATTCGCACGTTTCCTAGGCTTTGCGCTGATATGTGGGTCAAAAACTTTAAATCTTCAAAACTATGATGCGCGTAAGACGTTCTTCTCATCGTCACATGCCGGTTTTAATTCGTACTTAGCTGCTGATTTTTGTAGCAAAGCGATTTGCTGCATCCTTTCTATATCACTCAAAGAACTATAGAAGTTTTTTGAACTTATTACAGTTCCGCAAATAAGGCACCTAAACATTTCCAAATTATTTAATTGCGAAAAAAAATACTGAGTCTCTAACTCGGAAAATTCCATTTTTTCAGCCATTATTAATTTTACTTTGAAAAATTTACAAACCGCAGTTCAATCACTTAGTAAAAATCGTAACACATCAAAACCTACTTCGCTTTCTTACTCAGTGTACAGGACGCGACAGAAGTCATAAATCACAGCAAAATGAACACTTTTATGACGGTCCGCGTCGCATCGAAAATCGTGTGTGGTTGTTGTTTCGTGAAAGTTGTTGTTGTTGTCTCGTCGAAAATCGCAAGCATGCAAAAGTAACGGTTTGAGCACTCAAAGCAACGAGAGCAAGGGCTTGCCTACCGTTGATTTAAATCGAAAATAAAACAAAATTTTATATATTGATTTTGCATATGGCATTTATTATGTTATTTTCTTCTTTCTTCGTTTTTTTTTTTCATTTCATTACACTCTAGTAAAATTTATGTAAAATCTCTACAAAGAGTGAGAGTAACGAAAATCTCATATGACATGTCAATCGGTTTATAACTACGCAGGCATCTGTAGAATCTCTACTGCGTATGAAAATTTCCATTTTTTTTTTTCATTTCATTACACTCTAGCTGTCAAATGTTGTTCTCAATAACAATTCACTATGCAGTGAGTGAACTGCACACCAATAAATTGTACCCATTATCTGATGTACAACGTATGAGTGAATGAGTACACTAGCTGTCAATGCAGACACTAATACAACATTCACTCACATTCCTTCGAAACTGTGCAGAGAAACGTGTACCCATTTTCAGAGTGAATGATTCATTTGCCCTTTTGGATGCATTCATGCAGACCTCTAGTATGTAACACGCCTACTACCATTCACAGTGATATCAAACAAAAGTATTATTTTTTTTATTTGAAGCGTATGCTGGCTTCGGTTCAACCGTGTATTTCAACTTTTTAAATGCTTTATTTAATTATATTTCAATTTTTTCTTTTTTTCTTTGTTTAATACAACAATACATTTTTTGAAATACTACAATCAATCGTATTATGGCAGCATAACACGAGCCAGATATTCGAAAATTTGCGTAAATTTTCCCTTGAACAAAGACTAATACGAAATATCAACAGAGGTAAATTTTGTATTATTCTGTTTTTTTTTTTTTTTTTTTTGAATATGTGTATTCAAATGTTATTGTATTTGCATTGTATCTGTTTCTCTGTCAAGCAGAAACAAAAAAAAAAACAAAAAATACAAAATAAAATTAAAACTGCGTGGCTGCCAAATTTTTTAATTGTTATTTTTTTCTTCTGCGAATTTTAAATTTGTTTTATGAAATGTTTTTAAACAATAATATTGTGCTTGATGTGCTAATATTTTAACGTTTGATTTTTGTTTTCTTTTTGGTACTCTGACGCTCCGAATGACGTCAGTGGGGGTTTTATATATTGGGGATTTCTTTTATCCAAAAATAAGCAGCTAAAATTGTAGGCGCGCTGATGTCTATGTATGCACATACGTATCTATCTATCTATCTATCTATCTAGTAAATATTTTAAGTGTTTTTCAAAAATAATTTCAAAGAGTACTTGGGCTGCTATTGTAAAGGGTGTTTCTTTGGAAATGAAATAAAGTTATGAGTTTACATAGTTTCAAACTGAAAATTGGCTTTATTAGAAAGATAATTTTATGTACTAGATGCGGATCGAGTCATTTTCACTTTTGTAAAATTTATGTAAAATCTCTACAAAGAGTGAGAGTAACGAAAATCTCATATGACATGTCAATCGGTTTATAACTACGCAGGCATCTGTAGAATCTCTACTGCGTATGAAAATTTCCATCCCCCCAATCACCTTGACGAAGATCTGAAACGTGATAAAATGATTTAAAAAGAAGGAAATCCTTTAACATGATAAAATGTACTATGCCACATTAAAAGCTTATACTGTGAATGCTCTTCTCTTCTTGGTAACGATGTTCAACGCAATTCAAAGCATGCAACCTTTTCTAATTTTTTTGGAAAACTGCGGTGATCACAATGAACTATAAGTTCGGTAAAACAGAGTCGTAAATCCTTGAGTCGTACCGCCCGATTAGCTGACTACCGTCACTCTCGAAAGTTTGGGAGCGGCTAATTTGAATCAGCCTAACTGGCATCACAAATTCCAAAGGTTTATGATCAGATCAACAGTTGTAATTCAGTTTGGGACATTGAACAGCTGAACACATCTTCACAGAGTAGTTAGTAACATGCTGCAAACCTTTGACTAGAAGGAATTTTCAATGCTATCTTAGTCGTTATACAACAAGCTTTCGGTCTTCTGTTAAAGATAAATGTCAAACTTACTGCACCATTCTGCACCATCTACCTGAAAGGGCCAAATTTTTCTTAGAGAAAGTACCAAGTGCCACACCATTCCATTCCATTCAGCGTCCTTGGATCATTCATATTTAACCTATTTGCTGCTAAGCTTAAAATCACAATCACTGTGCTAAGTGGCATGATTCGCCGATAATGTGTGATGTTCCACAGCTCTTAGAGAACTGGACAAAGAAGTGGAACGTTCAGTTCAAAAAAGCTAAATTCAGCAGCGTATGCTACACATTCAAATTCTTAGATAAATATCTTTCTTTCTGAGTCCATATCCCGATAACCGTGCAAACCTGAAGAACAAGAATGTCCAAGCATTAATGGCTCGTTAATAGCACAACCATGCTCTACTTGTGCAACTAACGCCACATCTATCAACAAATATTCGCGCCTATTTGGTGATACGACATCTAGATCCTCTATACTATGATCTACAGTAGTAATTGTTTCTTCGATGAGGACTGTACGACGTTTTCGCAGAGATGTATTTACATTTATACTCTAAGTGGTGAGAAAAGGATCTATGGTTAAACGAATTTGGGGAGTACTTTATCCCCTTCTATGGAGCCTAGTCATAGACAGCCTACTATGTAGACTAACCGAGAATGGGATACGATGCCAAGCATATGCAGATGACATCGTCATAATAGCATGTTGCAAGTTTGAAATGACACTCTGTGAAATAATCAGCAGAGGACTCAAAATCACACAAGATTGGTGCATTACGGTAGGACTAAACATCAACCCTGCCAAAACGACCATTGTACCATTCACTAGGAAGCAAAAGCTTCCTAGATTGAAAGAGATCAGGCTCGAAGGGGTTGCAGTAGAGTTTAGGAATAATGTTAAATGTCTGGGGAAAACGCTAGATAGTCAGCTCTTATGGAAAGTACACATGGAAGAAACTATAATAAAATGCACAAAGGCAATAATTGTGGACGAAGTGTGCATCCCTAATGGTCATGCCAAGAGACGAAATGACACAGAGGAACATATTTGATCGGAGTTTTACCACACATCATCAAGTGGTATACGGCTGGATTCTTGACGGAAGATGGTGCAGGCCTAAGAGTAGTAGGCCCTAGGACTCACTACTGGGAGGCATTGGGAAAACACACCAGTATCTTCCAAGCAGAGATGTGCGCTATAATCAGATGTGCACAATTCAACCTAGACAGAGGCTATCATAACTGTGATATCGCTATACTCTCAGATAGCCGGGCTGCGTTGAAAGCACTTAACTCCAACGTAGTTGGGACAAACCTAGTGCAAATGGTCTTTTGGAAAAACTAGGTGAACATAACAAGAGTATCTCTGCTGTGGATGACTGATCATAACAATATGCCAGGAAATGAACAAGCGGATAAGCTTGCAAGACAATGAGCGACAAAGCTATTGATAGGACGGACCTGAGCCGTATTGTGGCATCCGAAAACATAATATATCGGAAAACATAATATATCGGAAGTAATCCGAAAGGCGAAGGATATAGGAAAAAAACAACACTGGGCTACAAGCCAAGGACTAAGACAAGCAAAGTTACTTCTAGGCGGTTAAAACCCGAGCAGATTGAAAGCTATGCTCAATCTAGGTAGGAAGCAATTAAGAATGCTAACAGGACTGCCAACATGCCACTGTAGACTAAAGAAACATTTCTTTGTTTTAGGGATACATAACTCACACGAATGCAGATTCTGTGACCACGAAGAGGAGACCTCTCTTCACATTCTTGCTGAATGTGAAGCTGTAACTAGAAAGGACCAACTGAGAAGTTTGGATCCTAGGAAAGTACTAAAATTCATTCAACATATAGGCTTAGGGCTGGTCAGCTAACATGACAAGCAATAGAACTTTTAGGTCGCAGTTTTTATATGTAGCCATCATAAACAAACGAATTTGTTGCTCGGATGGACGATTACGATGATTCCCAAACTGGAACCAATGCCATTTTCGAAATAAATTTTTGTAAAATTTGCCAGCGTCTTTTTGGCGTTAGTGGCAACAGTGTTGCCATATCTAACCAATTTATGACAGCATAATCATCCCTGTTGCAAAATGAAACCTCTTAAAAAAAAACACCCTGCATTTTCGTAGCAACACATGTTTTGCTTTTGCTTTTCCTTTTTCTTTTTTTTGTATCTTTCAGATACATTTTATAGCTACATACCAGTGTGCTTATATGGCCATGTACGCAATCTTTACAAATTATTTACAAAATGAAACACATTTTCGATTTTTTGAAATTTCTGGCAATAACAGGTAAACAAAGTTTGCTGAATAGGTTGTTGTGTTAAATATGAAAACAAAAGTTCATTTAAATCGCTTATGCGCTTCATATAAAATACATATTTATAAAGATTGTATATAAGGTCTGTGGGCCATGCCAAAAGTCACGTAATTCTTTGTTTAAATTGTAAATTAAAGATTACAACAAATACAAAATATGTAAATTCCAGTTATATACCTACATACATATAAAAACCTAGTTTCAGTTCCATTTCACATAAAGATGCATACAAGCATATATATATATATTTATAATGTGCTATACTTATGTATATACAATAGTATAATTAATGTATTTGAACGTATTTCCGCAAAAATAAAATAATAAAATAATAAAAAGTAAAACACAAAACAAATATGACTAATCTTTGTATTTCAAAAGTTGGTTAAATTTAAACCAACGTTTGTTGTATCAAAATTCGTGATTGGGTTGCTCTTTTTTTCTGTATGAATCGCTTGTTACTATGCGCTTAAAGCGAAACCAACTCAGACAAACGAACTCAAACACATATTCATGGGTATTTCGTGAAAAAAAGAAACGTTTTCTTGTGTCTTAGAAAATAAATGAGCCCACAGCACCGAACGTCGAGGTTAAAGAGTAGCCAAGCTGATAAATAAAAAAAAAATATATATATATATATACACAATAGTATAAACTGAAAAAAAAAGAAACTGCAACAAGAGAATATATTAATTTGAAACAAATCGAAGCTGTAATACGCTTCATAGTTCAAACAAATTTAAACTGTAAGATATATTTTAATTTAATCTAATTGAAACTATGTATGTATGGCCTCAATCAAACGTAATCTAGGAATAATTTTGTATAGTGTTTTGTTGTTGTTATTGCAATTTCACCAAGCGCCAAGCACAACAACTACAAACAGCGCGACAGTCACCAAAATAATAGCGAAGCGCATATAAAAAGCCTAACTTTCAGACTTTCGAAACTAGACATCCTAAAACTGACTCAAAATGCCAAGCCGTTAGGCTTTATGCTTGAATTCCTGCGTAGTTGGATACCAACTGTAACAGAAATGATAACTGATCTGAAAACTAAAATCTACTGATAACTGAAATCTATTGATTTACAATACATCTGTGATAAAATCTTTGAGAAAAAAAAAAACGTGGGTTACCAGATTGACCATGCAAAAAGAGAGTACGCTTCATAATTTTAAAAAATTAGTATAATGTGTATCGGCAGTTAACCGATTGCTGGATATTGTATCTTTCCGGGGACTCCACGTCTTCTAAATAGAATTTATATGTACTGTAACTTTTTTGGGCCTGCAGTTGCTTACCCTCACTGTGTTTTTCAATAATTCATCCCTGTCTATTTTTACTTCTTTTTCCTTATAAATGTGTCTGAACACACACCGAAAAATGCTCCTGGGCCAATAAGCGGTGTGGCTGCACGCTTTCTCATTAATTTGTACGCCTACTCGTAGTGTAACGTTACTCTATTTAATCTTTCTAGATAATACGTTGTTTTAGACATTCCAATACTAACTTGAAGTATTGCAATATTTAGGTTCCAATACCCTCTGCTTATTTTGAAGTGGTTACATCTTTCTATGGTATAGATTTCTGCCTGAAACATACTGACTAGTTTCCCTAACGGTGCAAAGTAGTTCAGGCGTTGCCCGAAGATCCCAGTTAGGGGGCAGTCTGCGTTCCATTTTATTGTCCCCGGTTTAATATTGTAGTTGAGGTTTATGTTCCTCCATCTTTTCTTCTCGTCGACTTCAATCAAAAATCTTTTGCTAGAGTAGAGTGGTATGGAATGCTTGGCTGTCAAAAGTCTATCCCACTACTCAAGCAATTAGTGGCGCTACTATTACTATATTTGAACCGTAGTTTTGTATGAGAGCTATATTCTATAGTGGTCGGATCTGGATCTATGAATGATATTTTAATAGGATTGACGTAAATACACCAAAAAATAATTCCATGCAATATCTGAAAAATGGGAGCAGGTTTGTATGCGGGTTGGCACATATATTTTGTACACTTTACACTTCTTCACTCTTTATCTTACTCTATGTCTCGCATATAAAGTGTTCGTGGCATATAACGAACGGAGATTCGCGATAGAAAAATTAAATTCTTAGTCTCTTGAAATGGTAGCTTCTAGTGGACGGACACTTCACATATACATACATTAATGTGTGGGACTCGCCCACTTTTTGGGGTAGCCCCCATACAAACCACTGCCCACTTTTGTGTTTTTGTAGGAAAAACTTCTTTGTTAAGATCAATATTAGGTTGAAACGATTGAAACGATTTAGTGGATATACATATACAAATCGATGTTTCCCGCCCATTTTTTGAGATACTCCCATACAAACTCACCGCTGGCTTTTGTGCATTTATATGAAAAAACGTGAATATCAACTTGAAATTCGATATGTTGGCATCTTATAGATGGGCGTGTACTGTCCACTTTTTGGGGTAGCCCCTTTTTAAACCACCCACGTTTATGTTTTACAATACAATTTAAAATTTCGTGTGAATAGTATTAGAGCTTCGGTTCAATCGAAGTTAACGTTTTTCTTGTTTTGTGTTTTATTTATATATAATACTAGCTGGTACCCGGCGCGTTGACGCTGTTCCCCTTGCCCTTCCTTTCCTCTGCCAATCCTTGCTCTTGTCCCACCTCCCCCTGCCCCACCTTCCCCATGCTCCTTTACTCTAGCTCCAATTCTCCTACCTCTCTTCTCCTGTCCCTTTCACCCCTTCTACAGCCACCCCATACGCTACCACCATTCCTCTGCCCCTTTCCCTTACCTTTCCTTACTTTACCACCCCTTTTCCCTACCCCCTTCGATCCTACTCAGATGTAGACAACAGTTTATCCCTCTATCTTAAATGGTACCCAGCGCGTTGCTGCCATTCCCCCTGCCTCTCCTACCTTTACCCCTCCATTCCTATGATCCCTTAATTAATTTAACTACCATCCTTCCTCTAACTCCCATTCTAATTCCCCTGCCCCTCTTCCCTATCCAAATAGCTTACGACCTAATCGCAGATCTACCAAATATACACAAAAAATTTCATACAAATCGGTCAAGCTGTTTCGGAGGAGTTTGGTTACACAGACTGTGCGACACGAGAAGATTAAGATTTCTATATTCTAATGGAAAACCCTTGCACCGGAGCTACAGACCATCAAAAAACAACAAGCTCAAAATACGTTTCTAGAAGACTAGCAGTTTCCATTCACATAAATACTTTGAAATCTAGTTTACTGCATGACAAACCTTCAGATAAACTATGTAGTACTATTTTCACAGAGTATGCATAGGGTATACAATAAAAAAAAAAAACAAACGAAAAAAAGACACTCAAAAACAAATAAACATAAATATACACGTTTCTTGTTTGCTTGACTAGTATTGTTTCTTTTTTATTATAATCAAAAATTTTTTTTTTTTTCACAACAGCCCATTTTCAAGCATTGTCTTCACAATCGTACAGAATCTGGTACGTCAATGAGCAATTGTTAGCTAGAAATACTTGTAATAGTACAACTTACCCACGAACTCTGTGTGGCGAATCGTTTCTCTTTGGTTTATTGTAGTTCAATCGCATTGAAAAATGCGTTTTTCACTTTTTTGTTGTTTGGTTTTTTTTGAAAATCATAGAATCTCTTTGTAAGCAAACATTTTAGGATTTGGGATGAAGGGATTTGTTGAGCGTTGAGTTTGGATTGGGATTGGGATGTTTGGTATTACGGTATTATGAATGGATTGCAGGATAGGCAGGTTGTTGGATTGGAGTTAGACATTGTAAAAGTAAGGAAGCAACTTGGCAAGGAACATTACAATTTGGTATCATATTTTTCTTTATCATTCGACACAACTACAATAATTTATTTAGTATTTGTAATTTTATCTCTTTTGTTTTGGTTTTGGTTTTTGTTTCTGTTTTTTTTTTTCGTACACTTGGGCGGATGTTCCATTTTTTCTCCAAAACTTCAATGTTCATTTTTCACGTTTTTTGAAAGTTTTTTAAAGATTTTTGTTTTGTAATCATTGTGGACATGGTGGGATGTTTTAGTTTTAAGTTTTTTTTAGGGGACATAGTAGTATAGGTATTTCATATATGTGTAATATACTTTATTATATATACTCTTAGCTTGTTTTTTTTTTGTTTTCTTGTTGTTGTTTACTTAAAATGTATTTAAGGCATGTAAGTATGTAATCTGTAGCTGTGATTTGTTTTTGTTATGTATGTAATTTTTTTGTTATATACTATAAGAAGTTTCAGTTTTTATTTAGTTATCAAATTGATTTTTTCCTTTTCTTTATATAGTGTGTCACATTTCATTTGATTTGCTCATTAGCAGTTTGTTCATTTCTTTGTTTTTTTTTTTGTGTTTACGCTAAAATCAAAGATTTTCAGTTAGTTTTTTTTTTAGAGAGAGTTGAGAGAGATAGAAGAGATTTCAATAAATGCATATTGGATCGTTCGAATTTTCGAAAATTACGAATTCTACATGTTCTTCATTTGTTCTTCAGTTGGACTTGACGTTAAACCGTTTGCAACATTTAATTTTTGTTTATTTTTTTTTTTGTTGTTTTATTTTTTGTTTAATTTGTTCTTTGAATACACAATTATTTTTAACATTTAGAGCATAAAATCTTAAGTTGCTTTTTCATTATGTTTAGCTTGCTTTCATTATGAGTATATTTAATATTCAGTTGAACATCACATGCGTGTTTGGATTTTTTCCATTGTTTTTTTTTCCATTATTATTATTTTGTTTTTTGTTTTAATGATATTTTGTGTGTTTTTTATTTATATATATATATATATATCGTTTTAATGTATAAATATATATTTATATATATATATAAATATATGTTTTTGAAAATTTTTTTTTCATATATTTTTTTTTTGAAAAAATAAAAAATTATAAAATTATCTTTTTGTTAATATTGTTTTTACGCGCATATTCGTATGTACTACAAACGTTCATTGCTTCAAGCATACAAGTTACACACAATATGTATTCATTTAGAAAGTGTTCGGTTGTGTTTATGCTTAAAAATTGCTTTTTCTTGAAACTTCAACAAAGAAATCATTTGTTTAAATTACTGCAAGTTTATGCTGAAATTTACTAAGAATGTTATAGAATTTAAATTATAGCAAGTTTTCTATACGCTGTATTTTCGCAGTATCAAAATCTTGGCAGCATTCGAAAAGTATCGAGTGAAAAATCTTAAGTTGTTCTAGAAAGCATGTGCAAAAAAGTACATTAACTTAGTTCATGAACGTTGCTTTTTGTGCACTCGTGCTTTTTTCTGCTTTATTTTTCTTTATGGGGTTTTGTATTGTTCATATGCGCTTGCTTCTTCTGTTGTAAATTACTCAAAACTGACGAGTAGTTAACTGTCTTTAGCTGCTGAACGAATTTGAGAAACATTAATTTTAATTAAATAATTTGCTATTAATTGTTATATTCTCTTTAATTTGAAAACTTTTTCTCTTTCAGCCTTACTAAGAAACCATTTAGAGTCGATTTTAACTCAAAAATTTCACATCTAGCGTATTTTCGTAGTAATTAACATTTAGTATTTACTTTTTCGTAGAAGTCGACTTCAAATTTAGCAACGCGTGAAGTTGCTACTAAAATTTAGAAGCGGAAAATGTACTAAATTTGGCATTTTATTTGATTTAACTAACAAAAGAGCTGAGTCAACAAATAAAAATATTGCAAAATGAGATCTTTAGTAAAAAATCTAACCTCGCTTTCAAGTTGTCGTGCAATAAACTACTTCTTGTGGTTGGATGTACACACGGAACATAAAAACACTTACTTTGCAAACTGCCACAGTAAGAATGACAAACAGTCAATGGGCTAGAAGCAGCTGTGAAAAAGCTAATGCATTCTCGGAATACTATCTAGGAGCAGCAGTACAGAAAAATCGTACTAGCTGTAACTTATTTGAACTTGCTTGAAACGAAATTTTTACAATTAGTTGAAATTTTTGTGTTATCATTTGAAATTATAAAATTTTTAATATTTCGTAAAGTTGACTCCAAATATTTTAGCGAAATTTTTAGCATATCTGTCAAATTTTATGTTTGACGGCAAGAAAAGTTTATGAATTCGTATGAAGATTGTCTGAGCACAAAATGTCGAGTTTGTACCACAGTTATAATTATTTTCAATTTCAAGCGCGAGTTCCGATTTTGGAGATCTCCAACTGTTGGGAGGGGAGCAGGGCGGTTAAAGGGGAAAGGCACCAGCACAGCTGCAGGCAACATGGGTTTTTTGTTTTTTTGTTTTTATACCATTCACGCATAGTGTGAAATGGTATTATCAGTTTGTCTGAAAGTTTGTAACGCATTAAAGGAGCCATCGTATACCCCATAAAGTATATATATATTATTGATCAGCTCGACGAGACGAATCGATCTAGCCATGTCCAACAGTCTGTCTGTTCGTCTGTATGTTGTTGCGCATTTTTTGGGGACCAATTTTTACGCTATCCAGTTGAAATTTTGCACATATACTTCTTTTTATTATAGTTTAATAGAGTATCAAGATCGACCTGCCACGCCCACTATTTGGGATAGCTCCCATGCAAACCTACTGCCCACTTTTGACTTTTTGTAAGAAAATTTCTTTATTAAAGTATATAATTGGTTGAAATGCAATGTGGTGCCTTTTTATGGTCAGCCGCTTAACATACATAGACTAACGGGCATGGCCCGCCCACTTTTTGAGGTAGCCCCCATACAAACCCAACGTGCAATTTTGTGTTTTTTTATGAAAAAATCCCTCATTTAGATGAATATTAGCTTGCAATTTGATTTTGTGGATTTTAATGGACAACCGCTTCATATACATATAGAAAGGGGCGTGTCCCGCCCACTTTTTGATGTAGACCCATAAAACGTCAATATCAAATTGAAATTCGATAAAGCGACATCTTACACATCTACTACATCGCTTCAAACACATCTACTAGTGAGCGTGTACTACCCCCTATTTAAACCCCCACTTTTATGTATTACAATACCATTTAAAGTTTCGTGTGAGTGGTATTAGAGCTTCGGTTCAACCGAAGTTAACGTTTTTTATTGTTTTTTTTTTTATTTGGTGTCTCAGTTAAAAGAATTTGAACATAGTTGCCGGTCCTCACATTTTGCATAGACAACCTTTGGCGCCTGCTCTATTTGTTAGGCTGTTTTTGAGTTGCATTTTCTTGGCGAATATAGTATTGCATCATTCGATAAGTTGGAGTAACATCGTGCACAATATGTTGAACAAATGAACAAAAAAGTACTAAATAATTAAGTTCATGAACGTTGCTCTTTGTGCATTCGTAAATTTTTGTTCTTTTATGGTACATGGAATTTGAGAAACATTAATTTTTATCAAATATTTCGCTATAACTTCAAAATTTTTTTTGAAATTTTTCTCTTTATATTCTAAATTACATTTGTAAAATATGTTAAATAGAACTGTTTGATTTCGAAATAACTTTTCATTACATTTGAATGTCACATTAAAAAATATGTCACAACCATTGTTGATATATGTATATAAACAGTTCTCTATATCGCGTAGTACTTGCAGTAATCTAAAAAATAAAAAATATATAGATATATAGTATTTATTAACTCTACATTCGATTAAGCGCGCTCAACTTCAACTTCGTTCCATTATTTTTCCATTAACATTTATTTAGTTTACATACATACAACTACTTATAGATGCTTAGTATTTTTAGTTTTGTTTTTTTTTTTTCGTAATTTAATTTTAGGTTTATGCATAATTTGTACACACATCATAATTTTATGTAATTCATTTAAGTCAAAGATCATTTTGAGATCCATAAGATCCATCGTTCAAATTCATTTAAAAAGTTGCTTTAATTTTCATTTGACTTTGACTTTGAAAGGAAGAAATTTGGTTGTTGTTCGTTTTATTTATTTAATTAATTATTTATTTATAAATTGTTTTTTTTTGTTGATTATTATCAATTTGTTTAATTTCTCTTAATATGCTTAGTATTTATATATATATATATATATATATATATATATATATATATATATATATATATATATATATATATATATATATATATCTCTCTCTCTCTCTCTCTCTCTCTCTCTCTCTCTCTCTCTCTCTCTCTCTCTCTCTCTCTCTCTCTATATCTCTCTCTCTCTCTCTCTCTCTCTCTCTCTCTCTCTCTCTCTCTCTCTCTCTCTCTCTCTCTCTCTCTCTCTCTCTCTCTCTCTCTCTCTCTCTCTCTCTCTCTCTCTCTCTCTCTCTCTCTCTCTCTCTCTCTCTCTCTCTCTCTCTCTCTCTCTCTATATATATATATATATATATATATATAAATACTAAGCATATTCAGAAATTAAACATATATATATATATATATATATATATATATATATATATATATATATATATATATATATATATATATATATATATATATATAGATTTCTTTGGTTTTCATTATTAACATTATGATCTCCATTTGTGTTATTTA
The DNA here is from genome assembly GCA_035044765.1 of Leucophenga montana. Classification (NCBI taxonomy): domain Eukaryota; kingdom Metazoa; phylum Arthropoda; class Insecta; order Diptera; family Drosophilidae; genus Leucophenga; species Leucophenga montana. The sequence goes on along the minus strand of JAWNNQ010001291.1, from coordinate 7,009,562 downwards.
GTATTGTTATAACTTATATTTAAATTTTTTTACTTATACACACACATATACATAATTTAAATATATATATATATATATATATATATATATATATATATATATATATATATATATATATATATATATATATATATATATATTTCATCTGCTAATTGAATTGTTAAAAATGTTTATTTGGTTTTTTTTTCTTTTCTTTTTTTTATTAATTGTTCTCGTTTTTTTTTTGTGTTTTTTTCTTTGCTTTGATTACAAGTCAAGTTAAATTTTCTATAATTTTTGTTTGTTTGTTTTATTGGTGTCGCAGTTGTGGTTCCCTAAATTTATACAAACCGGATTACATTTTTGTTTTTATATATGTATTTTGTTCATGCTGGGAAAATTTGCCAGTTGAAACGAACTGAAGCTAGAGTTAGTTGTTACCATAGTAGCATGCTGAGATAATGTATCTTGTCTCTTATGCTTATCTCACTTCTTCGCATATGTTACGTGCACAATTTGAAAAGTGCATGACTTTTTGAATTTCCCAGCGTAGTTACTTTATATATGCAACACTACTTCTGTCAGCTAGTACCAGCTGTTAATAGACTACGTTCAAATTTTAAGCAATCTGCATCATTAGTCAGTGATTTATTGCATTTCGAATTATATTGCTTTGAGAGTAGTTCTTGAAGTAATCAATCTGCAGCATTAAGTTTGAAAACAATTATAAAAGGCAGATAGATGAATAAATATCAAAACTTTCTGTTTGTCTGTCTACCTTTCATATCAGCTTTCAATTGCTGTCAAGACTGTATACTGTGTATAAAACTACAATGCAGCTCCTCACTACGAATATCTACAATGAACTGGCGCTTATTCTGGAAATATTACATGCTTTATCACTTAAATCTTCACCATTCAATTATAAGCCGTGCTAATCTGCAGTACACAAAAACCGACTACTAAACTATATACATAAGAAATAAAAATCATAAGAATACAAAATACTCTGTAGAGATGCTTTTTAATTTAATGTGGCCTACGACAATTCTCGCTGGTACATTTTAGGAGCAGTAAGAGTTAAACTTACAGTTGCAAAAACAATAAAAAGGGGATTCTAGCTATAAAAGATATCGTGTATAAATGTTCCATATGGTTTGAAGTTTTCTTCAGTCTGGGCCATCAATATGCAAAGATTACATGAAATGATTGACTCCATTGCGGTAGTGTAATAGATACGCATAATTTCTACTGTATTTAATCAGGCAAGTAATTGCAGTTTGTCACTGTGCCGTATAGCAAAAGTTAAGAGAAGCTTAGACCACCATAAAAAGACAACATAGGGTAATATAGGTCAACTTAGTGTCAGCCATAAAAAACTTTGCTTCGTCGAAATAATCAGAAGAGTATTTTGTATATAGTCTTTTTACTATTTAGAATACGGTTTTCTTTTGCAGTCTCTGTCATCATATTGTGTACATCTCTCATAATGTTCCAATACTACTTTCAATCAGTTTTTGTTTAGGCACAGACATTTTTTAAAGCATAATAGCTGTGAAGATCGGCTCCGTGTGTATATTGACAGGCTTCATTAATATCTTATAAAGTCTGTAACTTTATTAACTAAAATTTTAGTTTCAACGTGTGCTTTTCAAGTACAAATGTTCAAATAATCGTTTTAGAGCTTGGTTTTCTGAGATTGTGCTTTCGACATTAATTTAATAGCTGGAAGTGGAAAGCACAACTCAGAAATGTTTCCTACAACTGATAGAAGATTTCATTTCTGTGCAACTTTTATCTAGTGTCTGTCAACAAATCATATAGAATTTTTTTTATGTTAAGTCTTCCATTTCAACATATTGAAATTCATAGCTAAAGGCGAGAAGAATTCAGAAATTTAAAATTAAAGTAGTAGATTTAATTTACAGACTAATTTTAGCTGTACTCTGTCAAATAAGTTATATTGTAGATTTCGGCTTATTGAAAGTTTTCCGTCTATAACTTAGCTTATTCAAACTGTAAGCAAAAATATTTTACAAATTTCAAGTATTCTAAAATCTTAATTCACTTTTCCTGAAATATAAGCTACTGAATTTTTTGTCTAAGCTTTCACAGCTCTCATATTGCTTTTCCAAAACCGCTGATTTCTTGATTTACCTTACAAATCGATAATAATTCGAAGCTTCGTCATTTCAATTTCTGTTATGGTACTTCCTACAGTACTTCCTAGTGCATTCTTAGCAAGATCTTCGAATTGCAATATATTCACCTTCATAAGCTTTATCGCAAATTAATGCGCTCTGTCATCATGTGCAAGTCACATTTTTATAAATTTTGTTTCAAAAATCGCTGTTTTCGCAAAATATACTAATAAATACCAAGAGTAATACATTATCACAACATTCATGGGCATTTAACTTGCTTCGTTTATACGTTTCTAAGGCTTTGTCATAGCGATTATTTGAGTTCTGCAGTTATATACTGTTTAAATGATCATTTATGATGTAGTATATCAGTAGATATACTCTTTTTGTCTTAATTTAATTAAGACATTGTGTTTGAAGTAAATTTTAATGCATTTTGTATTTTTGCGAAATTATAGAATTACTGCTTTTAACCCGAAATCTTTAGAATTTTTAAAAAGTTTCATTTCATTTCATTGCTTTAAGATTTTATTAGTTCTGTGTTGTTCCATCACTTCAAAAAATTCTTTGAATTACTAAAAATAGCTAAAAATTACTATATTCTTTAGTATTTACTTCTCAAACTTTGCTCAAAACTTCTGCACGCATCATATATGATCAGCTACACAGTGTAGTTAAGACACTTTAGTTTCTAATACAGCATTTCACTTGAACTACATATTATTGATACTACATTTCGAATTATTTTAGTGCTTCAACATGATCTTCTTTAATATTGCTTATAAGCCAGTCTTGCCTAAAAATCCATTTCACTTCATGCTATGAATTATAGAAGTTTCAAACTTCATAACTCATAAATCAATATAAAATTGAGCTTTACAGTGCATATTATGCTTCAACACTTCTACAGCAAGACTCTATTCAGTTTATGCATATTATTTGGGAGAAGCTATTCCACTAATTTTTTCTTACAACTTTTCTGTGTACATATTACTATAAACTTTCTTTATAAAATATAGTATTAAATATGCCGAAATTTGCTATAAACTTTATGCAGCGCTTGTTTAATACCTTTTCCATAAGTTACATGGCATATTGTGCATATTTTATGGTCAGATAACTACGGTCATTCTTTTGTAAGTGTTCACTTATCAGTGTTCAACGGTTCTTTAAACTTTATGCAGCATTTGCATAGCATGATATCCACAAGTTGTTTAACATATCAACAATATATGTATGGCATATTATGCATATATACAGCACTTAGCGTCTTTCATGCTTAAATCAGTGTCTATATATATATATGGCATATTTTGTGCATATTTTAAGCGCATATAGTTTCTGTCATGCATATTTCAGTGTTCAAAATTTGTTCTCTACAGTATGTAGACTCTTTAGACTCTGCAAATTACAACAACACTGTACAAACTTTATGCTGATATTGTAATTCATTTTCTCCATTAGTTGCATAACATATACATATGCATATATGGCATATTATGCATATTTTATGGACATACATAGTAGCTGATGCCACTGCACAATCTTCTTTTTATCAGTGTTTATAGTTCACACTCGTACTCTAAAGTCAGTGCTTATCATTGTACGTCATCATGTCTGTTTATTTGTTTATGCCTACTATATTATTTGCGATTAGAAATTTTTCCATTTTGTATAACAGGCCGGTGGTTTGTTATTTATGTGTTCTCTTAATTTATTTTGCAAGTCAGCAAACCATATCAGCGTCGCTGTTTCTCCACCATGGTTTTATAAATACATACTCGTACACCACTGCATTGTCATCAGCACCATGTTTAAAAAAATGTTAAAAAAAAAAAAAAAAAAAAAACAAAATAAGAACTAATAAATAAATAGCAAAAACTAAATAAACAAAGAATTTGCTTGGCTTGTTGCCAGATTGACGCAATACTGGCATACTTCTAGGCGATAAGGCAACACTGCCAGCAGCGATAAACAAACATTCGTCGTCTCTCAGCTATTTGAATGCCAGCAGCAGAAAAACAAATTAAATAAATTTCAACAGAAAATAAAAAGACCAAGTTGGATTTTGTTGTTTTGGTGAAATTGTACAAAACTTTTGCAAATTTTTTTTGTTTGCAAAAGCCAGGCACAATTATTTATTTGGATATTGTTTCGTTTGTGTTTCTGATTGGTTTTTGATTCTATTTTTTTTTCTTTTTGTTTTTTTTTTTGTTTTGTTTTTAAGTGTGGCTATTTCAAAAATTTCATTTTACAAAAATGGTTTACAATGGTTTCTTTTTTCTTTTAAATTTATAAATTATTGTTTTGCTTTTTTATTTTGTTGTATGTATTACAATTTATTGCTTTTGATTGGTTTTTTAAAGCGGTTCAATTTTGTTTGGATGGTATGTTTTTTTTTTTAATTTTTTTTGAATTTTTACTTGTTTCTTCTTCTTTTTTCATTTATAATAATAATAATAATAAAAATATGCTTTCTTTTTGTTTACATATAATTTAAAACATTATCACACAAAATTGCAAGTCAAATTAAGTTCAGGATCATTATTAAACAATTATTAGGCATGAGATATAATTTAAAATTTGTATGTTTTTTTTTTTTTTTGATTTATATTTTTAAATTAAAATAAGACAAAGCGTAGGAGAAATCTCTGAAGCATAATCGGCGGTGAACACAGCAAACTGTCTTCAAATTTCATTTATAAAACAAAATTTAATGCATGAAATTTGCAGATTTTGAGGCGTAAGCTAGTTCTGTATCACACACAGGAATTAGTTGTTAAGATATTAAATTTCAATTAAAATTGTATTTAAATAACATTTAAGCAATGTAGTTTTTGTTGTTTCATAAATTTGCTATTTAATAAACTATGTGTGTAACATATGAATCTGCTTCGTCTCAAAATCTAAAAATTTTATGCATAAAAAAATTTAGTTTAATGCATGCAAAATTTGTAGTTTGTGAGCCGAAAGCGATTTATATGTGTCAACAATCACTTTTAAATTTTGGCTTATTGTACATACATTTAATACAAGGTGTGATCTAAAAATAAACAAACTTTTAATACAAATCATAGAACACGTAGCGCCAGCTATTAAATGTTGGCAGTGTTAGAAAGGTACATATTTCTAAGTTTATGCTAAACGTTTGAGAGGTTACAAAATGACAGCTGTTTTTTTTTTTTAGTTATGTTGTAAAAACATAATGGAACAGAAACAAGCAGCACACATAGCACATTAAATTTTGTTTTAAACGAATTGTTCAAAAAAAAAAAAAAAAAAGTTTATGTTGATGATTATATGAGTCGTACTTAAGTGCACACAATTGAAATGTTGATTCAAGACCGGTACAACCCGAAACAGCTAAACATGCTGTGTTAGTGGAAAAATTAAGTGAATCAAATGCTATTATTGCAAATTACATTTGCAGAAGTCAAGCATTAAGACAATGTTGATAACTTTCTATGTTTCCAAGTTGTGTGTTGTGCACAAGAAATTTGTTCCAGATGATCAAACTGTCAACGTTCAAGAAGAAATAAAAGGCGAGTTTAAATAGTCTATGAATAAATTGTTTGAGTGTTACAAACGTGTTGTATTGAATTGAGTTAAATAGATTGTATTTTGTATAAATATTAGAGTTTTGAAACATGATACCATGCTTGTTTTATTTTATAACTAAAAAGTTTGGTTATTTTTAGATCACACCGTATGCATATTAAACTTCAAACATTTCTGTTACGCTTTAAATCTTTTACAACGTTTTTTGTTTGTTTTTGTTTTACTGAAATATACATTGTTCTTTTTTTTAAATAAATAAAGCTTTTTGGCTGTTTACTAAAAAAAAAATTTTTTTTTTTATACATTAAACTGGTAAAGTAGTCCAAATCACAAATTCAAATAGTTTAGGAAAATATTTTAAAAAAAAACAAAAAAACAAAATAAAACAAATAAAACTTTATTATAAGCTGTGTACATTGACTGACTTTGAACACAACACAAACTGTTGTTGCTGTTAAAAAGTATTTTGCCTTTAATTTTTTTTCTTTCATTATTCTTCTTCTTCGTCTTCTTCTTTTGTACTGTCTGGTGTTTGAATTAAAAAGTGCCATTCACTGTGAATTTTACAAATTTCAAAGTCAAGCAACAGCAAACTAACTATTTTGTCTGTGTTGGCAACTACAAAAAGTCAGCAATGTACACAACACTTGCCTCAATTAAATAGTGTAGGTAGTAGTAGGTACATACATATATTATTTAAATAATTTATAGTTTAGTTTTATTATACAAATGGCTGTTGTTTTATAATTGTTTTTTATAATTGTTTTTTGTTTTTGTTTTGTGTTTCTTTTGGATTTGATTTTACTGTACTGTACTCTTTGATTTTTCTTCTTTTTTTTTGGGACAGCTCTAAACGACTTATGTTATAAAAATGCAAAATTCTCACTAGTAAATTGTACAATTGTTAGAAAAAGTTTCGTTTTTTAAATGTTTAGTGTTTCTTGTTTTTTTGTTTTTTTTTTATAGATTTTTTAGCGTTTTGTTGTTGTTGTTGTTGTATTTTGTACAATTTGTGGAAGGCAAGCACTGCTCGCATCCGATGATTGCAAATGAATATCACGTTTTGATTGAAAGAATAATAAAAATTAAAAAATAGTAGTAGGTACACAAAACTAAAAGTAGCTAAAAATAAATTTGCACAAAAAAAAAAGCAAATATAATTTTCATTTCTTTTTTTTTTTTTTTTTTGTTAAATTATAGTACAAGAGTAAAACAATGCATTTAACTTTAAAATACAAACACTCTAAAGCTAAAATATGTGGATGTTGGCTGAAATGATATTACAACAATGCATGACTTTGTTTTTGGCCTTTTTTAGGTGATTTTCTTTTACATTCTTACTTGACAATAAGCAAATCATAGCATAATTTGTTGTTGTTTTTATGCTTTGATTTTGGCAACAGTAGTTAAAATTTGTATGCTTTTGTTTTTTTTTTTTATATAGTTAAATTTTAAACGAAAATTGTGTTAAATTGTGTGTAGTAGTAGTTTTTGGGTTTTTCATTTTGTTTTTTTTTTGTATTTTGTTTAGAGGAGCTTTATACATTTTATAAGTTTTAAATTTTTATAAATGCTAATAATGCTAAAAACAAAAAAAAAAAAAATAAAAAACAATATACATATATATATATATGTGTTTTAAATAAAAACAAGGTACTGGGTTTTAAGTGTTTTCCTCTAAGTTTCCTTATAGCATACACCTATGTAGATATGAGCATCGTAGCGTTTGCATGGTAGCGTTTTATATAATTTTAAGTTTTTTTAGTTTTTGTTTTGTTTTGGAAAAATTTACAAATTTAATATTATTATTATTATTATTCTTATTAATTTTATTGTTATGTTTATGCACCACATTTACTTACTTCGCTGTTTATTAATGGACGAAGTAGTACGTACTTGTTATTACATTAAGTAAAATACTTTGTTCTTTTTTATTTTTAATTAATTAATTCATTTGTTTTTTTTTTTTTTCATTTTCTTTTTCTTTTTGGATTGCAACTCAGTTTCACAGGTGTTTCGTTTACTTATTTTTCGATACATACAATTCATTCATATTTTAATAATTAGACAATTAATTATTGTTAACAAATAGAAATTCGTGTTTCGTTTCAAAAACAATTTTCACACATATGATTTGTTTCAACTTTTTGTACACAATATATATACTTATTATACATATGTGTTGTTGTATAATATATAATATATATAATAAATTTAATATTTTTCCTTTAGGTTTTTGTCTTGTAAAAAAAACTATATACCAAAACTCTATACCAAAAGAGTATAATATGCACAGACAATTGGTAACATTGTCAATGCATATTAATATACTACATACATACATACATATTTTTTTATATATACATAGTATCAGTAGTAGTCGTTTTTTTTTTTCTTTTTGGATTTAGTCTTTTCTTGCAGTGTTATATATCATTTGATTATTACATTCTTTTCGAAATATTAAACAAAATTAAATAAATTAAAATTATAGTTTAAACAAAATATATATGCAGAAATATCAACAAAAACTTTTACGCTACTAGTTTATACATAATTCGCTGTCTTTTCTTTTTTTTTTTTTGTATGGTCTTTGCATGTTAACTCATTTAGAGCGCCAGTTTCACAGTCTCCCGTTATAGATGTAAACTAAAGTTCAACTTTAAACAGCTGTTTTTAGTTTCAGTGTTAACCTTTATGGTAAAGTTTAGGCATTAATATCGTTTGTTTGGCTTTGTAGCTGTTAGCTAAATTAGCAGCGTTAACAGTCTGCACATAATGCAAGCAAGTGTTAACAGACTGTAAAATATAAAATGTAACTAGTATACACACTGTAAAACGCAAACTGCTGTTGAAAATGTTAAACCGTGTGTTAAACCGCTGTGTAAAACTGACACCTAGTGTAACTCTCTTAAAGCATTATTTTGTTGTTTAAAATAAATCAACAGTAAAATAAAATAAAAAAATTATGAAAAACAGTCAAATAAATTGAGTAAGCGCAAAAGTTTAGGCGGAAGCGTAGAATTTTTGTTTTTTTTGTTACTTTGATTTTGTTTCACTTGAAATAAACTTAAAGACTAAAATTAAAATAGTTAGTATAAGTGTTAGAGTTTAGTATAGTTAGAGCATAGAAAGAAAGTTTATAGTAAGTATACACATATAATTTATGCTACTGCTGCCATTTATTTTTGCTGTTGTTGTTGTTGTTGTTTTCGTCAATTGTTTGGTATTTTTTAGGTCTTTTTTTTTGTTTTTTTGGTGGGAATTTAAATCTTCATTCATTTTTAAACATATTTAATTCAGTATGCTCTTGTTTATTTGTTTCTTTCATTTTTTTAGTTTAGGTACACAAAGTCCTTTGTATGCAACAATGCAGGCAAGTTGTATGCTTAGACTTATGTATTCTTCATACTATAGGTATATGATGCTTACTAGTTAAGGGTTTTATTTTTCATTATATCAAGTCTATTTGCATATCACGTTCGAAAAATTTAGTATCCAATTTTTTATGCTGTTTTTTTTTTAGGTTTTCTGCTTTTTAGCTTTAAGAAATTTGCATTTTAAAGTTAATAGGTTTTTTTTCTTTTAGAAATGAGAAGTTGTTCTGTTGTTTTCACTTTTGGAATTTTGCATTTTTTTGTTGTTGTTGTTTTTTTTTTTTGAAATTTTTTTTTGGCATTCATATATAATATATGTATATATTTTTTGCTGTTCTGATTTTCAGTTTTTCTGTTTTTCAGTTTTTCAGTTTTTCAATTTTTCGGTTTATTGTTTTTTGTATTTATTATTTTTTGTTCTTGCATTGTTATATATACTTGAGATCACAAGCATTTGTGTTTTGTATGTATTTGTTTGTTAAAATTGTTTGTTTTGCGGTTTATAAAACGGCGTGAGTTTTTATTTATTTTTAAGAAGGATTTTACAATTTTTTTTTTTTTTTGTTTAATTTTTTAATTTTTTTTTTTTTAGCTTTTCTTGTGGTTCGTTGACATTGTTCCATTGCAACCATTGCTGTTGTCATATCTGCTGCTACTGTTACGCCCATTGGTGTTGGCGCTGGCGTTGGTGTTGTAGCACAGCATTTGTAAATAAAATGTATCCAGCGGTTACGAATGCACATTGAGCAACATCTTTAGATTGTGCGTATCAAAATCATCCAATAGATTACGTTTCGATGATTTAACCACATGTCCTGCGCCCGCAACAATGCCAAAATGTGAGTGTGCATGTCCAGAACCGCGCAGCACATTATGCAATCCCGTACCGGCCATGCATTTCTCCTCGGTTTGTTTGCTTAGTGTCCAGTGTTGCGGCGGTTTTGGCAGCGCAGTTGGTGCCGGTGCATCAAAGCATTTGCTGCCGGCAAAATGCGTTAGTGCGGTGGGTATGAGTGGATGCTGTGTTGTTGGTGAGAGTTTGCCGCTTGCTAAAACAGCAATGCCACCACCTCCGCCATTAATATTGATAGGACTGCGACGTTGCTTACGTGCCGAACCACCACCACCTCCACTACCGAGCGCAGCAGTTGCATAGCCACCATAATTGCCAATGCCACCGCCAAGTATAACCGCCGGTGATGCATTGGGTGAACGTGTTATTGTTTCACGTTGTTTCTGTGCGCTACCACGCTTGCTATTATTATTCTGATAAAAAAATCCTCCACCTCCACCACCACCACCATTACCACCACCGGATTGATGTTGCGGCGATTGACGCTGCTGGCGATTACGTTGGTGGTGGTGCTGCTGCTGCTGCTGTTGATGCTGCTGCTGTTGTTGCTGGTGATGGCGTTGACGTTGCCCTGCAAAATAACCGCTGCCGCTACCATTGCCGGTGGAACCTAAAGATGAACCATAACTTGAATTGGAACATATCGAGGCATCCGATGATGTTGATAATGTAGAACCGTGCGGTGAGCTGCTCAAGGCGGAAACGGTTGAGGAGTAGTAGTTGGAGGAGTAAATTGGTTGTTGGCTATAGTAGTTTGTACTGCTGGCAATATTGTTGGAATGTGCAGTTACAGGAGTTGTTGGAGTTGATGGTGCTGCTGCTGTTATTGTTGTTGTTGGTGATGGAGACTTTTTACCACCGCTGCCACTGCCGCTGCCGCTGCCATTGGCATTATTTTTCAAACGTATTGATTTTGCTGCTGGTGTTGTTGTCATTTTAATGTTGTTTCTAATGCTATTGTGCGAGTATGTCATAGTAATTCCTGACTATTCCTCCTTGCGCGAGCTTTTTTCTCCAAATTTATTTTGTTTCTCTTTAAAGGCGTTTTTCCTTCTTACTCTCTTTCTTTCTTGCTTTCCTGCTTCAGCTTAAGCTTTTCTTAACTTTTTTTTTTTTTTTTATTCTGCTTCTGTGCTTCTTTCGTTGAAAATTTCTGCTTTTTTATATTAGACTCACAATTATCGTTAGATTAATGCTTAATTTAAATATCACACACAATTAAAATCAACTTTTTGTTTTATGCTTCATTAATATTTTACTTTTTTAAACGAATTTTGGAACCGTGGTCCGTCTTGCTGTTGGTTGTCCGTTGTATTTTTTTCTTTTCTTGCTTCTACCGACCGGTTTTTGGACTGCTACCCTGCTCTGCTCTGCTCTTCACTGCTCTCCTTACACTCCGGTCGTTCTGCTGACTCGACTGACTGGTCTTTCGTTTGCTCTTATTTACAATTTATATAATATATATATATTTATATATGTGTACTTTGTATTATATATAATATATTTATATATATATTTTTAATCAGTCTGTTGTTTTATCTCTTGTTTCAAAGCTGTCCTTAGCTCTAATTTTGCTTACACTCTTTTCGTTTCGCTTGTTTCTCGATCCTCTGCTTAGATTTCGCTTCGTACTGGTTCTGTTTAAGCGCAAGTCAAGCCGGGTCCTGAAAAAAAATTAAACGAAAACAAACAAGAATGTAACAACAGATTTTTTGTAATAGGATATTTAAAAGAAAAAAAAAGCTGTGTTCTCTAAGATATCATGGAAATTTATAAGTATGAAACATAAGCTCTTCATTCTACCTGATTATGCTTAAGAAAAAAAAACTTCTTAAAGAAGAAAAAAGCAAAGTAATCCATAAGCTTTTGTGAAACCGTATCCTTAAAAATCTTTATAACGTTTTTAAACACTTTTTGTAGTTATATCAAATGTAGTTTGCAATATTTTAAAATATATCTTATGTATAAAATGGAAATACTTTCAAAAAACTGTCTGCAGACTATAAGAATTAAGATGCTTCTCTACAACTTGTCAACTAAAACTTTGAATAGCTTTTTAAATGTTTTATTTATAAAAACTATTTTAATAGATGGAAGATTTTCACAGAATTGAATAATGATTTCCAATAAATTCAGCAACAATTTGCTGTATATGCGGACAGACAGTTGAGTACAACCAGATCAAATAAGTTTCAAGACTATAATATAACAATTTATTGGAGTTGTAAAAGAAATGATTTTCATTTGAACTTCGTCAGTGTCGCTTTATGATGTCACCACAGAAATCGCTTTGTATCGATATGAAATGGTTCACAAATTCGAACGAATTCGTAAAAGCTTCTCCGAAGAAAAACTTACCCTAGAACATTTCCGTAATTTTGTATACCCTGCACCGAAATCAAAAAAAAAATTTTTTTTAGAAGAATGAAATTTAATGTTTTATTGAAGTTTGGTGGGTAATTCGAAGCGTTTCATATAACGACTTGTTTTTTTTTTTTTATATAAATTCAACAAATAAAAATCACAAAATATGCAGGAATGTTATAAATTTCTATTACTATCCAGTTTCGAAAGTATTCGTTTCTTTTTCTTTTCTGATTTTTTACATGCTTTCCATAAAACATTTCCATCGATATTGCATTTCGATTTCCCAAACTTTTCGACTGAAATCTTAAACACAGCTCATGTATTTAAGAATAGCAGTTAAAACAAATATGTAGATAAAAAAATAATACAAAAACTAGCAGCTAAAATATGTGAAAAGATCCTTTTAATGTAAAATCAACATGCGACCGTCGGCACGGTTACTTTGAAACGAAAAATTAGTATTAAAACAAAGATAACTCTAGGGCACAAAAAATAATATACATGGCAGAGACTTCATTGTTTTTGTTGAACTGAGCGTTGCTGAAGCTAAATACGGATTTAGTTTTTCTAGCAAAATTGGTTGGAAAGGAACGAAGTCATTAGGGATGAAGTGAAATTTAGTTTAAATTCAATAACATTTTCGATCATGGCATTTTTTATATCAATCAATCTACCGAATTTCGATGACATACGAGTTATCCCGGATTCCGCAACATGCAAAAAGTCAATATTTTGAATTTTAATTATCGAAAATCGCAGAGAATTGCTTGCGTAAGAAAAGTTTTAATGTTTTCAAATAAATTCTGAAATATTCGTACTAAAAGAAAATAATTCTTAAAATCGTAAGATTTTAAATTGATTTTGTAACTGTTTCAATTTTTACAGAGGATATATTCAGACAATACCTCAGAGATTCTAAAAGATTTGAAAACTGGAATTTGTATGTTTCCGATGCCGAATCTCTCTCTAGAACAATGGCTAATATGAACGAAAGAAGTCATATTAATGGATACCATTTTGAAAAGAATTATCTCTCAAAATTTAGGCAATTTTAGGTTTAAAGCAAAAATCATCATAACCCCTATAGACTTTTTAATGCTGAAAACGTGTTTAAACTCCTAAAAGTTCTATTAATTAAGAATTTCGATAATTTCAAGATTGAAGTTCGAAAAGTCCTTTTTATAAGCTTTTTTCTTTAAATCATTTGAATTATTAATTTAAATGTTTCTCAAATATTTCTGCGGAAATCATAAAAAAATATGACTTTTTCCTTAAAAAAAAAAACCTAAAATTGTAGATTTTTTCTTATTTTTTTTATTTTTTATTCGAAGTAGGCCCGTGTTCAATACAAATTATTTAACTGCAGTTAAAAGCAGCGAGGTATATTCAAAATGATTTTTTTTTCTAACTGCAACGCAGAATAATTTCGAAATTATTAGGTAATCGAATTTTTTATGTCAACAATTATGTAAGGATAAGATGCGAAAATGTGCTTTCTCAGTATAAATTGCTGCACAAATCAATATGTTCACGCATCAAAACTAATTATAAAAACTTGAAAGTTAAAGTGTAAGGTTCTATGTCATCCGTAAAACGAAAATTTAAGAGACAAAAACTGGAAATTAAATACAAAACTGGATTAAACCGTTTTCTTATGGAATCAACCATATCTACTACGTTTAGAACTAAACTTTAACAAAAATGAAAAAATGAGATCCCACATTGACGAAATTTTTAGACTAGGCTTTTAGCTTAAATGAATCATTACATTTTTTACATCTATCCTGCCACCTTTTTTATACATTTTTTTTGTTGTTTTGTTTTGTTTATCCCACCGATGTGAACAAAAAGTATATAATTTGAAAGCTCTCTATTAAAGGTCCATCAAACTTCAATTATATTTGGAAAATTCGTATACTTGTTGTTATGCCAATGCATCAAAGGTGCAAAACTTCATGTTTTTTGTGCTTTATTTTACTCTTTATTAAATCATATCACCGGACCTGAAATTTTGTTAACTATACACCTCATAAATTTTTAATGGAAAACGTAGGAAATGTTCGAACCGTAAAATGATAAGACTTTAAGTAAATTTTAGTTACAAAATAATGAATTATCTCTGCTAATATTTGCATCTACCAATTTTTTTTTTTACGACACTGAAAGGTGAAAAAAAAAGTAATAATAAATATTTTACATTTTTTCCTGAAAGCTTAATCTTTACACTACACAACAACAAAAAATGATAAAGATATCTTCTGCAGAATCTGAGATATGAGTTTTTAAAGAACACAATAAAGCCGGAACCGAAAAGATTATTTATTTCAGGTCTTTGTAATAACACGGGTTCACGGCTCTATATATCGAAAACTATCACTACTACGACTTAAGATTTAAAAACCTTTTAGCTTGCAAATCAAATTTACTTCAATTTTGTATTTAGGTAAATTTTCCATATCTCTGCTAGTTTCGGAGATACAGGCCAAAATGTAAAATTTTCAGGTCTTTGTAATAACACGGCGCTATATATCGGAAACTATCACTGCTACGACATAAGATCTTAAAACCTTTTAGCTTGCAAATAAAATTAACTTCAATTTTGTTTATAGCTATATTTTCCATATGTCTGCTAGTTTCGGAGATAAAGACCAAAATGTTAAAAAATATCAGTTTGTTAAACAAAAAGCTTTCAAATTAAAATTTTGTATGGAGACAACCGCAAACCCTGGCAAAAAGGTTTTCACCACTGAACACAGCGTACACAAAATTTAGTAAAATAGACACGAACTACTAGAAAATCGACTACAAACATTAGTTAAACATAGGAAATGGATTTTAAAGACAGCTTAACGCTGCAGAAAGGCATGCTTTAAAAAAAAAAAACTACATAAGTTTTAAACATGTTCTTTGAGCATATGTCTTTCTTAAATCTATAGGAATAGGGGTAGAACAAGACTATATTCTGCGGCAATACTCTGTGTTCATTTTTTGCTTGCTAGGATTATACCAGTGAGATATAAACTGTATAATTCAACTGGTTATAATGTAATGTTATTTTCTAAAGAGATTTGAACAGAAAAGAAAATATATAAGAAAATAATAGCAAAAAGTTCATATATATTTTGGCTACTGTAAAAGGATGCCAGATATTAGCAGAAATCTGATGACCTACATGTCATTTAGTTTAAATCAAATAGACACTAGTCTTAGAAAAATGCATTAACACATTTTTTAAGCAAAAAACTATTAGCAGAAAAAAAGAATATGACATTTCATATTAAACTTAAGTTATAGAACCCAACGTACGCTTAAAGCCTCCAGTGAGATTAGTAGTTCCAACGGACATACTAAAAATTTACACATAAGTGAATTGTAAAAAAGAAAGCAGACGTGTTATATTTTGAACATTTAACTAATCATATAATTTCATATATGTATAGAAATATGCTGTCACTTGTTAAAGAACACATGTGGACAAAAACGTATGCGGATATCAAAATTTAACTTCCGTAAATTATAAACAAAGCATATGGTTTTTTTTTTTTTTAAGAAATTCACATCCGCAATAAAACTTTCGGTTTATAAGTAAGAAATGCTGTACTTCTTGGCACTACACTGTATAACTAAACGTATGCTTATACAAAAATGTAAGCTATTTTATATACAAATATGTATTAAAAATTTTACTTACTGTTTGTGTTGTAAACCTTTACGCGTCTCTTGCTATGCTGCTTATAACGCTATCTTACTTGCACTCAGGTACAATAATCGCTTGTAAGCAATTATTGGGGAGTAGTATGAAGTGAATGAAGTAGATGGAGATGACTATATAGTATATACGTTGTTGTTGTTGTTGTTTTTGTTGTTGCTATTGTTGTTGCGTAGTCTTCGAGATATATAAAACGATCTGAATTTTGAATGTGTTTTGTTGTTGTTGTTGTTGTTGCGTTGACACGTTACGGGATGGAAAATTTTTTGTCGTATATTCACCACCGAATACATACAAAAATTTTCAATATCGAACGCGTTTTTTTTTATGAGATTAAAGTTTTTGTTTTGTTTTTTTTTTTTTTTGTAATATTTCTTATAAATTTGTTTGCATTTTTGTACAGAGAGATATTTTGCAATAATTTTATAATTTACTTTTTATTAAATTTGTTGTTGCTGTTGTTGCAATTAATCACTTTCAAGATGGCGACGGGCTATTTTATAGATGTATTTTTTATATATGTATGCATGTATATATTTATAGATGTATTTTATGCGTGTATGCTGATTTTAGAATTGAATTTTTTTCCTTTATTTTAAATTTTATGGATTATTTTTGTTTTTTAATTTTTTTATATATTAAATTTAAAGTTTGCTTAAAGCTTTCTCCTTCTCAATATTCGCTCGCTGGCTTCGTAGGCTTCACAGACAAAGGCTTCGAAGAATCACACTTTAAACGTTTTATGCTGGTTTTTTGTTTTTGTTTTGTTTTTTTGTTGTTTTGATATTTTAATATATGTGTTTGCAGTTAAGGATGATGATGATTTCTTTTTTTGTTTTTGTTTTTGTTTTTTTTTTATATATGTATATATTTTTAGCACTGTCAATTTGCAGCTATTTGTTGTTGGTTTTAGAATATATAATTTTTCTTTTCGATTATTGTAAAAGTGCACAGATAAAGTTTTTTATTGTTCTGTTTTTTATTATTATTATTATTTATTCTTCGTCTTCGGTCGTCTTCGTCGTCGACA
The DNA here is from genome assembly GCA_035044765.1 of Leucophenga montana. Classification (NCBI taxonomy): domain Eukaryota; kingdom Metazoa; phylum Arthropoda; class Insecta; order Diptera; family Drosophilidae; genus Leucophenga; species Leucophenga montana. The sequence goes on along the minus strand of JAWNNQ010001291.1, from coordinate 6,992,548 downwards.
TCAACCAAACAAAACAAGACTGAAATTTTTTTATTGAAAATTATTTCAGCGTTTCTTTCGAGAACTTGCTTTGTTGGCTCTTTATTTGGTGCTTTTGTTGTTTGGTTTTTATTATTTTTTAATTTTTTTTTTTTGCTTTTTTTTTAGTTTTAATAAAACCTTAATTTTCTTATTAAATTTTTTTCTCTTTTTTAATAGCTTCACTCGTTGTACTTTTGCACTTATTTTAAAACTATTAAAACTTTATTTGATTTATATTTTACTTAATTTTTAATTATTACAACAGATATTTTTTGTATTTTTTTATATTTTAATTATAAATTTTTTTTTTTTTTTGCAGAAATTTCAATCAATATTTAGCTTATGCCTTTCACACCTTGTTTCTCTTTTCGCGTAAAAACGCCTGTTCAGCTCGAATGCTATACCATGACTGTTGAGTGAAATTGGATTTTATTTTTATATGATGCACGATGTAGGGTGGAAAATGCGCATTGTAGTGTCATCTGGCTTACACACTCAACCAGCGTGTGTGCCAGAGTGCGATGACTGGTGTTTGTGTGGCGCTGTCAACTTGTTATGCAGTGAAATTACATTATAACAGGGCTGCATTATGCTAATAGGGCTGAAGTGCATAGATGTAGTAGTTATTTCTTGCAGCCCTTCGTATTGTGCACGTTAAAAGTGTTGGAATTACCGTTACAATTTTGAAGTTAGAAGTTTTATTCACACAGCTTTACAAATTAAACTCAAATATTGTGCTGCGGCAGACGAAAATGTTTGTGAATTAAAATCCGTAGTACATCAACTCTAATTTTTTAGTTAATTGACTTCAAAGAATTGATTACAACTCCGGTTTTAGTTTGTTGATTTTAAAGACATTTTTCTTGACATATAATAAGATATCGTAGCAACCATCTATACGCCAAACAGTTTATTTCTTTAAGCATTACAAAGGATTGTATTGATTGATTTTTACCAAAATTTGTACATTTAAAAAAGCTAAATTTGTAACCGATTTTTCTTAAAAAACAATAATTTTTAAATTAGGATCTTTCATTTCAAGTAAAGTCTGAGCTATTTCAAACAAAATAAGTTCGAAATAAACGGTGTGATCTAAAAATAACCGAACTTTTTAGTTATAAAATAAAACAAGCATGGTATTATGTTTCAAAGCTAATATTTATACAAAATACAATCAATTTAACTCAATACAATGTTTGGAATGCTCAACCATAGACTTTTTAAAATCGCTTTTTGGAATGTTATTTAGCACCTGTGTCACGGCTGCTTGTATGGCTGGAATGTCAAAATAAGCGCACGGTGATAGATCAAGCGAACACGAAGGGTGTTTGAAAAGACAAAAATGTTTTTTTTTTTTTCATAAAAAATTCATTGACTTTTTTGGTTTTGTGAAGTGGTGCATTATCATGCAATAAAAAACGCTGCTTTTCTTTGGAATATTCGTGCCTAACACGTAGAACTCTCGACCACAAACGATGTAAAACTTGTAAATAGTATTCTCCATTGATCTTCTGGAACAAATTCGTTGTGAACAATACCCTTGGTATCATAGAAAGTAATCAACATTGTCTTGATTCTTGAGGTTAGGTTTTATCTCGTCTTTTGACTTCATTCTGCAGATTGTCGCTTAGTTTCAGGATCATATTTGAAACACCATGTTTCATCACCATTTGCATCGATAACGATTATTTCACTTACTTTTTCCACTAACTCAGCACGATTAGATGCTTCGGGTCGTCTAGGTCTTGGATCATCACTTAAATCATCACGATCGTTTTTAAATCGTGTAAACCACGTGTAAATTTGAGTACGACTCATACAATCATCATCATAAACTTTTTTTAACAATTCGTAAGTCTCAGTAAATTTTTTGTATTAAATTTTTTTTAATTAATCCTTAAAAGCGCTTAAACAAATACTCTGATTGAGCAGTAATGCATGGATGGTTGATAAGCTATCTTATTATATGTCAAGAAAATTATATTTCTTTAAAATCACGAAACTCAAAACAGGAGATAAAATCATTTCTTTGAAATAACTCTTTAAAACCTTTTTTCCCTTATCTGAAAAAAACTAAAGCTGATAGAATAAAAATTGACAACGGATTTGAATCCATCGCGCGTAAACTTTAAGCAACACTTTCGTCTGCCTCAGTTCAAAACATTGTAGATGTGTGTAATGAATTGTATTAAATTAAACCCAATATTAATTAATTTAAGCGGAATATTGCGATATCAAGTACTATTTAAAACAACAAGTCTTCTGCGCAGCATTGAAACCTATCAACTTTAACTACATGTTGTACTTATAATGCTGGTAACTCTTAACTCTTAAAAAGCTAAACAGTTCACAGATATCTAAACACAAGAGGCGGCTGGTAACAAATTTAAACTGAACTAGAGATAGACGTGGTACAAACTGGGGAAAAAAACGCATAGGGAAGAATCGAAAATTACTGCTAATCCAATACAATACAATACAATATAATCAATACAATCTCTACCCATCCATAAAATTGCAAAACTCCCAAAAAATATAGAAATGTTCAACATCTTAATATAGTGGATACAACATCTTGACGCTCGGATAAATATGTATTCAAGGAAGCCACAGGAATCGCACTCGCTGGAATTACGCTTCACTTTCAATACACCATGCCGCCGACCTAATTTTTTCTTGAGTATTGATTTGAATAAATACGCCTCTTAAATATATTTTGTAAATAAAAAGGCCTATTGTTGCAAATAGGATGTACAACTTCTGTTTAATCTACAATACATCAAAATAATTAATCATTTCATATGTTTGTTTGAAATTGTTTTATGCTGACAGACACCATGAAATATGACTCTCGAGGAGGGTCGAAATATATTGGTGGAATAAATATAAATTGTGTTTTAATTTGGACCTTGAGCCTGCTAAACAACACTTATTTATATGCTTAATACAAATATAATTCACTTAAAGTTAATACAAGCGAATAAAAGAGCTGTAAACTTTAGATCGTCAAAACAAGTCGATCTAGTTTATGGCAGGATATTTTGATTTTGCGACAGCTGGGCTGATAATAATTAGGAAAACAACTAAATTTGGTACCTGATTTAGCCAATGGGTGTGCGCGTACAACAGCCGGCCGGACTATAAATTTTATTACCTAATTACGCAAATGAAAATTAACCTGCGATGCACTAATGTGCATTGCCATAAATATGCAAGGAACTGCACTTGAACTAACATTCAGCCTTTGACATTTGGAGCGTGAACAACTGAAATAAATATAATAAAGATTTAAATATGGAAAACTGGAGAAATTATAATAATAAACCGTCCACAGCCGATAATGCTAATTCGTGGAGAGCTAGCGGCAAGCGAAGCTCAACGCCAGCAACTTTGGAGGAAAATCCATGCAATCCAAAAACCTATATGAAACATTTTAAGAGTAATTCACGGAGAAGTAACAACAACTGGAGAAGCTCACCAATAACGCCAAAACCACCAACTCCCAAAATACCAAGCGGCAAGCGAAGCTCAACGCCAGCAACTTTGGAGGAAAATCCATGCAATCCAAAAACCTATATGAAACATTTTAAAAGTAATTCACGGAGAAGTAACAACAACTGGAGAAGCTCACCGATAACGCCAAAACCACCAACTTCCAAAACCCCAACTCCCAAACCACCAACTCCCAAACCACCAACTCCCAAACCACCAACTCTTAAGCCTTCAACATCCAAACCTCAATATAACTCGAATATCTCGAAAACTGAATCACCCAGCAAAAAAACCCACTATAACAATAATTACTACCGGAACAATGAGCCGGAAGAACATCAGCACAATTATCAAAAGCGCTACACACCACTACAACGGCCAACTACTGCCCGTGGAGTTGATTATCAGCCATATGAAAAGCGTCCAGTTGTACAGCAAGTTCAACGCACATCGGTTAATCATCATACACCCTATGATGTTTCGCAAAAGTCAGCAAGAGCAGCATCTATGCCTTATGGCGGGGGCCGAGAAATGCGCACTACTAACTCCTATAATTGGATGCCACGACGCACTATGAAGAGCATGCGTAAACCAATTGTATACACCTCTAAGACGCATTATGCTGTCAGCAAATGTTTTATTTCACCAGCACCGGCGGCACTGCCCATGCCACCGCAACACTGGCTTCTTAATATAAAAACACCAGAAGTGGCGCTACGCTCATCTGGAGAAGAATTACCAGAACTGGATGTGGAACGCGATTCTGATTTTATGCTTGCTTAAAACACAGTACGGCAACATCAAATTTATATATAAACACATTTCAAAAAGATTGTAATTCTCTTAACCATTGTTTTTATATAAATTTACTCAAATTGCAAAAATATACAAACATAAATTGTTTCTAAATTTTAAACAATAGATTTTTATTTATATTATATAACCCAATTTCAGCTAGGAACACATTTTAGACCGCAGAAGTCTGTTTAAGTCGACTATAAGCGACTTTGCATGGTTCTGACCAGGTTAATCCAATCCAGAAACTAGATACGGTTACACAAAAATGTTGTTTTAGTTTTGTCTAAAATAAGTAGTACTTTTTAAGCCTGAACCCCATACAAACCCATCGCCCACTTTTATGTTTTGCTTTTTATGAAAAACTTCATTAATCAAGTTAATATTAGCTTGACATTCAACATGGTGATTTATAATGAACGGCCGATTCACAATTAAATACAAATGGGCGTATCCCGCCTGCTTTTTTAAGGTAACTCCCAAACAAACACGCCACTCTTATGCATTTGTATGAAAAACTTCTTAAATCAGCTTGAAAGTGGATAAGTGGTAAGTACTTATTGATGTGGTAGGGTGCACGCATGCTAAACTTCCCTTCGTCATACCTTTCAGTTGCGTTGTTGTAAGTGCTGCTGAAATATACCTCGCTACTTGAATAGAACACCCTCTTAAGTCTGTTTTCTATCGCCGAAATGAAAGTTCATTTAATTGTTGTATTTTGACCAGGAGAAAGATTTAATGCTAGAGCTTTAGTATTAACAAAAAATTATTAACCAAAATTTGTATAGGGCTTTAACGAAAAAATAATTTTTAAGAATTCTGATTCATTTTAACAAAAACATTATTTAAATTTAAGGTAATAATTTTAGAATTAAAAAAAATTTTAACAGCGTGTTGAGCCACCTTTCTGCTCCCAAACTGCACACATCCTGTTTGAAAGGGATGTATTCAAATTGGCCAAATAATTTAGCGAAAACGGGCTCCAAGCTAATTCGATGGCTTGGGATAGTTCAGGTATACTCGAATATTGTTGTCTGATCTATATAATTGAAGTGTCAACCACACCCAAAACATTTTCCGCGGTATTTAAGTCCAGTAAGCTTAATAGCTCCATATTTTGGCTCTCTATATGAGTTTTAACAACTTGGGCTATATGTATTGGCTCATTATCATGTTGATAAATCTGCGACAGAGATTCAAAAAGGTTATGGAAAGGCCAGTTGTTCAATATATCATTGTAAGACAACGCATTCATTGTGGTTGACAAAAATTTTAATTTTCAGGTGTCATAATACGAAATGGCCCCCACACTATAGCATATACAAATGTACTATGCACCCGGTCCAAAGGAAGAGTATCTTTGTGGCAAGAAATGAAGCGTATCGCCTTTCGAGTAGGGTTGAGGAGTGTCTTTTTATTGATTTTAGGTTTTTTTTATATGTTTAGCATTCGAAATAACACGGCTCATAGTTGTGAGACTCGCCTTGATACCACATTTTTCCCAGATGTTTGCAAAAGAGCCGCAAGAATTTTACGCTTTTCTTAATATAGGTCGTTTTACCTCATTAGTAAGCACACTGTGTATGCGGCCTTCCATGTTTTTTTTTTTTTTCATATTTAGACCCAATACTTAAAAATATAGTCATAACGTGTCGACTCCTCTCGATTTTCTTAACAATTTTGGCCATAGATAGGCCAACCTCCTTGTAAGCTTTGATTTGTCCTTTTTCCGTTTCGGTTAAGGGTTTTCCACGACTCATTATAAACCATTCACACATAGTGTGAAATTGTATTATCAGTTTGTCTGAAAGTTTGTAACGCATTAAAGGAGGCATCGTAGGCCCCATAAAGTATATATATTCTTGATCAGCTCGACGAGACGGGTCGATCTAGACATATCCGTCTGTCTGTCTGCCAGTCTGTATGTTGTTGCGCATTTTTTGGGGACCAGTTTTTATGCTATCCAGTTGAAATTTAGCACATAGACTTATTTTTATTGCAATTTAATTGAGTATCAGATTGACCCGCCACGCCTACTTTTTGGGGTAGCCCCTATTCAAACCCCCACTTTTATGTTTTGTAATACTTTTTAACATTTCGTGTGAATGGTATTAGAGCTTCGGTTCAACCGAAGTTACCGTTTTTTTTTTTTATTGTTGTCAATATCACCTTAAATATTGGCATGGTGACTTCTTATGGAATGATGCTTCACATAAATATCATTGGTCACGCCCACTTTTAGGCGTAGCCACCAACTTACTGCCGAATATTTGAATTCTGCATCGAAACTTTCTAAATGTAAATATCAACATAAAATTTGAGATAATGGTTACTTGTGGACGAACACCTCACCTATAGAAAAATAGGTGTGATTTCTCCATTTTCGGGGCATCTCCATGCAAACCCACCACCCACTTTTGGGATTTTTCAAGAAAAACACTATCATTTTAAACTAAATCAATTTGACATTTATCTTCATATGGACGGAACTTCGCACAATTATGAAGGGGTGTGTCACGCCCACTTTGGGGGACTGCCTACTATACCTACCTAAATTGACAGCTTAAACCTTCATGTGAATGGTATTCTTCGGTACCAAAGAAGTTACGTTTTTAACTTGTTTTTTTTTCCTTTCTTTTTAATTGGATAGTGTTAAATAACACAGTTATAAACAATAAAGTTTGTATTCAAAAGACATTTTTTATATAATATATTTAATAGAAACCCTCCGGGGCCTTTTGGGAGACAGACGTGCCTCTAAATTCGGACGCTTGGTTCAAAGAATCTTCCGTGTTGAAAGGAGCAGTTTTCAGATGTTGGTACAGCGGCTACCTGGACTGACGAAGGAACTCCCGCCGTTTCGGGTAGCTATCCCTTTAGAAAAGCGGATCGCCGGCGCCCTATACACGTTTGGCTCATCAGCGGCATATCGCACAATTGGATTGCTGTTTGGCATTTCGAAATCGATGGTGTGCAAAATATTGCATGAATTCTGCAATGAAGTGATTTCATTACAGATGAGAAAGTAAAGAAGTGTGTGAAGGGATTTGAGAAACTTGGCTTTCCTCAGTGTTATGGAGCAATGGGTAAACGAAATTTTGGATTTTTGCTATAAAAAATTAAAAATTATAATTTGTGTGTATTTGTTGCAGATGTGTGCCACATTGAAGTGCGACCAAAAGTACTACAGTTAGTTCCCATTTGTTATTTTAAACAAAATAATATCAATAATTTTCTGTAAACGTATTCAGTTTGTCTAGTGGATAGACTTAATGAGACTCCCGCAGTCTTAAGTGTCTTACCAGCTGAAATTGGGTTAAATAATATAAATAAAAATCTATTGTTTAAAATTTAGAAACAATTTATGTTCGTATATTTTGGCAATTTGAGTAAATTTATATAAAAACAATGTTTAAGAGAATTACAATCTTTTTGAAATGTGTTTATATATAAATTTGATGTTGCCGTACTGTGTTTTAAGCAAGCATAAAATCAGAATCGCGTTCCACATCCAGTTCTGGTAATTCTTCTCCAGATGAGCGTAGCGCCACTTCTGGTGTTTTTATATTAAGAAGCCAGTGTTGCGGTGGCATGGGCAGTGCCGCCGGTGCTGGTGAAATAAAACATTTGCTGACAGCATAATGCGTCTTAGAGGTGTATACAATTGGTTTACGCATGCTCTTCATAGTGCGTCGTGGCATCCAATTATAGGAGTTAGTAGTGCGCATTTCTCGGCCCCCGCCATAAGGCATAGATGCTGCTCTTGCTGACTTTTGCGAAACATCATAGGGTGTATGATGATTAACCGATGTGCGTTGAACTTGCTGTACAACTGGACGCTTTTCATATGGCTGATAATCAACTCCACGGGCAGTAGTTGGCCGTTGTAGTGGTGTGTAGCGCTTTTGATAATTGTGCTGATATTCTTCCGGCTCATTGTTCCGGTAGTAATTATTGTTATAGTGGGTTTTTTTGCTGGGTGATTCAGTTTTCGAGTTGTTCGAGTTATATTGAGGTTTGGATGTTGAAGGCTTAAGAGTTGGTGGTTTGGGAGTTGGGGTTTTGGAAGTTGGTGGTTTTGGCGTTATCGGTGAGCTTCTCCAGTTGTTGTTACTTCTCCGTGAATTACTTTTAAAATGTTTCATATAGGTTTTTGGATTGCATGGATTTTCCTCCAAAGTTGCTGGCGTTGAGCTTCGCTTGCCGCTTGGTATTTTGGGAGTTGGTGGTTTTGGCGTTATTGGTGAGCTTCTCCAGTTGTTGTTACTTCTCCGTGAATTACTCTTAAAATGTTTCATATAGGTTTTTGGATTGCATGGATTTTCCTCCAAAGTTGCTGGCGATGAGTTTCGCTTGCCGCTAGCTCTCCACGAATTAGCATTATCGGCTGTGGACGGTTTATTATTATAATTTCTCCAGTTTTCCATATTTAAGTTGTTTTAAATCTTTATATTTATTTCAGTTGTTCACGCTCCAAATGTCAAAGGCTGAATGTTAGTTCAAGTGCAGTTCCTTGCATATTTATAGCACTGCAAATTAGCGCATCGCAGGTTAATTTTCATTTGCGTAATTGGGTAATAAAATTTATAATCCGGCCGGCTGTTGCACGCGCACACGAATCGGCTCAATCAGGTACCAAATTTAGTTGTTTTCCTAATTATTATCAGCCCAGCTGTCGCAAATCAAAATATCCTGCCATATAACTAAATCGACTATTAGGGATCTATGATGCTTTATTCAATGCGTACTTTCAGACAAACTGATAATACCGTGTCACATTATATGTGAATGGTATAAAAATTTAAGTTTAAAGCTCTTTTAATTGCTTGTATTAACTTAAAAATATTGGAGTGAAACAGAATTATGCTTGTATTAAGCGTATAAGTAAGTTTTGTAGAATATGTTTGTATGAAATTGGCCAGAACGAGACCAGTAAAGAAGTTTTTGAAGTGAACAGCGCAAAAAGTATTGCACCACACTTACATTTTTTTGAATCAAAACAATGTTCATGAACACCCACTTTAGTACTTATGTATGTATAAAATTTTTTTTTATTTAAGTCAAAATCAGCTGAAATTCCATTTAGGCACTTTTTATTCATATACATGTACCAAAGGGCGTGATCTGCCCTCCTTCTGGGAAAGCCCCATACAACATACCGCCCACTTTTGTGTTTCTGTATAAAAAACTTCTTTAGTTATACATACATGGTAAGCAGAACAGAACATATTGAGAATCAATAGTTTTACTGGAACGTTAAAAATGAGCTTATGACCGGAATACAAAAGGCAATGGAACAGAATTGTATGGAGAAGGATTTAATGTTAACGGAAACTAAAACCACATACTGTCCAGATAGCCCCCAAAATAAACTTACCAATACAACAATAGAGCAGAGGCAAAAAAAGAAGAGCGGGAACTAACTACAGCTGCAGTACAGAAACAGTTCTAAAACATTAAATATTTTATCATACAAGGTTTAGAAAATAAATATATCCATATTTTTTCGATTATGTTAAGTCCTTTTATATCACAGTATCAGCGAAAATAAACATTTTTGATAAGACTGAAGGTTTTCGAACAAGCTAAATTAGTTCAGGAAAAGTGATAATGAATTACATCGGTCCGAATACGCCGTTTAAAATAAAGAATATAAGATTAAAAAAAAAAATCAGTATAATCGAGGAGACAAAACTAGACCTCATCAGAATCGCTAAGGAATGGTGGCAACTAGCAGGAGAAAGGAAAAAGTCTCTTTTATGTTGGTACCAGTATATCAGCCAGAGATTCAAAGAATTATTTTAAACTTCTGTTAAACCAGCGCCAAATGGCATCTAATATGCACTATGTTAGGAATATTCGCGTATTGCTATATGCAGATGCAACGAATGATTTTACAGGCTCGAATAGGTCTGTCGAATGTGGAACATGGATGTGAATCCAGAAAAATCGAAAATAATGGTGTTCAAAAGAGGCGGTCGGTCGGTTAGTATCATCAGAAAAATGAACCTTCGAAAAGAACCCTATAACTGTTACATCAGAATACTTATACCTAGGGACACTGCTTATCCCAACACGAAGGTTTCAATAAATGCAAAATGGAAACTGTGTAATGCAGTAAGCAAGGCAATACAAACCTATGGAGCGCATGTATGGGGTTTTGGTTATTTTAAAGAAGTGGATAGCATTCAACTATTCTATATAAATAAAGTCCTTCGATTGCTCTCTACCATACCAAACTAAAGGACATTAGCTCTGGATGCGAATATTGCTGATACTCAATTAAATACCTTAGATCTGCATATACGCTATATACATACATACATAAAATACTTTTTGTCTATGACAATAATCATCTACTACACTATTTATCCAAGCAAATACTGCAGAAAAACATCTACTGGGCGAAAGAAATAATACAGTTTCATCTGAACCAAATGAAAAACAAGAAAAATGTTAATTTTGGTTGAACTGAAGTTCTAATACCATTCACACGAAATTTTAAATCGTATTATAAAACAAAAATGTAGGGGGGGGGCGGTGTTAAATAGGGGCTACCCCAAAAAGTGGGCGTTATATACCCACAAGCAAATATTGTGTACAAGCGACATTAAGAATTTTGATATTGACGTCATTCATACAAATGCATAAAAGTGTGCTGTGTGTTTGTATAGGACTACTTCAAAAATTGGGCGGGGCACGCCCATTTGTATATGTATATAAAGCGTTTGTCCATTAAAATCCACCAAATCGAATTTCAAGCAAATATTGATTTAAATAAATAATTTTTTCATGCAAACACACAAAAGTGGGGGCTACTCCAAAACAAAGAACTGAGTTCATTGACACATTCTTGTTGAGATAATCCACGTCGAAAGTTGTGAAAAGTAATGCAACGAAAACCTTCTCTTGAAATTTCCTTTTTTGGTCAAACTACTTTTCTTAACTCACTGTAAACAAAACAAATAGTAATTGTACATCAAAACTTTGTGAGTACGTTTATGCCAAAAAAAAAAATGTCAAACTTTATTATGGTGTTGGCAGATTTAAGTTTTTGACATTAGTGTTGCCAGTTCCCGAAATATAAATAGCAGCGCTCGTAGAAGAAAGTATAAATAAGTAATGTCAAAAAACTATACTTAGCATTATTATTAGAGAATTATTGAAAATATTGACGATATGCAAAATTAAATTACTATTTAGATTTTATACTATTTATTCCTTTACTGTGTTTATGTTATTTTGATACATTTACGTATATTCTTTATAGTTACAACTTTATGTTAGTTAAAAGAACATGCAAAAATGTTAACTGATTTAATGCATAATTTTTTTAAATGATGCAATTATAGCATTAATAGAAGGGTGATCACTTACCATGTATGCCCCGAAATGATTTCTATTCGTCGTTGCAATGCAGGTGTTTGTTTGTGTATGTTGTTGTTGTTTTACTGTTAGTGCTGTGCTTTTTTGCTTAACGGTTGTTCTCTTACTGTTGTTTTCTTCACTTTAAATTGTTTTTTTTTTTTTTTTTTTTCTTCTATGTTTGAAATTATGTTTTTACTTTTGCTTGGAATTTATGTGCTGACTTAAAAAATACTGTAAGAAAAAAATGATTTTTTTTTTTAATGGATTAAACAAAAACCATTTTTTGTTACAAACAATATTAATAAAATTGACTTGACATTACTTCGAGTAACGATTAAGATATAAAAATTGAAAATTTGTACACATATAAAAATGAATGTGTGCAAAATACTAATATGCACTATGAAAAAATTAAAAATGTGAGCATTTTTTTGTTTTGTTTTGTAGCGGTACTATGCCGAGGCATAGAAAATGCATGTTGTTGTTGTTGTTCTGTCGGAACTACTACAGAATGAACACGAATGAAGACACTCGCCCGGCCGGCGGCCATGAACCAAATCATAATGTTGCTATGAAGCGTTTTGCTGCTGGTCAAGTTGTCGCGAATTTAATTTTATATGGATGGCTTTCATTGCCAGAATGATGTGAGATGATCTTCTAAAGAATTACTACGTTAGACGATTGTTTGGCTAGTCACTAAATTAAGGAAAATCCGCACTCTAAACACAATGCTTTTTTTTTTTAAACTAAATTTCACTTTGATTGCAAACATTTTAAAGTGTTAATTGCATTAGCAACAAAATTGCAATAAGCAAAGAAATGCTGTCATTGAAGCAGGTGGATTACATTCGGCTATGCCGAAGCACGCCACATGCGGCTATTCACAAATTTATTGCAGTATTGAAAATTGCACACAATATGTAATTTAATTACCCAAATATGTATATATAAAAAAATGCTTTTTATTTGCACTAAGTTCTTTTCACTTTTCACTTTTTACTTTACAATTTTACTTTTTATTGATTTTGCACTTTACATTTCAATTTACAGCAACCGATCAAGACGAGAGAGCACAATAGAAAATAATTTATGTATGTACTATATAAAATTTCCCTTTGACAAATCCTCTTTTCTGTGTTAAGTTGGCTGCGGTGCTTTGAACTTTGAACTTTGAACTTTGACGGAGAGAATGATCCTAGATAAAAAGCTTTTGATTAGCAGTAAAGCAGTAACTGCACGGAAAACAGTTAGATTTGAATTTATCAAACGAATTATACAGTCAAATTTTTGTTTAGCCTTTACAGATGCAATATGATTTTGTTAAATGCAAATAATACTACCTATTCTCTGTTTACAATAGGAGAAGATGAGAACATCCAACATTTCATAGGATGGTGTCGCTTATTAAGGTAATGTAGAATGCAATATTTCGGTAAAATAATATACTTAGAAATAACCAAATCTTTATATGTAAAACACAAAAAATCGTTCTACTTATCTCCCTTATAGACTTCGAAACTATCCCACCGTTGTGCCCCAAACCAGTATCATTTGAAAGGCAATAATGCGAACATGGTTTCAGATGCATTACGCACATTCGGTACATTCATGTGGTCGATTTTCGACTTTTCTCATACAAAAATTTTCAACCTCATTATAGGCTGGCATTACTCGTACGTTATAAAAATAATGAGTGGAATTTCTGAGAAATCTTCCATAAAACTTTTGTGTTAATATTCACTATTTCATTAGTATTTGATATGGCTATATATATAGCTGAACGAGTGAATCAAATATGTAGATCCTAACGTTAGTTATGATCGATAGTGAAAAGAAAAAATTTAAATTTTTGCAGTTTGTCCGAATTTTTTCGATATTCTTTTGTATTTTCACCTTGACGACAAAATAAAAGTGTACCAAATACTCTATTTTTTATGATCCCAGTATACAAGTTACAGTAGAATTACAGTAGGTTAGCCACTCTGTACATAAGGTCGGAATTGTCTAACAAACTAAATTTTGGCAATGAAATAAAAACATGGGTTTAAAATAGAAAAGCTATACTTTAAGAAAAATGTAGCTGTTAAATAATATATTGGTGTGGTAGGGAAGTACGCATGCTTAATTTCCCCACAATAATATTGGAAGATTAACATTTTAGAACTTATTCATACCTTTTAATACAGTTGCTTTGTAGTGAATGCTTTTGAAATAGGTTTCTAGCTGCAAGTTAACTGCAAGTTAGCAAAAATTTTAACTTATAAACTTTTACTTTCAGACTTGACTTAACTTCAGACTTGAAAAGTACTTCTAACAGTCAGTTACCATTTTGTTATTTTAAACAAAATAAAAACAATATTTTTCTGTATACGTATCTAGTTTGTGGATTAACCGTTCGCTTATATACGACTTAATCAGACTCCCGCAGTCTTATGTGTGTGTTCCCCGCTGAAATTCGGTTAAATAAACAAATAAATTTCATTAGTTTAATATTTAGAAACAATTTGTGTTCGTATATTTTTGCAATATGAGTAAATTTATATAAAAACCATGTTTAATAGAATTAAAATTTTTTTATCTTTTTGCAATGTGTTTATATGTATATAAATTCGATGTTGCCGTACTGTGTTTTAAGCAGGTACATTAATTGGCATAAAATAAGAATCGCGTTCCACATCCACTCCTTTTAATTGTTCCCCAGATGAGCGTAGCACCACTGCTGGATTTTTTATATTAAGAATCCAGTGTTGCGGTGGCTTGGGTAGCGCCGTCGGTGCTGGTGCATCAAAACAATTGCTGCCAGCATAAGGCAGTTTAGAGATGGATACAATTGGTATATCCAGGTTCTTTATATTGCTTCGTGGCATCCAATTAGTACCACGCATTGGACGGCCGCCACCATAAGGCATGGATGCTGCTCTTGCTGACTTTTGCGATACATCATAGGGTTTATGATGGTTAACCGATCTGCGTTGAACTTGATGTACGAATGGACGCTTTGGCTGATAATCAGCTCCACGGGCAGTAGTTTGCCGTTGCCGTGGTGTGTAGCATTTTTGATAATTGTGCTGATATTCCTCCGGCTCATTGTTCCGGTAGTAATTATTGTTATACTGGTTATTCTTGCTGGGTGATTCAATTTTCCAGACATTTGAGTTGTATTGAGCTTTGGATGTTGAGGGCTTGGGAGTTGGTGGTTTGGAAGTTGTTGGTTTATAGGTTGTTGGTTTAGGAGTTAGTGGTTTGGAAGTTATCGGTGAGCTTCTCCAGTTGTTGTTACTTTTCCATGAATTACTCTTAAAATGTTTCATATAGGTTTTTGGTTTGCATGGATTTTCCTCCAAAGTTGCTGGCAATGAGCTTCGCTTGCCGCTTGGTATTTTGGAAGTTGGTGGTTTTGGCGTTATTGGTGAGCTTCTCCAGTTGTTGTTACTTCTTCGTGAATTACTCTTAAAATATTTCATATAGGTTTTGGGATTGCATGGAACTTCCTCCAAAGTGGCTGGCGATGAGCTTCGCTTGCCGCTTGGTATTTTGGGAGACGGTGGTTTTGGAGTTATTGGTGAGCTTCTCCAGTTGTTGTTACTTCTCCGTGAATTACTCTTAAAATGTTTCATATAGGTTTTTGGATTGCATGGATTTTCCTCCAAAGTGGCTGGCGATGAGTTTCGCTTGCCGCTACCTCTCCACGAATTAACATTGGCGGCTGTGGACGGTTTATTATTATAATTTCTCCAGTTGTCCATATTTAAGTTGTTTTAAATATTTGATATATTTGAGTTGTTCACGTTTCAAATGTCGAAGGCTGAATGTTAGTTCAAGTGCAGTTCTTTGCATATTTATAGTGCAGCGTTGTGCATTCCAGGTTAATTTACATATGCTTAATTGAGTAATAAAATTTATAGTCCGGCCGGCTGCTGCATCGACTCAATCAGGTACTAGATATAGTTGTTTTCCTAATTATTCTTAGTCCAGCTGCCGCAAAATATCCTTGTATGAGGCACCACTACCTGCTATCTAGACAAAACACTGCGGTATGCTTTATATTAATTCGGCAAAAAAAAAAATTAAACATAAACAATCCTGACAAAAGTCATTAGGAAACCCGCACCTATGCTCTTGTTGGTTGCAAAGATTATTCAGTCTTGAATTTGAAATTTTCGGTATATTATTATGAGTATAGTTAGTTCAGTTTCGCTGGATTTTGGTACATTAATTAAGCCGATACATTATTTATTATTTAAGCCGATTAAATGTCTAACGAGATGGATGACAATGAATGTAAGTAACAAAATAGCTAACTTCATATTTCATGAAACACCGTTATATTTATTCCCCAGAAAATATAGCTAAATAGTTCTGGAGTTCGCACCGATACCAATAAAAAAAATATGAAATACTAAACTATTTTTATCTGAGCACATTTAATTTGCATGCGAATTTTTCTATGCTCGTGTCAACAAATCTCTATTGTTACTAGGGACGACTCTCCCCGATTATATTTTATATCATTTAAAGCCAATCGCCTACAGAAAATGACATTACAAAGCAAATTTTTAACAACTCCAAATGGCCGTATTGTGGACGTGGGATTCACAAAATTTAATAAACTCAATCTGCGTATGATCAAGCAGCATCTAAATGTCTAAGTATGATGTCTCTGGCTCTTACCGTTTCTGAGATCTATTGTCTCATACATCCAGACCTGTCCGTCCGTCTGAATGTATGAGACGACAACGACACGGCTAAATCTACGCAGTTTCCGATGTTGTTCAAGAATATATGTATATATATTTTGGGCTATACCAGACAAATGATGATGACCTTGTTTAGATCGACTCGTCTTGTACTGATCACGAATATACATACATATATTTATGGGGTCTCTCAAACATTGTTACAAAATAATAATACTATTATAAATTAATTGTAAAAGATTATTGAAAATGCAAATTAATTACAACTCGTGTTTGTTTAATTCAAAACGAATTAATTCAAATTTTAATTGAAATTTGTGCATTTCTTACACATGTGTATGAATGCACTCAAATTTTAATCAATTTCGTTTTTTTAGTCAAATGAATGATTCATTTTTGAATGAATCTGTGAATCATTCAGCCATTCAATTAACAAGTTTTGATTTCAGCACTGATCCAAGAAAGAAATAATTGTATAACTGGGAAGAAATTTTTCTTTCGAAGTGAGTAATGGGGTTAAAAAACAAAAAGGGAAATAGGGAAATATGTATGTATATTCCTTTGCAATAATTTCCCTTCAACAACTGTACCATTCCTTGAACACATATTAAACTCTAAAGTCTAAAAAACAAAACACTTAACCATAACCAGCGCGTGACGTAGTGTCTGGGCCCGAGCCGCATGACAAGCAATTGATCACTGCGAATCAGGCACGATCATAGCCCGTAACGCTAACTAAGACTCAGTGTCAGAGCTAGAACGTCAGAGGGCCATCCTAACGAAAACGGACACTGCGACAGAAAATGCTATCTTTTGTACCCTAACCCGGATATGGTTAAGTTAATTTATCTAGGATCTTCTCCATCTCTTTAATGAAACGTAGAATATCCTTAGACGAGTTGTTTCTGAACTCATCAGATCTAATAAAGGGCCTGACCAAGACCGGGATATCGCAAAGCTGATGTACGATCTAGTTTCGTCATTCTCTAGACAGAGTCTGCACTCTGCTTCTGAAGAGAGACTTAGTTTCTTTAAATGATATCTCAGTGGATGATGGCCGGTGAGGTAGCCCAAAAGCAACTTCAGGTCAGATCTATTGAGATGTGCTTTGGTTTTTGGGTATATAGGGTTTTTGGGTTTTAGCTGCTTGGCCTGCCTCAGAATGAAAAACCGTGAGCCAGGCACCCATGGCAATAGAGATCCTGGTGTTGGTTCGGAAGACACTCGCACCTGTGCTCGTGTCGGTAAGTGAACCATCAGTGAACCAATTGATCGTAGATGGTCCAGTACCAGGACTGCCTTCCTCTCAGTCTGCTCGACTGGGAAGGAGAACTGAGAAGCGTCTGCCGAAACGCAGTTCCGTGGACAAACAATATAAAACGTAGTAGATTTCGAGGGCTGGGATGAGTTTAAGGATACTAGTGTGATCCAGTTCACTTAGCCTCCGACTGTCTACAGTCTGAAGTCTCAGAGCCTCTGTTGCTGCTGAGGATTAAATAAAAATGTGCAGCGGAGGTAGACCGATGATCGCCTCCATTGCAGCAGTGGGACATATTCGCATGGCACCCGACATACTCAGGCATACTTAGGCCGTTGCAGTTTGTTGCACTGCCTTATAGCACATTTTTGCACCATAGTTTAGGCCACCATACAAGGGCGGCCTATGTTGCTATAGGTCTCACCATTGAAGTATAGATCCAAAGTATCATCTTTGGCGAGAAACCCCACGTTCGGCCAAACATGCTTTTGCAAGTCCATAAAGTCATTGTTACTATGTTGAGGACATTTTTGATATGAGTCTTTTATCAAGGGTGACCGTCAACAACTTTACTTCAACGAAAAGTCGCAAAAGAGAGTTTTGGATGTACATTGGACCCAGATCCAATTTGATGACCTGGCGATGCTGGTCTCAGAGAGATTTGGGAATACTGTCTCGATTTTGACCAACTGGTGTGTCATCAGGAGGGCCTCATGATTAACCCACAAATGGCAGTCTTGTTACCCTTCTCAAGCAAGTAGTAGGGTTACCAAGACTGTGATGGCACACCAGTTGGTCACAATCGAGACAGTATTTCCAAATCTCCCTGAGACCAACATCGCCAGGTCATCAGCATATCCAATGACCTTGTACCCTTTTGAACTGAGCTCGACTAGGAGCTCGTCTATCACTAATTATCAAAGAATTGGCGAGAGCACTCCTCCTTGAGGACACCCCTTGAACGCCCTAATACTGACAGTTACATTACCAAGCGAAGAAGATATGTCACGTTGATTTAACATAGCTTCAACCCAGACAATGCTGAGGCTATCTATACCCCTCTGCGCAAGCACCCTCAACATCAAGAAAAGCACCTAGCGCTATTTCTTTTGAACTAATGGTTCTTTCGATTATACCGACCAGATTATGAAGTACGCCCATCGTTGATTTACCCTTCATATAGGCGTATTGGTGTTCATAAAGTGGCAACAAAACAGTTAATTATTTTTATATTTATTTTTAATTTTTTCAATTTATTAGTAATACGATTTTGTATTTCATAAAAATGTCAAACAGTATTGCCATATGTGTGTGTGTGTGTGTGTGTGTGTGTGAGTTCTACATACAATTCGTTAAACATATTTCAAGATTGGATTAAATTCTTTTGCATTTCGGTACTTAAATATTATTGTTTGTTTTTTTTTTTTCATTTTTGAAAATAATAATGAAGAAGAAAAGAATATACACCACAGTGTTAGATCGAAAACGTTCTTTAATTTAAGTATTTTTTTGTTTTTTGTTTTTAGTTTTTTGCATTTATTTTAGATAAATTATTAATTCGAATATGAACGAACGCCCTACACCGTCTAAAATTTACTTGAATCAAACGAACAATACGAAATAATAATATGAAAAGTTTTTTTTTGTTTTTTTTGGTTTTTTAAATTTTTTTTTTTTGTTGCTTGTGTAAAAACATGTTTAGCCACATTGAAAGTTGCAGTTTATTACAATTTTATATAATTTTTTGCTTTTTTTTTTTTTCATTTTTATAGGCAAATATAAAGGATTTTTGTCCATGCATAAAATACATAATGTATTACTCTTCTTTACATTATTTTGTTTAGAGTGTTTATAAAATTGTTTTCATATTTTTAGTATTTTTCTTTTTTTTTTTTGGTTTTTTTTTTAATTGCAATTTAATTAAATATATATTTATATATAACATACATCACAGCAAAACTTTATATAATTCTCATATTCTAATATATAATAATTTGTTTGAATTTTTTAAGCATTTCAATTTTTTTTTTTTTATATTTTTTTACTTTTTTTAAATTTTTTTTTTTTTACTTGAGTTTAAAGCACAATACTGAGATTGTTGAAAAATGTTGATACCGAAAAAACTTCATATAAAAAAACGCTGTCAAAGAACAATCAAAAATTTTCGACATCAAGTACTCAGATAACAAAAATATTTGCTACCGAAAATACTTTAAAAATACCACAGAAAAATCAATATGTGTGAACTTTTCACCTAATAAATATCTGCTTTTAGTATTTCATGTTGATTTGGGCACACTGTTTTTGATTTGTTTGACATATAGCAGTAATAATTTACAATTTCGGTAGCAAAAATTTTCATCGATCTCAGTATTGGGCTTAAAGAAAAACTAAAACATTTATAGAGAACGCATTAGAAATTGAGCTGTCCAAATGACAAATAAAAACAAAAGCAATTATAATATATATGACAAAAGTCGTTGGATAAAAAAACAAAAACTAAATGAAACATTATTAATTATTGCTTCTATGCAATATAGTATAATATATATAAAATACATCATTATCATCACCTTCCTCCTATGTGTATATAATTCAGTATGTTAGTGCACGTATAAAAGGTAATTTCTTTGTTAATTTATATTTATATATATATGTATATATAATTTTGTTTTGTTTTTACATGTTTTTTTGTTTGTTTTGTTTTTATTGTTCACACGAGAAAAAAAGTTTAAACACACTTGTTCATAATGTATGTACTAATAATAAAAATCTAGAAAAGCACAACACGTTTACAATGGTCTTTTGGAAATACCATTTATAGGTTATAATTTTTTTTTTTTTTGTATCTTATTTTTTCTTAGTACTTAATCGATAATGTACTATGTTCACAAGTATCGCTAATACCTTTGTGATTTTTGTTTTTTCATTTAATTGTATGTATAGTAAATATTGCAATATACGTAAGAGTAGACTGTGAGGAAAGCTCAAAAACCGTTTTTGTTTTGTTTTAAATGCTAGAATATAGTAGTCGTCAAAGAGTTAAAACAAGTGGAATTTGATTTAGAAGTTTGGCTAGAAATTATTAAACGAACATTAAATAGTGTTAGTTAAAGCGTATAGAAGATTCGAATAAGAGCGTTTGCGAGAGAGAGAGAGAGAGAGAGAGATACAGTGAGACTGGAAGAGTACAGTATTAAAAATAAAGTCTACTTACAAAAAAATATGTATTGCTGTCACTTTTAGAATATAATTGTTGTTCGTTGTCTTATAAAGATGTAAATGGTGTTCTAAATAAGCGCTTTATTTAAGAATTTTTGGTGTAGCCCCCCCATACAAACTCACCGCAAACTTTTGACTTTTTGTATGAAAAACATTTTTATTGTAGTCAATATCAACTTAATAATTGATATAGTAACTTAAAGTAAACGGATGCTTGACATATACATTAATGGGTGGGACCCGCCCATTATTTGGGGTAGCTCCCATACAAACCCAATGCACACTTTTGACATTTTGTAAGAAAACTTCTTTATTAAACTCAATATCAGGTTAAAATGCAAGTTGGTACCTTTTTATGATCAGCCGCTTAACATACATAGACTAACGGGAGTGGCCCGCCCACTATTTGGGGTAGCTCCCATACAAACCTATGGCTCACTTTTGACTTTTTGTAAGAAAAACTTTTTTATGAAAGCAATATTCGGTTGAAATGCAATATAGTGCCTTTTAAGAGACAGCTGCTTAACATACATAGACAATTGGGCGTGGCCCGCCCACTATTTGAGGTAGCCCCCATACAAACCCGCCGTGCAATTTTGTGTTTTTTATGAAAAAAAAAATCATTCATTTAGATCAATATTAGCTTGAAATTTGATTTTCTGGATTTTGATGGACAACCGCTTCGTATACATATACAAATGGGCGTGTCGCGCACACTATTTGATGTAGTCCCATATAAACCAACAGTTCACTTTTATGCATTTGTATGGAAAACGTTAATATCAACTTGAAATTCGATATGGCGACATCTTACACATCTACTACATCGTTTCATACACATCTACTATTGAGGGTGTACCACCCACTTTTTGGGGTAGCCCCTATTTAAACGCCCACTTTTATGTTTTACAATACTATTTAAAATTTCGTGTGAATGGTTTTAGAGCTACGGTTCAACCGAAGTTAACGTTTTTTCTTGTTTTTTTATACTCTCAAAAAACAATTTTGTAAAGAAACCTATCTTTGGAAAAGTATACAAAACTTTATTAGCATTTATTAGACAGTTAATTTATTTGATTAAAGTAGGCAGTTAATTTCATTCACCACCTTTTTATACATTTCGCGAAATTTTACTTTTATTGCAGAACATAACATAACTTTTGGAAATGCCCATTTATTTGAAGTGTAGCGAAATAATAAATCGCAAACGAATAGAGAAAATGATGATTTTTGATGTGATAACGTCGTCTACTACATCGATTTATGCGAAAAGGCCATGCTCATTTCTGACGTGCTGCCTGAACAGACAGGCACGACCGCCCTAATCGTTCTGCTTGCATTGGGTTGTGAAAGCTATAGTTATGTGTGTGTGTTTGCGGATTAGTGTTATCTAGCGCGGTGGGATGGGGTATGCACATGGTAGAATATAAGAAAATAACATTGTAAGCGTATAAGTTTATTTCAATAAAATCTTTTTTCTGAGATCGTCCGAGGTTTGAACTCGCAACATAGAAAACTGCTTACTGCTATACGAATTAACGCAGCCGTATTACAACGTATTACATATTTAAAGAACTAGGTACCAATATAAGCAACACAAAGCAAAAATAAAAAAATACTTGCTGCGCACACAAACACGTATACGAGCCGAACATTAAGAGTGTGAGAGTAGGAGCTCACTAATGTAAATGCAAGCGTGTGAGGGGGCGAGATACAGCTATTAAATATGCACGAGTAATATTTATTTGTTGTATTTAATTGAAATATTTAAAAATTAAATTTTTTTTGTGTTTGATGCCGGCAATGCCAAACTATATAGAAACGCGTTTTATATCTTTCTCTCGCAGCATACATTTGTAGTAGTAGGAACAGGGAGGAGTGGCAGGGAAAGGAGGGGCAAGGGGAAGGGCAGAACGACATCTGCCAGGGTACAGCTAGGCAGACATCAACAGGCACGAAGTCAAAACGAACAAGCGAAATAATAGAATCAATATGAAGCACGAAGGCAACAGCTTATTTGAACGTAGTGTATTGTAATCAGTTTTCATCAATGTTCATCAATGGTAACTCTGTAAAAACTATTAAACAGAGTTGTATTTTTTTTTTTTTGGTTTTGAAGACACAATTGAGAAAAACAAATTACTTTTAAAAAGAACAGAACACTGCCTTCTAGTTATCACCAGCATGGTTTCAGGAAAAGTCGTGAAACGACTTAAGCATTAAGTGAAATCACCACTTTGATCGCTGATGGACTCAATGGCTATGACACTCTCAGTCGCTTCCCGGGAAACCAAAGCTTTTTGTCTCCGTGGGTAGTATGGTTGGAAAGTTGTAATATAAAGGAATTGACGGAAGAGTCTGTCTTAAATGTGCCTGAACGACTTCGAACGACCACGACTGCATTAAAATAATTACTAAAAAATGGTTGTCTGTAAAGTCGGTTTACGGACGATAATTTTACGTGATAACGTCATAAGAAAACATTGATGAAAAATTGCATACTTTTATGTATTGAATTGAATTATTATCACTGAATTATCATTATTTTGTATAATACAAAGAAGAAGTTAATTGAAAATTACAATTTTTTAGATAAATTCACTTTTATTTGCACTCGTTAATTCAAGTACAGTGAGCTTGCTTTGCACGTTTGATAAGTGCAGTTTGAGAAGTATAGTGAGCTTGCTTTGCACGTTTGAGAAGTGCAGTTTGAGAAGTACAGTGAGCTTGCTTTGCACGTTTGATAAGTGCAGTTTGAGAAGTATAGTGAGTAGTCATGCTTTTTCGTACGTGCAGCCGGCGTTCATCACGTAAAAAAAAAAAAAATAATAAATATCGTTATTGAAAATTCAAATTGACGACGCTTATTTGAACACCTTTTACAATTTGAAAAGATCTCACTGTTTTTAGCGCTACGTATTCTTTTTTTTACCAAATTTAAGTATGCCTATTTGAAAATAGTATCTATAGTACTTGTAAAGTTTTTAAATGGTTTTTCTTTATATATATTGTAGAGAGTATGTAGTCGATTTTTCGTTTTTTTTTCTTTTTTTTTTTGGTTTTATAATATATATAGAAAAAGTTAATTACGTTTTTATCATCTGATACAAATGGAGGGCAGGAATCAATTTCATTTTACTTGGTTGCTTTTATCATAATAATTCTTAGTATTATTGCATTTTGTTCATTGTTATTGAACATAATCTAATAAAAAACGTTTAATATCTATACATTTTGTTTCAATTGTACATTTAAAAATATATTTTGTTTCATTTTTTATAATTGGTTTGCTTGTTTTTTTTTTTTTTGATTTTTGTTTTTACAAGATTATTAATCAAAAGGAGTTAATGTTTTATTTTTAATTTTACTGCATTATGCACACGCTACTACTGCTATTTAGACAAGTCACATTGATTTTTAAAGAGGTTTGCGTTGATATTATTCACTTATTCACACCGATATATATATATATATAACTTAATAATTTTGTTTTTGTTTTATATTGTATGTAGTTTTATATACACCAGAAACTACACGATAGAGTACACAACTCTAACTACTATATAGTCACAGTAATTATTATTATTATTATTATTAAAAACGTGCAAAACGTTGCAAAGGCAAACAAATTTTGGTATTCTCATATGTATTAATTATTTACGTAATTTTATTTAATTATATATATGTAAATGTATATGCTGTAATTGTAGTTTTTCGATTTTTGTATTTAACTCTCTGCTGTGCGTGTATATGTTATGAAATACACTACTAGTTTACAAATTTCAATTTTAAAACAATACACTTTTTTTAAAGTAATTGCGGTGCGCGGAACACGAAAAACTTGCCGAGTTTTTTTATTTTTGTCATTCACCTGTTAGAAATGTTATATTTGTGTTTTTCAATCTGAATGTGAAAGTAGCGTCTAGTGTGAATGGCAAGTCCGAACGAAATGAGCGATCACAAATATCAAATTTATTTCAGTCGAATGAAAAATAACTGAGTTATTGCTGTTAATATTGCCAATTTTATTGTGAATGGCAAGCACGATCGAATTTTAGTACTATTGAGCATTTTTAGTTTATAGTTTAAACGTTTCTAATTAATTTCTAATCTTAATTAGTTAAAGTTTATTTAATAGTTTTCTTATTATTTTGTTCATTGGCCCAAAGTGCTTTAGGAATTATAATCTTAAATAAATAAATAAAAAAACAGACCAAGATCGGACTAAAAATGAAGCCTGTCATCCACATTGGAAGCTGGCTTAAGTAAATTCATACAACGAAACCGTTATCTAGGTGTATGGCCAAATAGTAGGAATCATAATCTTTGAATAAATAAACAGATCAAGATCGAATTAAAAATGAAAATGTTATAGAAAAAGAAGGGGCTTGCCATTCACACTGGAAACTGGTTTAAGTAAAATCATACACCGAAATTATAATTATACCGTTAACTAGCTGAATGGCCAAAATGAAAAAAAAACAATCAGTATGGTTTTCATGTTCACCACACTCAAATTACTCAAAAAAAAAAAAGCGTAAGCAGAAGGTTACATTTTTTGCTGTAAACTAGTGTTGTTTTGCATCTAATTTAATTTGATTGGTTGGGTTTTTCGTAATTACAAACCACATATTAAGAGAGCTTGAGTTCTATCTATATATGTTTTGTGATGAAGTTAACTTGAGAGTAAATCGTATATGCATTATATAACTATATATAAAAAAACTTTGGCTTAGTTATGCATTTGCTCGTATATCATTGATAAAGAATTGGCATTTAATTTTTTCTTTTTTTTTTTGTTTATATATATAACTGCTGCGGAGACACACACGAAAACTAGAAACGCACACATAAGAATTACGAATTACAATTGATTTTTTTTCGGTTTTTTTTATTAATAATTATTTTTTTTATATATATAATTAATATGTCTATGTCTTGCTTAAGTTTCTATATGTACGCACGCATATTTTTGTTTTTTTTTTTTTGTTTTTTTTTTTGTAGTATGCACATTATTACTATTTATTTTAATCAAACAATTTCACACATTATTCGTCGCATTATTATGTAGTAAGTCAGTTTAAAAAGATTGCTTTTGGATTCTCAAATTGGATTTTGCTACAGTTTTGATTTATTTTGATTAATCTACATGCTATATACTATAATATAGAATTAGAAATAATGCATGTAAAATACATATTTGCAAAGTGCATATTTAGACCTTAGTTACAGAGGTTCATTAGAACCTCTAGAGTTTATTGAAATTATGTAATGTAAATAATTGTTAACTAACGAAATACATACATACAACAATAAGCATGCATATGGCTGCTTGCTAAAACAAAACAAAAATACAAAAAATAAAAAAAAAAACACCATTTTAATTGTTTAAACAAAAATTATAATAATTTAAAATGTTCCCTAACCTATAAAATAAAGCAAACTTTATAAATTTGTTTTTAGTTTGGCTGTTTAAAAAAGCTTTTATATAAAAAAAAAAATATATATATATATATATATATACAAAGCATAACTCAGCTATAAGACACTAAAGCAGCGTTTTCTTAAACGACTTATATCCTTACGGGTTTCTTTAACTGACTGAAAAAAAATATGTATGTTAACAAAACGTATTAAATAAAGCTCAATACTGAGATTGATGAAAACTTTTGTTACCGAAAAAACTTCATATAAAAAAACAAAACAACAAACAAAAATTTTCGAAACCAACCGTTTTTCATCGCGTACTCAGATAACAAAACTGTTTGTTACCGAAAATACTTTTTATACTCAAAAAAAAAAAAAAAAAACACAGTTAACAGAGTGCGAACTTTACCATTTCCTTCAGAAAAAACCAAAGAGAAATCAATATGTATGAACTTTTCACTTAATAAATATCTCATTTTAGTATTTCATGTTGATTTGGTAACACTGTTTTTTTGTTTGCTTGACATAGCAGTAATAATTTCCAATTTCGGTAGCAAAAATTTTCATCGATCTCAGTATTGGGCTTAAGTTACAATAAAAAAAAAAATAAAAAAAATGCACCTAACTAAAAAAAAAAAACAATTAAAAATTAGAACATCGGTCGAACCGAGCTTTCAATACCCTTCTCATAATTTATTCCGCCGCTATAATGTTGTATATATAAAGACTTGCTCATTTCAATGCAAGCTGCCGGTAGACCTCTATGACGTTGGTCATCAAAGTGAAATTGATTCCAAAGCTTGCTCTATTTCTTCACTGGTATAAGTTTTGTTTGCGATGGCGGAAACTAAACACAGCGCACCATATCAAACTGTATATGCACAACCAAAAAAAAAAAAAAAAAAAAACAAAAGGAAAGGAAAAACTTTTTGTAAAACGAGCTAAACTCAAAACAGTTTACCGTCAAGCTTTAGTAAAAATATCGAGCTATAACTGCCAAAAAGGTGTAAGCGACAAAATTGAAGATTTTATTTTTTTTATCGGAATTAATAATATATGTAAATGCTTACTCGAACTTCGTTTACATTTTTTATGACAGCAAATTGTCGCTTAAGCGAAAATTATTTGTTTTGAATATAGACAAGTATGTTTATGAGTGTTGGCGAGCATATATATATATATATATATATATATATATATAGTGTGAAAAAAAATTAACTATAAAGATATTGGCAAGTCGTGAAAATGGGCCTAAATCTCCAACGCTCGAACTGATTCAGTTGACTACTACAAATCTATCTTTTTTTAAATAGCCCGATTATTATGTTTAAATATGCATATTTCAAACTTTCACCTTCTGCTGTAAAATGTAATCATTGTCGCTTACACCTTTTTGTCAAATGCTCGATATATATTTAATTCGGACCAATATTGTATATATTTCATGTGTCTTGCTATTAATATGATTCATATCAAATAATCGAAAAGTTACCTACACCAAAGAGACCCACCCACCCACAACAATTAGAAGTCTTGGTCTCTGGTTTCTAAAAAAAAAAAAAAAACTGTTGAAATAAAATTAAAAAAATACAGACAGACGGACATTGGTGATCAAGAATATATAAACTTTAGGCGGTCTTCAACACTAAGAAGGCAAGTTAATATGCTTCTGTAAACTCCATGAGTTATAAGGGTATACTAAACAAACAAAAATTAAAAAAAGAAAATTATGTCTTATTAGCAAATATTACAAGTTTTCATGTTGCTTTGGCTGCATGTATTAAAAAAATGTTTAAAAAATTATATAATTATATGCAATAGCATGACAAAATAGTAATATAAGATATACATATATAGATATATATATATATATATAAATCTGTTCGGCTTTTCACATTCGTTAAGATTTTCCAAAAGTGAATTTGATAAAATGCAGGATTTTCCGTTTATATACACTCGGCAAAGAGTAACGCCAATTTCACGTGCGCAGTGGAAAGTAAATTCCAATTCCGAAAATCTAAAGTTGGAGAAAAAGTTAGCATTTTAACAAATTCATTTTCACAAAATAGACTTGAAGGTGCAAATCAGAACATGCCTAAAAAAAATTACTTAAAATTCAATGCGTCGTCATTTGCATCTTGTTAGCTGTTTGTTTTTTGGAAAATAGGAAAATGAGATCGCAAAATTAAAAAAAAGAAACATTTAGATTAAAACCCACAAAAAAGACAAAAATTCATTTTATACAAAAATTTTAAATAAAATTTTAACAAAAATTTTGAAGAACAAATCTAACGTAAAAGTACAGGTTTTTTGTTTTGTTTTGAATAGATTGCTCGCTATAAATTTAGTATTTTTGGTGGTAATATCATTAAAAATTAGTGTACGGTTCTCTTGTGCTACTGTTTTTGTTTTTTATACACTCTCTATATACCACACATTTATGTTTAAGTTTTAACTGGACAAATTCTTCGAAACGTTATTGAACATGTGAATTTTTTGGTTTTTTGTTTAGTTTTCTATGTACAGTCAAGTAAAGCGTTTTAGGCAATATGACTGGCAGTCGGATTCGTTGCGCTGTGTATAAGGTGAGTTAGTTGTAGTGATTATTACAGTACTTGTATAGTATCTATGTATAATTAAAGCCCAGAGATACTTGTTACTATTGTGTATATATATTAAGCAGCGGTTAGTTTGCTGGTGGGGTATTGAATTTGCTGTTTCCTCCTCATCGTCGTCGTCGTCGTGTCGTCTTCTCATCAACATTGTGAACAACTTGTTGTTGTCAAGTCTATGCGTATGTATAAAATATTGCCCCTTCTTGTCAAAGCTTTGTTGTTTTATGTTGTTTAGTGTTGTATGAATTAAACTGGGCGCTTTTCTTGTTCTAGATTATGTTAACTTAAGTTTTTAAGATTGATTTTGTGCCGTTGCTGGTGTTGCAGCAGTTGTTGCTGCTGCTGCTGCTGGTGCTGCCATTGGTGTTGTTGTTAATGCAGCAGTTGCGTTTGAATTATTTTGCAAACCGGCCACAGTTGCTGCTGCTGCTGCTGCTGCTGCTGTGGTTGCTGTAGTCGCAGTTGTATTGGAGTTCAGCGACTGTTGTTGCTGTTGATGTTCAGCACTATCGAAATAGTCGGAGGCATTGCCCCGACAAATGGGACAAGTGCGATTCGACTGCAATAAAAATTTTAAAAATTATAACATTTAATTAAATTTTATAGATGAAATATGTATATCGATTTGGCATACCCGCAACCATTTATCTACGCATTTTGCATGAAATTCATGCGAGCAAGGCAGCACACGTAATAGCTGACGCAACTCAAAGTCACACATGCAGACCACGCAGGAAGTTTGATCACCTATAGTAATAGAATCGAAATAGTATAAACAATATTAATAAGATAACACATCCATTTCGGTGTAATCCGAAGCTTTAATACTCTGAACCTAATAGAAATTAGTCTGTGTATATTCGTATACCTACTACAAGATTACAAGAGCAATGCAACCACAAAAGTGAGAGAGCCGTAATTGCAATAGCTGCTTGGAAGGGAAGTACGTTTATTCTTGGATACATATTAATACATATGATACACAGTGCGCATTTTTCTGAGTAGCAAAAGTAGCAAAAATTTGCAATGTGCTGCCAGAAACCATAACTGAGTTCGTAACACGTGTCTTCGTGGCTAAAACATTCTTCTTCTCTTCACATTAAAAAAAAATATGTATGGTAAGTAAAATGCTTATCTGTTAAGTGTTATATACCTATTTCACTGTTAAACCGAACACAACAGTTTTGTTCCGTATATCCAAATTGGCTTCAGTATTAATGAATAATTGAAAAGTTTTTTTTCCAGTGAATGCCAGATTAGTTTTGTTAAAATGAATCCAAGCTGTTTAGGCTTATAGAATATGTGCTTCTAATAAAATACTTGGCGAATTACTCTTCTTTTAACTCATCTCACTTTGACATAGTGTAAACCAGTTACTTTTAGTGACTTGGCAGAATTGAAATTCAGTCTTTAGTTTTGAAGTTACGTCCAAATAAAGTGGCTTCGTTATAAACTTCTTTAAGTTTATAAAGAATCCCATCGTGCCAGACCATGTAGAAGGCCTGAGTGATATATATAAATTATTCCAATTTTTTCAGTTGTGGCGCGATTTTCGCTGAACTCAACCTGATGGTTGAGAGTGAAAGCAAAACGATAGCTACCTCATAAAAAAATAGAGGAACTTGAAAGATTGAACACCATGAAAGTCGTTAAGCGCGACCAGGAAACTCATCTCAAAATCACAATAAATCCCAATCCTTGAGAATGCAATGTTGTAGAAAAAATCATTAAATTCGACAATGCACAGACTTTATAGACATGAGTGCCAAAGCAAGATTCGAGTTGGTAAATAAATCTAATATATATGCGTAACTTGACTCTCGTCTGTCCACAAAAGAACGGAGTGCAAAAGCATAACAACATGCTCACACTGCAAAAAACAACATCACACCTTATCGCATTTCGACATACAAAACCCGTCGAATAGTTTCAATAAAAAGTCTTCGACATCTCGACCAACAGTAAATATGGTACACGTTTTTGAAGAATCTCCAACAACATCTCAGACTATTCATGAGATTTCTTCAGATAGTTTTAGTTTCCCACCAGTGTATGGGTCTGTCAGTACGTCTCAAATAATCAAGCGATAGTATTTCCAACGGCCCTAGTACACGATTAGCAGAATGACGAATTACGAGGCATATCCAGAAAGTGTACTGAGGCTCTCACGGCCGGATGGATTTTATTTTTGTCATGTTGGCAACACGGCAGTGTAGCCTGACTTCTACCCTTTGCAACAAGACCGGTTCGAGGTCAGTACGTTAAGAACAACGACAACACGTTTCGTGCACAATCCAGTCTCCCGCCAAGTGCGAAATACGCGGCGTCAACCGTTATCTCGTTTGGAAGGGAAAACATCCGTTTGTGCTATGAATCGTGCGAGTGTGTATAAGTGGTATCGCGAGTTTAAAAGCAGTCGTACGTCTGTGCATGATGATCAGAGGAGCGAAAGACCCACTTTGTGTCTGACGAAATTCTGTAAAAAATCGAAAATGCGCCCCGTGACGATCGCAGATTGATCTCTACAGATCTCTACTACACGAAACAATCACAGAAACCCTCGGATATCGGAAACTGTTCGCGAGGTGGTAGGCGGGAAACTACTTCAAGGAAGGCATCAACAATTTGATACCCCGCATCACCACCTGCAATGGTGACTAAGTCGAAAAATAGCTTACATTACATTAGCTTACATATGTACTAAAGTATCAAGAAAAAAAAAAAAAATTTAAAACCTACAAAACTTCAGTACTCTTACTTTTTGGATATGCCTCGTATTTATGTATATTACGTGTATTGATTGATCAAGGCTCACAACAGTCTTTCATTGCTGAAAAGACTAGAAAATTGCTAGCTCTTAATACTCAGCATGAGATAACTAATATCTCTGGAATGGGCGGAAAGTTTGTCCAAAGATCGTTTCAGGCCTGTCCTTTCTCGTGGACCACGAAAAATAGAGCATAGAAACCGTCTTGGTTCAAGCTATCGTGTTGGGCAAACTAACAAATTTATTAGCCTCACTTGTATGCTCAAGGAGAGAAATTGAAGAAATTGATAATCTCGAGTTGGCAGATCCCAACTTTCAATGGCCGACAGACATTCAGAATTGTTGCCCCAAATCAGGTTAAATGAATGTAATTCTCAAGTTGGTCGCACCTTACTCGCCCAGAGTACAATATATGGATGGATAATATGCGGGCCACAATCGCGGCTACTACTTCCTTTTCCACCATAGTATCAAGAATCAATAAGTGAATCAATTTTATTCGCTATGGGACGCGGCGCGATCAATTAGTTTTTTCGTATGGTAAATGAAGTCAATTTAATTAACAACGGATTTCGTGGCTTAAACATACTGTGTAACAAAAAGTGGTTCTTGTTGTTCTCTTTTCAGATTGAGGAAGAAATATTTGCTTGAGCCAGCTAAAATTCTTATACGAGGTTGTGTGTTAAAAAAAAAAAAATATTTATAAACATTTACTCGTAAAAAACCTAAAATCGAATGTACGTAGCCCTGCGAAATTTGAAAAGTCACCTATTTTTTTTTTGTTAACATCCCATATAACTAATCCTAATTCAAAAATAGGCTATTTCAATTGCCCACCCTCCATATAATTTTCCAAGCCTCACACCTAAAGCAGACTACAGTCTCTTGAGTGGTCGTGAATTACCTAATAGAGTGTTTACCCATAAAAATCCATTAGTATAACGAAATGGTGATATTGTACCGAAGCCTTCATAAGAAGTTCATACCAAATTTCAAGACAACATTGGTCAACATTTTAATTGAAAACTTTTCCAATCTACTCTACGGAAGCTTCTCAATATAGGTTGAAAGGCAGACAGTTCATGCTCGATTACAGCAGAGAATCTGCAGGAATTTGGTGGCTATGCAGCTACTTGGATTAGTTACTTGACCAAAATTTGAAGCATATTAAATTTCATGTATCATATTAAATTTTCAAGGAAAATTTTTAAAAACTACGTTGGTGCCGTGCCTTCTACTATAGTACGACGTGAAATTTAGCTTAATCCATCATGCAGTTCAAACATAAAAAATGGGTCGAGGGTTTGTATAGAGGCTAGCGCGTACCAATTTAAAGGCACCACCACAATGGTTTCTAGAAGGATTCATGAAAACTGAGTTAGTACTATTAGGTGCATTAACGCACACACGAAAAGCAGACGAACATGACATGGAGCTGATCAAGAATATACAATATTTACTTAATGGATATTATTCTGAAGCATCTTTACCACCCGTTACAAACACAATTCCTGTGCAGAGTACATAAATGTTGTTTTTATGTAGGGATATAGTACGTACCACTGTGTGCATCCGGATTATATTTATAGCTTGGCAGCTGATCGATTTCATTGCGTGTTAAGCCGCGTGGCTTAGCTTCGCCCAGGCGCTCGGCCAGGCTAAGCAAGGCTTCATAGTTTTCGGTCTCATTGGAGTCCGGCGAGCTGAGTTCGTGTTGATTGTAGGGCGAGAGCGGAAACATGGCGCTGAAAATTTAAAAAAAAAAGTAATACAAAATAAATTTGTTAAAACTAAAGCCAAATAATAAAAACATTTATGTCTCACAGGAAATTCAACAAGAAGCCTGGATTTATTATGCCGGTTGTGGTTTGGATCTGCACTGGCGTTGCCTGATGCGGTCCGAGTGGCTGCTGCTGCAGCACATGACGATGTGGTGCGTGCGGATGATTGGGTGGCCAAAAGCGCGGTATGCGACGATGTGGAGGGAATGAGCGTCTCTGTAAAATAAAATACCATTCGATTAAGTTCAAAATACAAATGCACACATTGCAGCAATAGTGTACACTTGCCTCTGTAGAGATTATGATCTGCTGTGGCGCTGTTGACATTTGTGTTAACTGTGCCGTGGCGGCTGCAGCAGCAGTGGAATGTAGGCGATGTGTTGCAGCAGCAGCTGCTGCAGCAGTCATCGATGTAATGTGTATATGTCCCGCCGGTAATTGATGTGCATGTGGATGTGCATGCGGCGGCGGCTGTGGTGGCGCCTGCGGTACACCTCCGGCAGCAACTTGATGTCCGTCCAAATGATGCGTTGCCGCATTGGCATGTTCAAGTGCCATACCGGCAACTGCAGCCATGGCAGCAGCATCGTTACGCAGCTGTTGCTGGTGGTGATGATTTTGCTGTTGTTGGTGGTGGTGGTGATGATGCTGGTGGTGATGATGGTGTTGTTGCTGCTGGTTTTGTTGCTGTAAGTGCGCTGTATGCTGCTGATAATTAGCTGCAGCAACAGTCGCTGCAACAAGCGCAGCTGCCTGCGCCTGTGATTGTTGCTGTTGTGCAGCTGCTGCAGCAGCAACATGTTGTGGCGGTGGTGGGACTTGTGCAACTTGCAGCGCTCCAGTTGCTAGACCCGCTGCAGCAGGAAACGCTGGTTGCGTGTAAATGCCATGCAGATGGCACGGTGCTAGTCTGGCCTGCGGTGGTGCTGGATAGGTACAAAATGATGCCCAAATTGGTTCCGTACGCAGGGACAGACTAACGGGAACCTGATTGAGATCCACCATTAGTGAAGCTGCTGCCGCAGCAGCGGCACCTGGCGGCGGTAGTGGTGGTGGTGCTGTGGCAGCCGCTACTGCCGCTGCTGCCGCAACAGCTTGTTGATGATTAGACGCAACTTGTGAGTGCCGCACTTGTGCTGCAGCCACTGCAGCGGCTTGCATCAGTGCATTAACCGATGCAGACGCAGCAACAGCATTTGTGTTCGCAGCAGCTACAGCCGGTGTATTGGTCGACAACTGTTCCCACGGCGAGCGATGATGGTGCGCTTGAGGTACTGGCTGCGCCTGCATTTGTTGTTGCTGCTGTTGATGCGGATGGAGGTAGTGCTGATTGTGGTGATGCATTGGATGATAGCTTTGCTGCTGTTGTACGTTGTTGTTACCAATACCGACAACATTGTTGCCATTGTTGTGATGATGATGGCTGCTAGTATATTGCTGTTGAGTCGATGTGGCAACATCACGTAAACGTGGACGTCTAATAGGTGGACTACCTTGCTGTATCTATATACGGAAGAAGGAAGTATATATTGTGTTATTGCATAAAAATTACTATATATAAATTATGATCAATCATACCAAACCACGTGGTGAACGTCGTGGCTCCCAAATAGCCGGTGGCGATTGACTCGGCATACGTCCAGAAATTCGGCGCCGCTTACGTGATGGACTATCCGAATTCAAGCCATTCGGTCCATTCAGCGAGAGTGTTGAACCGGACAAGCCTGATCCTGAAGGACCATCATTCAGCGCACCTGACAGCGCTGCGGCTGATGTGGAGGCACCATTGTGATGATGATGTAGCTGATGTTGTTGTTGGTATTGATACTGATTGTTGCTGTTACGTCCAAAGCCGCGCATATTGTAGCTATTTCCATTGTTGTCGCCATTGCGATCTGACCTCGAATCCAAGTGCAACAGCTCCGATGTAGAGATGCGCATATGGTGGTTGTTGTCGTAAGGCTGCGTTATAAGTGCAGATAAAATAACAATTAAAGAAAATAATCACACAGATTTCGCGAATTTCTCAAATGCATTAAAAATTCGTGAATTACAATTATCTCTCTCGCATAAACTCACTATTAGATAGTTTTTGCTATATTGAACCATTAAACAAGAGTTTAATAAAAAAAAATGAATGCCATTCTGCAAAAACAAGGTCATTTGTTCCGAGACATTGACAAAATATTGATAGTTTCGATAGGTGCAGTTAAAAACGAAGGAACTGAAGCGAATACTAAACGAAAAAGATCCAGTCGGCCACCAAAAAACAAAACAGAGATTCATTCGACAACAATATTTAGGTCATTAGCAAAGTAAATCGATTAAAATCCGCGTCAATTATTCGTGCTGAAATCAATGCTTTGACTACACTTCTTACAGAAAAGTAGATTCGTGCAAATCGGTTGTATAGAATAACTCTACTTGGTGAATTATTGGTGACAATTTTGCAACGCCACGCCATACCATCTATTTAGAGAGAAAAGAAAGAAATATGCTTTTTTAAATATCAAAATAGCCGCCGCCCTAATCGCCCGATTTGAACCACATTCATCTGCTGTGAGATGAAGGATTACTTGGTTGCTAATTTCCACTACTCTTCTGGCGTTAGCTCCGAAGAGGGTCAAAGAGATGTGATTAAAGAAAGAATAATCACCAACAAAAATATGTGACATGTTTTTAAAATAGAAAATATTGTTTTACTGATAAAAGTATGTTTATGGAACCTAAACATTTTTAAGTTAAACACATTGAGTCAATAGTGAATAAAGCATAAGGTGTTCTTAGCTTTGTTAAGCGTTGGTATAAGGAATTTATTAACCCTAATACCACTAAACTTCTCCATACTTCGCTTGTTCGCACGATTTTAGAATTCAGTTCCTGCTTTTGGAACTCTTACTATGCTATTTAAAAGATAGTATCGTATAATTGATTAATTTTATTATTTATTATTACCCCACACACATGGATATATTTATGAAGCGTCCGTCCGTCCACTAGAAGTTACTATGTCAAAATCCCAAAAGTATTTGGTTTGGAGATTACTACCTTTGCTATACATGTGAAGCCTTCGTGGCCAGGCCAACATAACAAATTTCGAACTGATATTGACCTAAATAATGAAGTTTTTCGAACGAAAAGTCAAAAATGGTAGGGTGGTTTGTGGTTTGGTTGACTACCCCAAAAGCCGGTCGGATAGAAACTCATTGTGAAGCATACGTCCATAAGAAGCCACTATGTCAATTTGGCTATAAATTGATATGAACTGCTAAATTGATATGAACTGCATTAATAAAAAGATTTTTATACAAAAAGTCAAAAGTGGGCTCGTGGTTTGTATGGGGACTACCCTAAAAAGTAGGGAATCGTATATACTGATTTATGTATGAAGCAGCATCCGTCCATAAGAAGCCACCATGTAAATTATTAAGTTGATATGGAATGCAATAAAAAGCTTTTTACACAAAAAGTCAAAAGTGGTCTCGTCGTTTTTATGGGGACTACCACAAACCGCGTGTCAGACATATATCTTAAAAATTTACACAAAAAAAAAAAAAACCAAACAGACGGGCAATTAGACATATCTAAATCGACTCGTCTCGATACGGGGTATAATACGATGCATCCTTTACAACTTTCAGACAAACTGATATTACAATTTCACACTATTTCTGAATGGTATTCTATTTACAAAAAAGAAAACCAGACAAACAAGGGCAGTTCTGTTTCGAATTTAGCCACAAAACCATCATTAGCCATTTTTTTTTTTGCTGCTTTTTCTCACTTTTGATTTTCTGTTCATTACATTTCGGTATGAACAATTTGTGTATCATAATGTGTAGCAATGAAAATCGAAGGAGAATCTATTTTTGCAGAATATGGTTTTTCATTTAAATAAATTTGACTCATGGTATACGCATTTGTATATTAAGTAGTTATAAATATTACTCACCATGTTGTTGTTGCCAGTGTTCCTGTCATACATTCCTGAGCTGGATGCAATGTTGCCACCAGTATGACGACGATTGTTGCCAATATTGTTGTTGCCGTTACCATTATTACCAGTATTGTTGGAATGGTGTTGCTGCTGCTGATGTTGATGATAATCGCTACCAGAGGCATTGTTGCCACGATAGGGCACAAGACCACCACCGCGTCTATAGCTCAAATAGTCTGCATACAAGTTATTGGTAATATTGTTATTGTTGTTGTTCATAGAGCGACCTGCGTTGTTGTTGTTGTTGCTATTGTTACCATTATTGTTGCTATTATTGTATGAACGTTGGTGATGGTTCTGATGCTGTTGTTGCTGATTTTGGTAACTATTGATGCCATTGTTGTTGTTGCCGCTGCTGCTATCATTATTATCATGATTATTATTGGCATTCGCATGGTTTATATTAAAGTAATCAGTCAAATTGTAATTATTAGAATTATTGTTGTTGTTGGTGTTGTTGTTGGTGTTGTTGTTGTGGTTGAAGTTATTGACAGCCGCCATTAGTAAAGCGTCAATTTGTTGAGTTGGCATCATTGTCGTTGAAAACATCATAGAATCGGATACACCAGGAGAAGTTCCAGATGAACGTGTAGATGAGGTGGCGGAAGAAGGCATCGTCATGTAACGTGTTGAATTTGAAGTATTATGTTGTTGAGATGACGTTTGACGTTGGCGTTGTTGTAGTCCATGTTGTTGTTGTTGTTGTTGTTGTGGAATTATATCAGTACAAGAATTGACATTCACAACATCAGTAGAATTACTATTTGTTGTTGTTGCAGTTGAATTTGCAGTTGTTGTTGTTAAATTTAAATTCGAACGTGTTAGCGGGAGGGATTGGCGATTAGTTTGTTGTTGTAATTGGATTTGAATTTGATTTGGTTGTTGTTGCTGTTGTTGTTGTTGTTGTGGATATTGTTTATGATGATATTGTTGTTGTTGTTGTTGGTGGTGCAAATGATTTTGTTGTTGGTTATGATGGATTTGGGTTGGTTGTTGTTGTTGTTGGTTATTATGGTGATATTGACTGTAATGTGTTGCAAGGATTTGATTTTGGTTAGGATTTTGCTGTTGTTGCTGCTGCTGTTGCTGACTATCTTGATAGGAATTATTGCTATTTTGATAGTTTTGCTGTTGCAGCTGCTGCTGTGCTGGAAAATGTCTAAATTGAACTGAAGAAGCATTGCTATTGTGCTGATTGGGGACGAAGGAACATGAGGAATTTGATGTTGTACTAACGACGACATTGGACATTGGATTATGTGGACTCACACAGGCATTTGGCAGTGTTAGGCGCACACCAGGCGATAATAATGCAACTGCTGCTGTGGATGTTGACAATTTAACATGATCGGAAAATGCTGCCGAAATATTATTATGATTGGGAAACTGTGCCATGGAGGATGTTGTTAACAAATTGGGAGCATATGGTGAATGGCTGCGTTGTATTTGATTTGTCAACTGCTGTTGTGTTTGAAAGTGGTGTCCATTTTGACGGACATGACTAGAAGTAGTATTAGTATTAGTAGTTGTACTATAGTGACGATGATGCTGTTGCTGCTGCTGTTGATATTGGTTGTGGTGATGATGATGATGATGATAGTGTTGGGAATGGTGGTGGTGGTGGTGATGATAGTTCTGATTATGGCTGTTGTTGTTGTTGTTGTTGCTATTATGACTATGGCTGTGGTGATTATGGTTATGGTGGGTATTATTGGTGGTGGTAGTAATGGTGGTATTGGCGTGAATTGATTTGCTATTATTATAAGAACTTCCGCTAGAATTACTTGTTTGTACATCGCTGGAGTTTCGATTTAAAGTTTGTTGCATTGCGTTTTTTTTTTCAGATACAAAACAAATCATATGTTTTTTTATGTTTACGAGATACATTTCAAAATTGTTGAATCAAATATGCAGTAGTAGTAGTAGTAGTGGTAGTAGTAGTAGTATAAACACAACCCATAATAGTTATTTATGCATATACATGTACAATTTTATATATGTAGTAGCCACATATATACGGTATTTATATAAGTTATTTATTGTTTTTTTTTTTTTTGTTTTTTTCAAATATATGAAGAAGAAAGAAAAACGGAAAAAGATAAAAATAATATGTAAATGCCAAAATGCAATATTTATCATATACATAGTTTAAGTATAATAATATTTACACACACATATATAATCATATATAATTCATATGTAGTTAATTTATTGTTTTGTTTGTTTTTGTTTTTAATAGAAAAATAAATATTTTTACGTACTAACTGATCAATTATTATTTTTTGATTTGCTCTAATGCACACTACGCTTAATTTGACAAATTGCACAAATTCTAGTGTTAATCATTTCACAATTAATTTACAGCTTTTGTTCAAATCTTTCGGTTTCAATTCATTTAATTTCGTTTAATTTATCAAACTAGTAAAAATAAACTAACAGAAGACAATGGAAAACTTTGAAACCAACATGCCAATTTTCAAAGAAATGAAACTTAAGTAAAATAAACCAAATTGAAATATAAACAATCTGAACAATAAAAAAAATGCAATTTATTAAAAAAAAAAAGTTTCTAAATAAAAAGAGTAACTTCGACAATAAAGCGTGAAAGACAAGATATTGTTACGAGAATTGCCTTGTACAGGGTGTCTCATATTTCAGTAACTAAATGACGTACATGGATTTGGTATATACTGGATGTCTCAAAAGAAAGTTCACATTTGATTTGCTGATTGCGTGAACGCAACTATTCCGAGGGGCGCGGAGTGTATGTCAAACGGTAGCCTAGCTTTTGGAGGCCTAGTCGCTATGGAGCGTTTCTCGGGAGCGGACCGTGCATTGTGCATACGTGAGTTTTAAAACGGTTTAAAACGGTAATTCAGCGACTTTAGCGCGTAGAAAATTCTGCAGTATACGACATGTTCGTCATTTAAATGATGCGCCAAGCCCTCGTCTCATTGGAAAATGGGTAAGGAAGTTTGAAGAGACCGGTTCAACGCTGGAAAAATCAAAATCCGGGCGTCCAAGGTCAATAAATTCCCAAAGTGTGTATTTTAATATGTAATGAAAATTTTTCCAATAAACTTCTTACTTTTTTTTTTATCGATTTTTTTAAATGTGAACTTTCTTTTGAGACACCTTGTACTTTGTGCGCCTTAGCAAACCTAAGTGTGGTTAGGTGTCAGCTGACATTTTCTTTTTTTTTTAGTATAAACGTACGCAGCACGTTATGATATACGAGCACCATCAATTGTGCAATTCACAGTGACTTCGTAAAATTTTACGTACTATGACTTATTATTTTTTGGCGGATGTGGATTATCAAAACAAGAGTGCATTGCATCTATCAAATTATTTGTCACTTTTGGCGATTAAGCCCCATTCTTGGCCACTGTGAAACACAGGTGTAACGAGTTCGTTTAAGAACGATGTCCTCCAAAAACGGTTGTTGTGTAGAAACCAATTGCTGCTGTGAGTGAATTGATTATTCTAAGATCGTCATGTGAGATACCGTTAGATTGAGACATCCTTGGTCATTAGTGGGACCATCATATATGCAATGTAGCATGAACCTTTCACTCTGAAGAAGATATGTTCGCGTTGGACGCACAAGAGTGTTTGAGCACTCAAAACATCAAATTGATGGGTCATACGCCTTAACGCTTTGGCTGAAATGACTTCCGTTAGTTGCTGTACAGCAAGAATAAACTACGTGGCGAACGTTTTTCGAGGCATTAAACAGTCGTTTTGCAGGTACCCACTTCAGATTGGCTAAACTGTTTCGAAAATTGATTGAAACGCATGCAAAAATGTATAGATCTTCACGGATAATATTTTGAAGAACAAAGATATTTTCAATAATAATTTACTCTTTTTCCATTATGAATCGCACAATATAAAAGTCAACCGTCGTACATATATATACATTAAGTCTAAAAAGTACCGTGAATTTGTAATTCAAATAGTTCGCCCTAATGATTTTTTTCAAAATCTTTTCTTAAGTTGGCAGCACTGCCCCTAAATTACTATATGACGTATACATGCTGTTTTTTTTAGAGGTTCTATATTCTGACACGGATTAAACTGTCATAAATTGGTCAGCTACTGTTTATATGTGCTCAGTTTGGTTTGTCATTTTATCATAAATCGACTAAGGCGAGAACAACGCTTGCAAATTGTGCAAATTTATTTCCAAATAGTGATGCAATGTGATGACTTTTTTTGTCTCAATACACATATATACAAGTTTACTCCAATTGATAATAAGCTTTCGCAAAAAGTTCATACAATGCTCACCAATTGCAATAGAGTGTAGTATTCAGTTAGTGGTGAGGAGAAGCTTTTCACTAACCAAAATTAATGCAATTGGAGTGAAGACCATCCACGAGAGTTTATCGATGCACCGTTACATCCACAAAAAATCACTTTTCGGTCTGATCTATGAGCTGTGGAATCATTGGTCCTTACCGTGTGCCGTCAATATTCTGGTACTTTTTGAGATCAGAAGGTATTACAATGTGTGTTCGGTGGTTAATCCTTGCGAAAGAAATTAGCTATTACTAAAAATTAGCGGCTTGCTTGCTTTTCAAATGGCGAATATCTTTTAGAACAATCTAGTAGTTACATTTGAAACGATTGCAAAATACGAAATAACAAATGCGTTTCGCGAAAATAAAATAAAAAACACGTGCTTTAGAACTTAGCAGCATTTCATCGCTCTGTGCCGCTTGACACCATGTTCTCATCAGAAACGATCATCAAAATAAAGCAAATTGAAAACTTTTTGTATAGATTTTCTTTGTGAATGTGTCATTTACAAAGCGGCCACTATTATACGGTGGTTATAGTATTTTGTTCTTACTTGTTGTTCTATGACTACTATAGAAAAATTTGAACAGAAATATTAAGGGTACTCACGACTTCTACAGAGAGTAAATTTGATTGAATGCAAAATTTTTGACTATTATTTTTTATATTGATAATAAGTTTCGGCAATAATGTTATTCCTTACAAAGCGGATTTTGAAAGCTC
Organism: Leucophenga montana; assembly: GCA_035044765.1. NCBI lineage: Eukaryota > Metazoa > Arthropoda > Insecta > Diptera > Drosophilidae > Leucophenga > Leucophenga montana. The sequence continues at coordinate 6,950,080 of JAWNNQ010001291.1, read as the reverse complement.
TCGGTGAGACAAATAGTTTTCGAGATATTGTCGGTTGAAGTTTGCGAAAAAAAAGTAAAAAAAAACACCGATTTTTACATCAAAAATATAACTTTTTTGTAAAGATGTTTGAATGAGGTATATGTATTAGAAAATATATGTCTTTACAAATGAATTGATTACAAAAAAACAGCCATGTTTTTGATGTAAAAATTGGTGTTTTTTTTTTTAACTTTTTTCGCAAACTTCAACCGACGATATCAAAATTTCGTAAACGCAGTTTAATTTGGGTAGCCAAGAGCTTTCAAAATCCGCTTTGAAATTTTGTCGCTAAAAGAATAACATTTTCCCCTAAGTTTATTTAAAAAGTAACTATTTACACAGTATATCTTGTATTTAATAAATTATTATACCATTCACATATAGTGTGAAAGGGTATGTAACGCATTAAAGGAGCCATCGTAGACCCCATAAAGTATATATATTCTTGATCAGCTCGACGAGACGAATCGATCTAGCCATGTCCGTCTGTGTGTATGTTGTTGCGCATTTTTTGGGGACCAATTTTTATGCGATCCAGCTGAAATTTTGCACGTACACTTCTTTTTATTGTAATTTAATAGTGTCAAGATTGAACTGCCACGCCCACTTTTTGGGGTAACCCCCATACAAATTCACCGCCCACTTTTGACTTTTTGTATGAAAAACATTTTTATTGTAGCCAATATCAACTTAGTAATTGATATAGTAACTTAGAGTAAACGGATGCTTGACATATACATTAATGAGTGGGACCCGCCCATTAGTTGGGCTAGCTCCCATACAAACCTACTGCTCACTTTTGACTTTTTGTATGAAAACTTCTTTATTAAAGTCAATATTAGGTTGAAATGCAATGTGGTGCCTTTTTATGGTCAGCCGCTTAGCATACATAGACTAACGGGCGTGGCGCGCCCACTATTTGGGTTAGCTCCCATACAAACCTATGTTCCACTTTTGACTTTTTGTATGAAAAACTTTTTTATTTAAGTCAATATTAGGTGGAAATGCAATAAGGTGCCTTTTAAGAGACAGCCGCTTAACATACATAAACTAACGGGCGTGGCCCGCCCACTATTTGGGTTAGCTCCCATAAAAACTCACAGCGCAATTTTGTGTTTTTTATGAAAAAAATACTTCATTTAGATCAATATTAGCTTGAAATTTGATTTTGTGGATTTTAATGGACAACCGCTTCATATATAACATATACAAATGGGCGTGTCCCGCTCACTTTTTGATGTAGTCCCATACAAAACCCACAGTTCACTTTTATGCATTTGTATGAAAAACGTCAATATCAACTTGAAATTCGATATGGCAGCATCTTACATATCTACTACATCGCTTCATACACATCTACTAGTGAGCGTGTACCACCCACTTTTTGGGGTAGCCCCTATTTAAACGCCCACTTTTATGTTTTACAATACTATTTAAAATTTCGTGTGAATGGTATTAGAGCTTCGGTTCAACCGAAGTTAACGTTTTTTCTTGTTTTTCTGTTTGTTTCGAATCCACTAGCTGTGAAAGACTGGTGTGTGTATACAAGTAAAATATTTTCTTATAACGTGTCTTGAATACCCTTATAACGCAATGCAAAAAAAAACAAAAAAAAAATGTTTTTATTATCAAAAATTGAACAAGTCCTCATTGAACTACGTACTTTATTATAAATCAAATGTTTTTTTAAATGCACAAATAATAAATAAAGTTTCACATGCTACCAAAGAAATCAATGTTAAAATTTATTTATTTAAATATATAGTATACCGGAATGCTGCTTTTCGTTTTGGCTTTAACAACAAGTTATTGTTAATTATACGACAGGACATAAGCTTAAGAGTGAAGAGTGTTGAAAAATACTTTATTTTTTTTTTAACCAACTCAAAGTAATTACTAGACGACAAAGGCATCCAAACCAAAAAAAAAAAGCAAGAACTGCTGGTAGTAGAAGCGAATTTGGACGCAAAGGTGTTAACTAAAATCAAATCAGAGATATCATCGCTTTCTATGAATTGTATTAATTTTCAAATTAAAAGTGTGGAAATGCAATAAGAAAGTAAAATTTTAGTTACAAAACACAATTTAAGAATTTAAGCAGTGGTTTTTTTTTTTGTTTGTTTGTTTGCATTTCAACTGTGAGATGAATAAGGCAATAATATTGGTCATATTACAAAAGGTAAACATTTTACGGGTTTTCGTTATGTTCATTTACGAAATTGCTACTTATTTTACACAAAAAATAAAACCTTGTTAATATTATTGTATGTAATTATTTTTTTTTTTTTTAATTATTCGGTTGATATAGATTAAATTGTAATTGTACTGTATAATTGCATATGTATGTCTCAAGGTAGACAAGTTAAGAGCACAAAAAAACACACACACACACACGAAAATTTTTAATTTAATGTAATAATAATAATATATTGTAGTTTGAGAAAAAAATTATATATTATGCTTGAAAGAGTTCTATGAGATACACAAACTTGTCGTTAAACATTCTAAGCCGCAGTGTGCAAAATGCAAATGAATATACTGAATAATACTGAAAGAGCAACGCAAACCAAAGCTGAGCTTATCGTTTAAATTGTTTGTCTTTAACTAACGTTTGAGAAATGAATTTTTTTTCTTTTTTTTTATATATATTTTTAAATAAATAAACTCAGCTACGGTTTGCTTTTTCATACATAAGTCATAAAAGTATTTATAAACATTATTACAAACTAGAGTTTTATATTTGGAGAAAGAGGAAATTTTGTAAATGTTACGCTTTGTCATGTTTAGTTTAATTACAAAAAAAAAAACGTTATCGATTTTGGTTATCGATAAACGCTTTATTGTATATCGTATCGAATGTGACGCAAAATTTGAGGAATTTGATAATGGGAATCCAATGTTTGAAAAAGAACTAGTCTGGAGGAAAAACCTGAGTGTGTGTATTGTTTTTGAATATTTAGCAAGAATATTGAGCTGGCTTTTGGAAACCCTTCGCACGCAAGTAGCGTTAAACCGACGCCAAGTTTATCGTGAACTTACGTTCACACTATTCCTGGAATAGTGTTGCATATTTTCCAGCTCGAACCGTATTCGAAGACGTCTGAAGAAACCACTAGCTCCCCTAGAATATTCGCTAGAATGTTGCTGTGGCCCATGGGCGAATGAAGTATATAGAGCTGGCTTTTGCAAACCCTTCGCACGCAAGTAGCGTCAAACCGACGTTTTGATGCCAAGATGTTCCAGCCCGAGCCGTATTCAAGGACATCTGAAGGTTCCACTAGTTCCTAGTTCTAGGATATTCGCTAGAATGTCACTGTAGCCAATAGGAAGCATTGACTAGAGTCTCTGTGTAAAGTTCTTGTAAATTTTTTTAAAGTGAAATATTTACATTTACTTGTTATATATATATAATTTTCGAAATTTATCGTAACCCCCAGTACGTATATAACAAAAAATTCTCAAGTACAGCAAAACTTGATGTAAAAATTATAGAATTTTTATTGGGTGCTGAACTTCCTACCAAATAATGCATCTGTTTATTCGAAAAGCAGTCACAACAGATATATAAGCTACGTTCAAAAGTAAGTAGAACTTTTGGAATAGGCCATTTTCGGGAAAAATTTATTCATTCCCAACTTCCAGTCAAAAACTTCATGATATTTGTTCTACTGGAAACGGAGTTATTACAGTTGGCCGGCAGGCATGTCCTTCATTCTGTTGATCGACGCCTTGTGAATGGTATTTACGCCATCAAAGCGCTTCCTTTTCGTTGGCCAATGCACTTTTTCGAATACGTGGATTGTTTAATGTTTACAATATGATTTTCGTTAAAAAATGAGTAAGCTTTGTAGATGTATGGAAATGTTCTGCTTACTTTGGGACACATCGTGCACACGCTTTTTCCGTACATTTAAATTATCGATAAAAAAGGCGATGAATTGCATTTTTTGGCATATGTAGACGACTTCGGCTCTTTTTTTCGTTTAAGGCAGGCACATTTTCAATATTACTTTCAGTAATGACGGTTTTCTAATAAACTGGTGATGGTTCGTCATCCTGTACGTCGTCTGGAACTACCTTTTATCATTTTAAACGTTTCGGTAAGAGTTTTACTGAGTTTTACGGAACTTAATATTTGCTCTTTGTACGAAGTTTATTTTTCGACCGATGTCACAAACATACTTTGAGCGCGTTATCTCCCGCTTTCATTGGAACAAATGTCATGAAGTTTATGTTTTGAAAAAGTAACGTTTTACGTGGGAGAATGGTGCTGGATAAGGAGCCAAATGCACATAGAAAGCAGAAATTTGGAAATTATTTTATATCTGATTTCAGTTCAACCCTGGAAGTCCGTTTCACGTGGGAGAATGGTGCTGGAGAAGAACCCAAATGCACATAAAATGCAGAAATTTGGAAATTATTTTATATCTGCTTTCAGTTCAACGCTGGAAATTCAAGAACATGCTGAAACATACTTTTCAAACTGTTATATATCAAGACGTCTGTTATCAGTAAATGCCTAGATTTAGGTTTTCGATTTAAGACTATTTATCAAAAACACACACACACTTAGGCTGGCTCCTCGAATAAAGGCAAACTAAAATATTCTGTTTAGAAGTGTTCTAACAAAATAATAATAAAATAAAAGTAATTTAGATTTCCTAAAAACTAAAATCTGTACTCAATTAAATGCGCGTTGAAATTTTTTGATTTTGGATAGGATTTAAAAATTAAAGATTCGAGTTCGGATAACATGAAAGAAAAGCACTTATATTTACTAATTTCGAATATTATATTTAAGTAAGTTTCAGGAGCCTTGTATAAGTCACTTTGAAATAAATTTTTTTGCTGAAAATTGCAAAGAGTACAACATGCCTCTCATAGTTTACTCCAAGCAACGATTTTAGATGCCACATGCATGCATGGGCATGTGCAACACTGTATAATTTACATATTGCTATAGAGAGGAGGCAAGTTTCGAGTTTTGTGACAAAATTAATATTGTATTCAAAAACAGAAAAACAAAAAAAAAATATATAAGAAACATTTTAAGACTTTGTTATTACTTCAAAAGTCAAGAGACCAACACAACAACTACTTTTACAAAGAATATATAAAACACATTTAGCCCATGTTTTGGTTTTTTTTTTTTTTTTTAGATATATACCGCTTTAAGTTTTACAAATAGTAGTAAGTTACCTAAGATTGTATGTAGTTAAACATGCTTCGAAATCGAAAAGCGCGCTTATAATCAATAAAAAGCTTTTACAGAAAATGAACAACTACGGAAACATAATTTTTGCTATCAAAAGTATTCGTTTTTGTTTTTGTTTTTGTTTTGTTTGTTTTTTTGGTTTTTCGGAATTTAAGTGCTTTTCATGCATTTATTTTTTATTTTCAATAATAATTTTTATTTATATCCATTTTTTTATTTTTTATTATTAAACCAATGCCCTTCGCTTTTTGGTTAAAGAAATCCAAAATATAGACCTCTAAATTATAATATTTTGTGACAAAAATGTTGTACGAACTCAAAAGAAGACGAGAAAACAAATGAAAAAGAATATATTTTATATTAGTCTGTCCGTGCGGTTCACACTTTCGGTAAAATTTTTGCGAAAGCGAATTTGATAAGATAAATTTTACACGTATTAGATTTGAACTCACTTGCCTGAAGGCAATATGTTTTACACTTGATATACACTTGCTCGAAAAAGTCTGCGTACACCAGAAAAAATTTCAAATTTTAACTTTAATCGCAAATATCTCAGCTAATGCTTTATGTATTGAAACAAACTTTGTTTTAGTTTATTTCTCTTATTTTTGCTGCATTTTAATACTTAAAATTATGGTTTTAATTCATTTTATGCTACATGTCAGAAAAGCACTACCGCAAAAGTCTACGTACAGCTGCATGAAAGACGCATGCAATGAGCAAATATGCGATTACCGTTATCTAAAAACATTTTTCGACACCTTTATCGCACTTTCGTAGTTTTAATTCACTCTTTTTGAATCAACTGGAGTGTCAAATCAATGTTAATAGCGCCATAGCCAACAACGGAAATAAATATTTGTGCGGATGGGGGAAAAATTATTTTATTATTTATTATTTATATTGTGGGAAATCCTATAGAAAAATTGGAAAAGTAGTTGGCAGAGCTTACTCATCAATATAAATACTAGTAACTAAGTACACTTCAAAGGGTTCTATATTCAGTAAAAACCCCGAACAGATCGTACGTCTTTATTAACAAAACGAGACATTTTGTTAGTGCGGTAGAATCCAAGCTTGACTGCACACGAACTAGAAGAAAGATATTGAAATTAAAAAAAAAAAAAAAAACAAGAAAAAACGTTAACTTCGGTTGAACCGAAGCACGAAATTTTAAATCGTATTGTAAAACATAATCGTGGGAGGTTTAAATAGGCACTACTCCAAAAAGTGGGCGGTACACGCTCACTAGGAGACGTGTATGACCATCTATAAGATGCCGCCATATCGAATTTCAAGTTAATATTGACGTTTTCCATACAAATGCATAAAAGTGTGCTGTGGGTTTGTATGAGGCTACCTAAAAAAGTGGGCGGGACACGCCTATTTGCATATGTATATGAAGCAATTGTCCATTTAAATCCACTAAATAGAATTTCAAGAAAACGCTTTTTATAATAAAACTGTTTATTTAAAAACAGTTTTATTATAAAAAGCATAAAAGTGGGCGGTGGGTTTGTATGGGGGCTACCCTAAAAAGTAGGCGAGACATACCTGTTAGTCAATATATGTTAAGCGGCTATCTATAAAAAGACACCACATTGCATTTCAACCTAATAGTGACTATTATAAAGAAATTTATCATACAAAAACAAAAAATTGGGCAGTAGGTTTGTATGGGGGCTACCCAAAAAACCCACCCATTAATATATATGTGAAGTGTCCGTCCACTAGAAGCTACCATATCAATTATTAAGTTGATATTAAGTACAATAAAAAAGTTTTTCATTCAATCTTGATACTCTATTAAACTGCAAAATTAGAAGTGTTTGTGGAAATTTTTAACTGGATGGCATAAAAATTGGTGCACAAAAAATGTGCAACAACATACAGACGGACAGACGGACATGGCTAGTTCGACTCGTTTCGTCTAGCTGATCAAGAATATATATTCTTTATGGGGTCTACGATAATACAATTTCACACTATGTGTGCATGGTATAAAAACTGGATATCATGGATATCGAGTTGGCCGTAAGAAGCCCCATATCTCAGCTGTAAATAAGCAGAAGCGTATGGAGTTTGCAAATAAGTACGTTTTCAAGCTCCCAGAGTTTTAGAACAAGATTCTTTTTTTCGGATGTCAGCAAATTTTGTATTTTTTGGGTCAAAATGAAAAAAGCTGGTATGAAAAAACAGCGGTACAGTCTTTGAGAAGGAAAATTTGTTGCCAACCGTAAAACATGTTGGAGGAAAAGTTGTGGTTTGGTGTTAGGAAACTAACATTTATTGAATCAATAATGGATCAAACTATTTATATACAAGTTTTAAAGGATAATTTACTGTAAAGTTCCCAGAAGTTGGGGCTGCAGGAAGAGTTTTGGTTTCGGCAAGACAACGACTCCAAGCACAATGCGCATAAACTAAAGCTCTGGCTCCTTTATAATGTATCAGTTGAACAAACCTCCCCATTGTCCGGACCTGATTCCCACAGAGCATTTTTGGGACTTACTCGAATGCAGAATTCGTTAACATGCCATTACTTCCAAAAATATGAAAAAAGGGTTGAAAATAAGGGTTGAATGGGAAAAAATTACAACTGAAGATACAAAAAAAAAATTGTAAAATCCATGCCAAGACGTCTTACGGAGGTACTGGCGAGAAAGGGTTATACTATCAGTTATCAACATATCATTTTCTTCGAAAAAAGAAGCCTGTACGCAGACTTTTGCGGTTATGCTAAAATAAAATGAATTAAAACTATAGCTTATTAAATTCTGTAAACATATTATTAGTTAAGATAAATTAATAAATTATATAATAAAACAAACTTTGATTCAATACATAAAACATTAGCTGAGATATTTGCAATTAAAGTTAAAATTTCAGATTTTTTTTTTGTGGTGTACGTAGACTTTTTCAAGCAAGTGTATATGCCAGGTGAATTCAAAACGCAAAATCGTAACAAACGTGAAAAATTTAGCATTTTATCGAAAAATCAGTTTAGCAAAAGCTTTCCGAAAGTGTATACCGAAACAGGCCTGTTTGTGTATATGATTTATAAACATTTTTTACTTTGTTAGTAGTAAAGATTTACTTTGAGAATAATCTACTCGTTTTGTACTAGGATTAAGTTAAAGCATTGATTAGGTGTGGTACATTGAAGTAGTAATAGTATATATATATATATATTTATAGATAATTTATATATATATATATATATATATATATATATATATATATATATATATATATATATATATATATATATATATATATATATATATATAGAAAGAGAGCGAGATAACGAGATATTTAGAAATAGAGATATATATATATATATATATATATATATATATATATATATATATATATATATATATATATATATATATATATATATATATATATATAGAAATATAGGAACAATATTTGATGTATACGCTTTGTTTGTTTGTTTGTTTTTCTTTTTTTTTCATGTAGTTAATGCTTGAGAGACAACGATAATACAGGGTGCCAATTGAACGAACAAAATATTAAACGAGTATATTGTTTATATGTATAATAATTATTATTATAATAATAAGAGCGAGAATAGTAGAAGTATATAAAACATATTATATGAGTTAAGAACAACAACATTGGATACGACGTATCGATACGCATCGATGATATATATACTATATATAAAAGGCGAATGAGAGATTTTTGTCAGACAAAATGAAATTTGGGAATCGATGCGTTTCGTAGTAGTGCTTGGATGTTAAAGATTATATATATATATATATATATATATATATATATATATATATATATATATATATATATATATATATATATATGTTTTTTTAATTTCGATAACCTCATGCGCCTTGTATGAGTGAATTTGTATTGCTATAGAAATGCAAAACTGCAATCTTCACATTTTCGGCTAAATTTTGCGCAAGTAAATTCGTTAAAATTTTCAAGTACGATATGATACTACGATTTGAATTGACTTGATCCATGCCCAGTGAATTCAAATCGCAAAATCATTTCATACATTTTCTCGCATACACTTTTGCAACATTTTACACGAAAGTGAGTCCGGAGACTGCAGTTTATATTTCAACACAACAAAATGCATTAAATTTTTACTTTATTTAAAATTTTTTTTAATTACAAAATTCTCCCTTTAACCGAAAAGCGTTTATTAGGTTTTTTTTTTATATATGAAAGGATAAGAGTAGTAGGTATACTTTTTTAGAGCGTTTAAAAGATACACAAAGTGGTTGTGGTGGTGGTAGTAGTGGTGGCGTCTGGTGATATTGGGTAGACTGTTGTTGGAACACAGATTATATAGGTCGTTAGGTAGGTAGGTAGTAGATGGGGAATATATATGTTGTGTTAGCTTAAAAGCTGAAGTTTGAGTTGGAAGTAATTCAATACAGCGCAGGAGAAGTGGCATAGGATATAGTAGTGTGGACGGAGTAATTGTAATAGTTTTGGAGAGTAAGGAAATTTGATTTAAATGTTTCTTAAAATTAAATTAAAGGTGATTCATATAAATATATAAATATATTTATATATATATATATATTTATTAAAGAGGCTAAGGCGTTTTTCAATAAAAACAAAAAAAAGAAAACAGCTCTTACCAAAGCAAATTTCTATTATCAACGCCATCTTTATTGTTGTTGTTAGCTCCATTGTTGACACCGGTGCCACCATTGCCAATATTGGTATTATTGTACCAAGCTGGACCCAGATTATTGTTGTTACTGCCGCTGCTTAGTCCATTTCCCACATTCGAGGAGCAATTAACAAGATTACCGCGATGCTGTTGCTGCTGCTGCGGTGAATGCTGATGTCCACCATTGTGTAGACCACCTTGTCCATGCCCATGATGCTGATGATTATTATGATTGTTATTGTTGTGCTGCTGACCGCTGGGATGCGGTGAAAATATACGTCCACGATGTGTGCGTGAAGAGGATGAATTGCGTGAAAAAGAGCGACGTGTGCCCGATGCACCACCGCTTGTATGATTTGAATTCAGCATATTGTACTTGTTGTACCGAGGTGTAAGGAGTTGTAACGTGCGCACAGCTTCTCCTCAGCACAGCAGCAGACGTAGACGTTGTTGTATTTGACTTTATATATAATAATGCACTTTTCCGTCATTCATTGGTCAAACACCACCAGTAAAACGGCTTTAAAAGCCAATGGTGCAAAACGACGACGACTCTATAGTTTGTTCTCAGAATTTCAATTTCAATTTTATTTTATTTTTTTTTACTTTGACTTTGACTTGCTTGATTGAAGAGTAGAGTGTGTGTTCGACGACTTTACTGTCTATAATTCATGTAATTCTTTCTTCTGTCTTAGCTGTAATTTGTACAAGTAGAAAGAAAGTTTACTTCAGCAATCGTTGCGTGAGTGGAGAACAAAATAAACTATAAGTTTTTAAATAATTTATGCCGAACCAGTTTTGAACCGAACCAACGGTACAAGTTTCTACGATTTCTGGTACAAAGCCATTGGTATATTTAAAAACCGACTTAGCTTGATATAGGTTTCGATTCAAAACCGGTTTTTTAACTGTGTTAAATAAATCACAAAAACACACAATAAAACTCTCGAATTGCATTGATGATGTTTCGCCCTAAAACAAATCTAACTTTGCACGCACACCTTGTGCTTTGACCAAGCCATGCCAAGCAAAACCAAAAATTTGACAAAAGGTCATAAACTTACTTTATTTTTATAAAATGAAATAAAAAGTCCAATTTCCATTTCAATAAAACACTTAAATAAAATTCGTTGTAATTTTTCAATGTATGCTTTAATATATTCATTACATCATGAATTTTTCGGGAGCTTCGTGCATTGTTAGTTTACTAACTAATGAGCATATTTTTTGATGCATATAAATTTCTATAAAATAATATAACATAGTATGAGAACAAAAATTCCTTAGCCCAAATATATAAAATTATCACAGTAGTATAATACTATTTTCATAGTTTTAATTAACAACAAATTAAAAGCTTTGTGAACACATTATTATGATATTACAAGAAACCTTCAAAAAAATCGTTTGTAGTGTTATAATAAATTGTTATTCGATTATTATAGAGCAAAAAGAAAAAAAAAGAAAAAAACAAAAAATACATAAAAGCTCACAAAATGAAAATCTAAATATGGAACGTTTGTCTTATGTAAATACGAGTTTTAGTTTAAAATCTGTGCATAGATATATCGTACAAAATAAATTAAATAAAAATAAATTAAATAATTATGTAATACAAAGATATATATATTAATATGTTGTATATAATGTATAAAGAATAGTTAGTATAATTGAATTCCATTAAGAGATGTACAATGAGTTGCCAAATTATTAAACAAACTGCCAATGTTTTTTCTCAGCTGGGTTCTTTGCACGACAATACAAAAGTGTTATACATATGTAAACGAGGTAACTGGGTAACTGCATTCGCATTATTTTCTAGATTAAATGCATCTTGTTCAGCTTTTCGAATGCTTATGCATCCCTTAACATTGAGACCTATTCTACTTGATAGTGGCTCAGTAAACTAAGCTGCTAATAAAGTCGAATCACTAAACGTATTTTCTTGGTATACATACTATCTTAAAAGAGTTACAATTTTTATTTTAAATTCCAACGAGCCGAATACATGGTTTTGAACAACTAATAACTTAAATTTGTTTTGTTTAATCTTCTCCTTGATCTATTATAGCTTCTTATTGTGGGTTAAGTTTCTAATAGTTTCTAATATTATAGCATGAAAATCGTTTATACTTGTTAGAAACATGTCATGTCTGTCCGTCTGACTGGCTTTCGAATAGTATGAATTATTTCGACTATTAGCGATGAAGCGCCAAAATTTGCCAATGTGACACACTGGTATGAGTTTAAACGATGATAACGTTTGCTAAAGCACGAATCTCTAGGACGTTCGAAAACAGCAGTTGTCCCAGATTACATAACTGTTAAGATTGAGATTGAGGCATCCTTGGATGACACACAACCATTTGTCGCCTAACCGTGGCCCAGTTGGTAGAGCGCCTCAGCTTAAAATGGTTCATTTCCCGTGCGTGAAAGAATTACTGGTTTTACACCGCATGCACTAATGTTGCTTTTCATCTTGATCTATGCTCTCTTAGCGTTTTCTATAGCCAACCACGTTAGCAGCACATTAAGTTATAGGGTGTGATGGTATGGGGTGGGTGGGGTGTTGCACTAGATCAAGTAAAAAGCACACTTAAATTGAGCAAAATATAAAATCAAAAAAAAAAAAAAAAAAAACAGAAGTTTTCGGAGAGTTGCGGAAAACTAACCGCCGAAGATGGATCAAATTCTTGGAAATACTTGTCGGTGTGGCAGAAAAATGGCTGCATTTTGAAAACCAATCAATGAATTTTATAAAAAAAAACTATCCCAAAGAGAAGGCTTACAAAATTGCAAAATGAACAAGATCTCACCAATGCTTCAAACAAAAGTTAGGTTCGTTGGAGCGCAGAAGTTGTTGAGCAAGTTACACGATCGTGACCAGTTGCCAAATATCGATCTCTCTCATGGAAACAAAATAAATTCGCAATTGAACGCATCCATCTTACAGAAAGATTATACAATTTATAATTTGGACATTCGAATGCCCACCAGAAGTCAAGCCCACCAGAAGTCAAGCATTACATTGCATTTTGGGCAACTGACCAGTATCCGCTAGTGTTTTTTTGGACTGTGGCATCAAGTTGATGGTATCATGTGGGAATCAATGTGTATCGAGAAAGTCTTCTGGAAAACGCTCTGAAGCCGTGCATATCTAAACATTTCGGTGAACTCGTGATTTAATAATAAATATTAATAATTTTTAACAAAAAAAAAAAAAAAAAAAAAAACCGACCGATTTTTAGTGATGGGTAAACCTAATAAGGATGCTTCTCGGATGAGGAAACGACTGCTACTTGAGACAGAAAATGAAAAAAGTAACAAAAGCACTAGTCGCCACTACGATTTTCGAAGGTTCCCCCCCCTCCGATTTCTCTGGGATGCCATCATCAGATTCTGGTTTGCCTATCATGGTACCACCCTTGGGATATATCTCCTTTCCAACAAAAAAAAAAGAAGAATCATCAAAATCCGTTCATAAACGATAAAATTATCCGCGCACGCACTAGTCGCCACTACGATTTTCGAAGGTTCCCCTCGATTTCTCTGGGATGCCATTATCAGATCAGGGTTTGCCTATTATGGTACCACCCTTGGGATATATCTCCTTTCCAACAAAAAAAAAAGAATCATAAAAATCGGTTCATAAACGATGAAATTATCCGCGCACGCACTAGTCGCCACTACGATTTTCGAAGGTTCCCCTCGATTTCTCTGGGATGCAATTATCAGATCAGGGTTTGCCTATTATGGTACCACCCTTGGGACATCTCCTTTCCAACAAAAAAAAGAATCATCCAAATCGGTTCATAAACGACGAAATTATCCGCTCACGCACTAGTCGCCACTACGATTTTCGAAGTTTCCCCTCGATTTCTCTGAGATGCCATTATCAGATACTAGTTTGCCTATCATATCCCTTGGGATATATCTTTTCCAAAAAAAAAAAAAAATAAAAAAAAAAAACAATCATCAAAATCGGTTCATAAACGACGAAGTTATCCGCGAACACATAAAAAAATATATACGATCGAATTGAGAAACATCCTCCTTTTTTGAATTCGGTTAAAAATACTAGCATCTCACATCCATGCAGCGTACGACACGTTTATCGACAGTTTCAGAGCCATAGTTCGCGCTAAATGCAGCCATATTGGAAACTTAAAAAACAAAAAAAAAAACGGTTGTGGCCAACAACAGAACAAATCTTTTTCATTTATCTGACTAGGTTTAAACCTAGAAAAGTTTAAATATGAGGCACTATATTTTAACGCATCCGAGAATTCGGTTTGTCACTCTACAAGTATCTGACCGTTTGGAAAACAAAAGACTATCATCTACAATCAAGACAGCCCTTGTAACGTTTTATACACATTTTATATTTGTTTCACAATTTTGACATATGATAAAGACGTTTCTCTAAAAGATTTTGACAAAACCCAATGTACATATTTAATACTAAATAACATAGGTTGTATTATTATGAATTAACATCATAGATAACAGTGCTCACGGTATGCTCTTAGCTAAATAAATAATGTATGCATTTTATATGAGTGTTGTGATGAAAATAATATTACAATAACGACAAAAATTACAATGCTTTGATATATAAGAGTATTAATATTAATAATATGTATAAATAAAATGTATTAAACAATCGACAAAGATATACAAAGATAGAGCGAGAGAAAGATAGATCAAAAAATGTACATATAAGCTTAAAACTAAATTATTTTAATTCTAAATGTAAATATGAAGAATTAATTCATTCAAATTTCAGCGCGGCAATTGAACGACAGAAGTAGGTATACGAATAGTCGTGGTGGTAAAAATAATGTTTATTTTGGTGGTTTTTTGGTTCATTGGTTCTTAGGTTGGTTTGTTGGTTGGTAATGGCTGTGTTGTTGGTGTTGGTAGTAGTAGTAGTAGTAGTAGTACTATATAGTAGTATATCTAGGACTAATAGGGCTAGCAGTAGTAGTAGTAGTAGTAGTATTTTAGGCGCTTGTGGACACCATGTGGACGCTTACAATCGGTCAAGTGATTTGCATTTGCATTTGATTATATATGAGGCACAATTGTTGCATCGTTACATTACGTTACGCTTCATTCGCTTGCTTGCTTGCTTAGGTGTATGTAGTTTGTATGTAGTATGTAGATAGAAAAACAGATACATTTTTTTTTTGTTGTTGCCATTTTACAAATGCAATTATGCCATATACCATCGTATAATAAAAACCATAAACAAAATATGCAATATAACAATCTATAATTAGAAAAAGATACAAAATAAAAATAATAAAAAAAAAAATCAAAATAATAAAAATAAGAATGTAGCTTTTTTATATTATATTATACTAGTTTACAGATAAAAAAAAAATAGAAACTTTTTTTGTGTGTGCTGAACACAAAAAAAAAACAAATGTATTTTTTGTGTCATTCACATAGACACATGTATGATTTTACATAAACCAGCGTCCATTGTGAATGGCAAGCCCGATCGAAATGAGCCATAAATCAATAGAAATGTGTTTAAATTAACCGTCTTACGAGCGAATGAAATTTAAATGATAGAAGTTCCAAATTCTAACGCATTTCATACATTTTTTTATATACTGAAAATATTTGTTGTTTTTATTTTTAATTAATTCTAATTTTTTTTATTAATTCTAATAAAATATTCCACACACATGGTATGATCTAAAAATAAGCGAACTTTTAATTTAAATCATAGAACATGTAGCGTCATGTTTTAAATGTTGGCAGTATTAGAAACGTAAATTTTTCTTACTTCATCGTTTGATGCTAATCGTTTGACAGGCTGCAAAATGACACACGTTTTAATAACAGCAGTTTTTGTAAGTAGTTATGTCGTAAAAACCAGAGCTCGCAAAATATGATCAACTAAATTTTTCTATGCTGTCTGCTCACCTTACAGAACAAGGCATTTGACACAGTTGATCATGCAATCTTGTTTCAAGACCTGGACTCCACCTCACTACCCGATAAAACGAAACGCTGGCTATTGAACTATCTTAATGGTAGAAGGGCATACGTTGAGTTTAGAGGTGTGAGGTCGGGTTATCGTAAGTTAAAGATAGGTGTTCCGCAGGGTGGGGTTCTCTCTTATCTTCTGTTTAACCTTTATTGGACAAAGATGCCTCTTCCCCCTCCCCCCATATGAAATTAGTGACCTATGCAGATGATTGTTCTGTTTTATCCTCGGATGATATCTGTGCGAGAATTAATATCTATTTGGACAAATTTATTAAATATTTTCAATGCTCGCAACCTTAGGCTTTCAACTCATAAGTCATCTGCCTCCATTTTCACTTCCTGGACTAAGGAGGTGAGGATGGAACTAGATGTCTTTGTTGGAGGTCTAAGGGTTCCTGCTGTTCAGTACCCGATAATATTGGGAACTACATTTGACCCATTGCTTAGATTCTCGGCACATGCCACCAAGACAAATAATCGTCTTGAATAGTCGAGAAACAAAGTGTTGAAAGCGCTTGTCGGATCTTCTTAGGGTAAGGACAAGGAGACTATAATAACAACTTATAAAGCTATTGGACGTTCTTTCCTAAATTACGCTGCTCCTGTATGGACCACTTTACCAAGTAAGACACAATGGCAATGCCTGCAAAGAAGAGGACTGCAACTGGTTGTCTGCAAATGACCCATGAGGATCATTTGCACAATGAAGCGATGATACTGCCTGTTCATCAACATGAGTTGCTTTCGAAGCAGTTCTTGTTGGGTGCGTACAGAAGTGATCATCCGAACCATGGCACACTCACTACATCAGGGCCCAATTGCATAAAGATGCAACTGAACAAGCTATACGCTCTTATAGGGACAATATTATATTAGGTGGAAGACCTCCGCCTATTAATGAGAGCGAAAAACATCTCCCTCGTAGCACCAGGACGAAACTTGCACAGTTAAGATCCGGATGGTGCGTTATGCTCGAGTGCTACAGGGAAAAAAATTGGGATAAGCAATACTAATTGCTGTCCTGAATGCGGTCAATCACCGCACGATACAATTCATTTGTTTAGTTGCCCGTCCCATCCGACTTAATTGAGCCCTTTAGACCTCTGGTTACGACCAGATGATGTTGCTTTTTTCCTAGACCTTGACACCTGAGGTTGCATTTCGGTCTATCTTTCTCTTACATTCATAAATTGCATTGCACTACTACATTCATTCATATATAATAAATTGTGTATATATATATTTCCTGATGCAGCTCACACTATTAGCTCGAAGTTCAGCACACTCGACTGCAGGATTCTATGTTGTTTCTCATTTGAGTACCTTTATCCAATAACAATTAGATCAAGCGTCCCAAATTCGCATTTGTAATCGGTACTCTATTCAACTCCAAAAATTTTAAGGGCAAATAGACCAAGATCGTTTAAAAAATAAAAATGTTATAGAGAAGAAGAAAAAACTAAAATTTAAAGTTAAATAAGTGAATTTAACATTATTTAAAAAAAAACAAACAAAATAAATGAATTTATTTAGCAACACAATAAAATACTCATATTTTTATACATTTTTCTTCCATAACATGCTAATTTTCTTATCCGATCTTGGTCTGATTGCCCTTAAATCATTTTAAAACGGATTAAACTTTCGATTATAAATTTGAAACTTAGATATTAGATATTAGAGTTATTTGTTGTTGCTAAAGCTATTTAAAATAAAGAAAATTATGAATTTAGTTAAAAATTGCATGAAACTTGAATTTGCATAGATCAATAATTTTTTATTCGACCGTAATATATTTGATATTTGATCGCTCATTTCGATAAGGCTTGGCATTCACACTGAACGCTTTTTTTAACTAAAACCATACATCGAAAAACATAAATATACCGTTTTATTCAAGTGATATTTAAAAAAAAATCAGTATGTTTTTCGTGTTCAACGCACTGAAATTTTACTCTAAAAAAAAGTTGCTATCATTTTACAATTAAAATTTGTAAACTAGTGTTATTACGGGGAGTGAAGAATAGAGTTTTTCTTGTTTGGTTAAAATAGCTTAGTATATATTTAGTTAGTTGCAATTTCGAGAGAAAAAAATGACGCATATTATTATTAGTTATCGTTTGTTGGGCACAAAAAAAAAATGCGCATATCCAGTATAAATATTTTATGTACATATGTAAGCATGTTCTTGACGCCTGCTTTATATTGTAGATACATACTTTTATATGTATATGTGTTTGTTTGTGTGCTTGAATAGTAAATAAATATAGCAATAAAAAGTCTGTGAGTGATAATGACAACATATAGTAGATATTATTATATTGTTTGTTTGTATATATATATATATATATATATATATATATATATATATATATATATATATATATGTATATGTATATATATATATATATATATATATATATATATATAGATATATATATATATATATATATATATATATATATATATATATATATATATATATATATATATATATATATATATATATATATATATATATATATATATATATATATATATATATATATATATATATATATATATATATATATATAAGCTAGTTACGATATAACAAAGCGCGCATGTATGTATTTACGATATCATCATGGAAGTGTCAGCCGACCGCGAGTAGTCAAAAATAGTTTGCCATTGTGATCTCGGCCTTGTTCATAAACAAAGTGAACACAGTTGGCCAAATAGCACAATGCAGTATATAACACACATCAAAGTATATAACAATCATCACACACACTACTAACAGCAAATGACTAACTACATTTGTTAATATGTTCAAAATGACTGGACTCTTTTTTTTCATTTTGTTTGTTTGTTTGTTTGTTTTTTTCACATCTTGTTTCGGTTGAGCTATTATTTACAATACGTAACTAGTTTCTAAAAACTTTGTGCTAATTCATACAAAAAATCACCTTATCTATAAGCGAACCGAAACGAAACTATTTGATACACTTCATTGGTGTGTTACGGTGGTAGCAGAATGCGAAGGGGTAGAGTAAATTTTTCACTTCATTGCTATTTTTCACTGTTATCAAAAAATAGCAGTTATTTTTGGAAATTGCGTTTTGGCGGAAAGTTAGCATAAACCGAAAAGAACTCCTGGAATAGCAGCAAATTGTGTGATGTACAATTTTTATCAATGTTAAAACGTAAAAAGGTTTGTGCTCTCAAAAAAACAGCGAAACAAAAGTCTAACTTATGGATTGTTAGGTGCAGCAAATACATATTTCAATGCTTTTTATTTACTTTAATACTTATAACAGACATCTAAAAATAGACAGGCATGTATGGAATGTAAACTAATTTTAAAGATATTTCCAATATTTACAAATTAAAATTTAAGTAAATCATTTTCATTAAGTGTGCGAGTGGTGGACCCATCCCATTTTCTACCCAGTTTTGGTTAAATAACTCAAAAACTGTTTGACTAAATTGTTACAATAAAAGCTTGCTTTAAAAAGCATGGTATGCTTTAAAAAGCATGGTAAGAATGTCCATAAAATAAATCGAGCTAACAAAATATAACACTAGACAGTGAAGAATTATTATCTACAATGATTTTTATATATATATATATATATATATATATATATATATATATATATATATATATATATATATATATATATATATATATATATATATATATATATATATATATATATATATATATATATATATATATATATATATATATATATATATATATATATATATATAGGCTTACAGGTTGCCACCCTATAGCTTTTTTTTTTAAGAAAGAAGAAGTAAAAAATCAATGCTGAGTATGGGTACATTAAAATTTTCAAAAAAATAAAGACCAACTCGTCGAAAACCCCTTGAAAAACTTCAGATTTAAAACATTTATTGAATTTTATTTGCATTCAGTGGCTATGAACATAAAAATATGAGTGCAAATTGGCATGAAACAAAAAATTTGCAAAATCTTCTGCGTGCAATATCTGAGCAATGTATGTAGGTGAACATAGTAGTACATTAAGCTTAGAACAAAGAAATCTATTTTCGAGTGGATGCTACACAATAGCAGTTTTCAGTGTACCATATCAAACCCAAATGCAACATATAGAAACAAAGTAATCTCTTCAATGTACATATACACACAGCAAGCAAAGCAAGTGAAAGTTCATGGTTTATTGAAAACAATACAAAGATTACGCATCGTTTATAGCTAAGCGCCTTTTCAGATACTTTTATGGTACATATATACATACATACATACATACACATATGTATCCTCTCGACGACAAAAGCTGTTAACGAGTCATCTGCAGCAATTGTTGCTGACATTTTGCAAAAAGCTTGTTGCATTGCTGCTGTTGTTTTATTTTTGCTGTTGGAAGAGATACTTGAGATATACACAACTACACTTTTATTGTATATTTTTATATGTTTGCATCTATAGCTACTAAAACTCTACGATCACAATGTCCATATTACAGCAATGAGACAACATCTTAACACAACGAAAGGACTTCCGAATTGATCGAAGTTGTCTACACTCACATACTTTATAACCAGCTTGAACATACATTATACACCTTTTTCCAAATGACTAACAAACAAAATGAGATACTTCACAGGAGACTGTTGTCGCCGTTGGAGGCAAACACAAAAAAAAAAAAAAAAATGATACAATATAAAAGAACTAAGCAATACATACAAATAAAAACGTCGGAAGACGACCACGACCATACCAGGCACACACATGTGCAGATATATACACAAGGCCTGCTTTCAAACTTTAAGGAAAAGATACAACTATTTCTTAAAGCTAAATGAAGTCAGACTACTTTTCATATCTAGGCATAATTTGGCCCAAATGGTTTTCAAACTAAAGGCTTTTTTCAGCAAATAACACACAAAAGGTACAGGACCGGGCCCACAAATAATGTAGCACACGCAGTCCTGGAATGGAACTTTTAAAATTCAATACAATCGTGTTGAACCACGTAACGCCTGTATTAGGTCGACAAAAAGCGAATACGTTTTCCATGAACTCTCATGGTGTCAAATCATATTCAAGGCAAGGAATTGTAAACAGTAGAAATCGGCGCCCTATGTTGAACTTTCTTATGTTAGTTTTTATGATTTTCACGCATTATTTTGACAATATTGTTGTCTATAATAGGACACGTACCTATATACTAAGTATTAGCTGTCGCAAACTAAAAAAATGTCGATTATTGCTTTTATGTTTTTGTTTCATCTATTTTACCATACGCCAATCACAACAACTACAAACAGAGAGTCACCAAAATAATAGCGAAGCGCATACAAAGTAAAACAGAATCACCTATCTCTTAGTCTGTCACAGAGCCTTATCTTGCTGCTCGCAAGACATAGTGCGTTTATATTTCATGTAAAGCCTATGTGTTTTTTTCGTTGTGTTAATGACAATTGTTAAAACAAAATTTTCAACTGTTTCAATGTAATGCAGATTGTGCAAGTGAATACTTTTCAAATGGTATATTTTTTTGTCTAAATCGGTTGTATACTGTTCAAAATTCGCTAGCCTATTGAAATATAGTATATATACTAATATTATTAGGAATTTATAAACCAAATGGTATAATTAACTTCACTGAATTAGACGGGTACATGAGATGTTTAGTTTTAAAATTTATTAAAACAATTTCATATCATTATATTAATATTATTATTTATTTATTATCCTACTAAGCTATTCGATGGTAATACAAAAAATTAAATTATTTATATGAAATTTGGATATTTTGAGACGAAAGAGATTTCTGCGTATGACCCAAAGATGGTTAAATAGATTTGATCAGAAACCAAAAAATGTATCAAAATGTAAATCGATTGTCGAAATTGAGTATAGTGACGAACAGCAATCAAACCATCTATGTACATATAAGCTAGTTTCCTTCGAAGCATCACTCAGGATAACTAGGATTATAAAAATAAGTCACATCAAATCATATCATGACAAAGCGAATGAGATAAGGGTATAAGGTTCGCAAACATTTCGAAACATATTTTAAATGGATAAGAATTGATATGAAGTTTATGGTTTAAGGTCCGAAAACATTGGAAATATTATGAACTATTTAACCCTGCCAACCATACTGCTGCTCTCCTTCCAAAAAGTAAAAGTAGAAGCAGGAGTAGCCACATGAGAGCTGTGTGTTGCAGCTGGTGAACGCATTTAGGCGTGTGGTGGTGTATATGTGTGTGTGTGGAGTTCGAAGAAG
Source organism: Leucophenga montana (assembly GCA_035044765.1). Taxonomy (NCBI): domain Eukaryota; kingdom Metazoa; phylum Arthropoda; class Insecta; order Diptera; family Drosophilidae; genus Leucophenga; species Leucophenga montana. Next base: position 6,927,900 of record JAWNNQ010001291.1, on the reverse strand, counting down.
CGTTCGTTGTTGGGTCCAACGAAACAGCCGGGGAAGTTTGTAGCTATGGTACAAAAAAAAAAAAAAAAAAAAAAAGAACCAAGTTGAACGAAGTTCCTCGCTCGATTGTATGGGTAGTATATTTACAATAATCGTTTTGTGAGTGAAGCAGACAGAGTGCTGTCGAGTAATGGAATAAAGTGAATGGGTTCGATGATACTAGTTCATTATACAGGCGGTTCTGTGGCGCTGGCTGGCTTCCTGTTTCTCGTTGCCCCACCATCACTCCTTGGCCAATAACACCACCACCACCATTACTATGAAGAATCGGGTCGTGTTTGAGTTCGTTGTTGCTGATTAACAATGACTAACTGCTCGCATTGTGTGCGTGCATCTGTGTGTGCATGTTTTTATTTTATGTATCTGTGTGTGTATGTGTGTGTGTATATGTTTTTTTTTATGTATTTGTGTGTACGTGTGTGTAAACAAGTGAAGCTGTTTATCAGCGAGGCTCAGTTCGAGCAAACAAAAAAGCTAAGCCAAGGGAATGCCGCTGACGCCGGCGTCGTCGCTGCTGCTGCTGAGCACTGGCAGCACAATATGTGTATATATAAGCATATATATACATATATATATATATATATATATATATATATATATATATATATATATATATATATATATATATATATATATATATATATATATATATATATATATATATATATATATATATATATATATATATATATATATATGTGTGTGTATGCATATTTATCTACACATTTGTGTTATGTACTCACAGCTCGAGTAGTATATAAAGCGGTTATCGTTTTATTGTTGTTTCGACAGCGCACTGTAAAAATTTAAAAATAAAGAAAACCAGCCAGTCATTTATAGCTGTTTTCGGAGGGTAAACGAAACAAAGAACGAGAAAATATGTGGAAAAAACATTAAAACTTGATATCGGTACAACCGTAGTTAAAACACCCTTTTTAAGAAGCTTTAGAAGTATATTGTATTAGGCCTGTTCCAGTTTTTACATTCGGGAAGATTTTGCGAAAATTAATTTGTTAAAATGTTAAAATTTTCACGTAAGGGATATTTCGCTATAAGAATTCACTCAATTCAAGTGCATTCAAATCTCAAAATCCTCCTTTATGTGAAAAATTTACGATTATAAGGAATTAAATTTCGCAAAATCATTCTGAATCGGAATATTTTCCAGGAAAATGACAGAAAATCCCTCACATTAAATTTCAAATTGATAATTTAACACAGAAATTATATCTTCAGATTTGTCTTCGGATATGCTCTTTGAATATTATCATAGTCTATTATACTTGGAAAGCTGGTATTTGACATGGAAACCGTTAACTTTGCATTACAAGTCGAGAACTTGAAATTCAACTGGTATGAAGCTATATCAAACAAACTGATTTATATTCGATAGAATTTAATATGCTTTTTAAAAACCGTATACATTTCTTAAAGTTAATGAAGTTACAAGCAATAACATTTTTTCAAGCTTGTTGCAGTTAGCAGCTCTATCATGTATGGCACCCAAATATATAATTACATTTGAAACATAAACATAATTATTAAGAATGTGTAACTCTTCTAAATCAAGTCGTCAAACATGAGATCAATTCAATTAGTTACATTCATAAATCAGTGGTACCCAAAAATTCCAAATAAAATGCACATATATGCAATTTTTATTGTGTTCCTATTCGGTATACTCAGAAAGATAAGAAACAAGTAAAGTGTTTGTATAAATTTCGCTGGTTGATGCATAGAACTGCGTGTGTGTGTGCTGTCAAAAGGAAAAACGAACCATGTAGCATGCGAAACTGTTGTTGTATTGCAATTAGGCATAGACCCTATGAGATTTGCAATATGCAGAAAGATAACGAAGAACGATTAAACTATGTGTGTAATTAATATGGTTAATTGAAATAGAAGTGTGTGTGTGTGTGTGTGTGAGTACGCGACAATGACCAGCGTATGTTAGGCAGTATTAGAAAATCAAATGTGTATAAAGATCATAAGGTCAGGGCACCTCTCCCACGAATTGTACATGAGAATATTATTAGTACCATGTGTATCATGGTAAGTTTTATTTCTTTCATTTAATTGTATGAATATCACTAAAAACTAGTATAAAATGAACTCAAATAATGAGCAACTGGTGCTCCATCTGAAAAATTTCCAGCGTTACCCATTAAATAACTGTGTGTAGTACTAGATCGTATTACTTTTTTAGATAAACAGGAAACCAGTCTTGCACAGATGCTGAGTTTAACTACATATTATATTTTATATGATTTTGCAATGCAAAACGATTTCCGGTTCAAACCAACATTTACCAACCATAGTACTATTGAAGCGGTTTAAAGCGGTTTACCAAATAAGAACATGGCCCATTTACATCAATATGACCCATATTAACATCTACTTTTTGATAACTACGGAGAAAAGAAGAGACATTACGAATACATTCGTTTATAAATCAAACGCTATCAGTGGGTATCACGAAAATTTGTATACATTTTGGCTCCAATCGAGACTTTTTTCGTTTTATTGTTGGCTAAGCAATATGACAGCCTCTTCTGACTGCCATTTCTGCTTCTTCTTCAATTAAGTATTCACTATTGCCGATTTCAAACGCGACTTCGCCAGTTTACACCGTAAACTCGTATTTGTTCTCATATTTGTGATAATCACACAATTAAATGAGATATTTTTTAGAGATGTATTTACCCAAATCTCTTAAGAAAATACTGGTGATTTAAAATTATAATTCAGATGAGAACATTTCCATCACACCTCCGTATACTGCTATATTTGAAACATTTATTCTCGGATGCAAGTTTCTAAACAAAAGCACTAAACTATGTACAATTTATGTAGCGTAGGGTATACAAAACTATATGTCAATTATTTCTGTTGCTTTAATATTGTGGTTACTTTTTTAAGTTCATTTTTATTCCGTCTCGTCAGGCAATTATGGTGTTAAATATAAATGTATGCGTGTGCGCAAATAAAAACTCCGGCGACGATGTTGGCCGTCGGACGTCGCGACGTTTGAGCAATAGCAGCACAGTGGACGGAATATAGAATTAAGGCAATTTGTATACATATGTACCTCCTCATCACTCAACACTATCAATTTGTGAGAAAGATTGTAAAGTGAATCGAAGTAGAAATCGATGATAAGTACCACAAAGATTGCAGAGACTTAAATTTGTAATTTTTTTTTGGTCATAATATGTGCGGACAATATATTTTTAAAAATTTTTTACTTTGAATCGATAATACTATAGTAAAAAAAAAAAATCGAAGTATGTAATCACTTTTCTTATCACAACAAACAGCTAATGACAGTATTTATCAGTACACTCACACACACATACATTTGTATAAGAATATATTTAATGCATTGAAGTACTTGTTGGAAAGTATATTATTTATCAAAGTTAGAACATTTTGTTCTACGTTGGGTTTAGTAAGGCTCCCAGTGCAAGCTGTTTGGGAACACTTTCAAGGTATAACTTGCAACATGGCAGTATTTTTGTTTGTAAAAATTAGTTTTAAATAGTTGTAGAAAGGCGTCCTAGGTTACGCTGATGACAAATGCTTTGTCACATGAATTTGATGGCATACGCCGAAAACTGCAAGTGCTAGAAAACAAAGCGAAGTCAATAGAACTTCATTGAGACGAACAACTATGACCGATTGACCATCAATATGGGTACGCTTGAAAAGAAGACTCTCTGCTATACAGAAAACGAGATTACGCTGCGCAAACATGTATGCGAACTTCACTAAGCGAATGCTGATCAAGAGCATCACATGCTCTGACTAAGAGCGTCACACTTCGTATATTAATTTTAAGTTATAAGATGTGACAAGAAATAAAATAATAATATCTATGCAGCTATGGTGTGGAAATTACAAAATGCGGTGCTCAATATTATACGTGGTCTCAATTGATTCTATTCTGATATCTATGAGTAAATCTTGAAATTAAGAATGGCGTGGAAAGATAGTTGGTGTAAATATATAAAAGTGTAGTCAAAGTGTGCAATTGATTCAATAATTTTGTATGTGACAACCAATCTTCATGAATATTGAGACCAGGACTAACGGAGTTGCCCTCGATCGACATACTTTTAGTAAAAAGCGTTGCTAGCTGCGTTTAGTTCTCACATTATGCGATAGTTCTCATATAAGGTAGTCCACCAAGAAGATTTGAAGTTTACTAAAAGCAGCATACACTTTATGGCAAATAAAAGATGGCTAACAATAGGCTTATAGAGGAAGTACCACAATTCAATTGAACTTTGCAGAACTACTTCCAAAATAATGAGTAATTTGTATTAGAAATGGAAATCTTTTTGCATGCTCAAAACATTACAAAACAAACAAAAAAAGATATGAAACTTCAGACAGCGAAAATATAGATAGAGTAAGGAAAACCAAAGGAGTTTCAAAATGGTTTAGAGTCATCGTCATCACATGACGGAAATCTACATTTCATGTGTTTTAAAGTAAAGTGATTCCAGCATTACAAGAATAGTTTTATAAGAAACTCCGAGGCAAAATTAAGTTTATTTGTTAGACAGTAAGATCTTTTGTGTGTGTGTTTCACTTGGCAAATTAGGTCTGAGGCAGTTTTGGCTGAGTGTTACAACATGCTTATGTATGTATAGTGTTTTTCAACAGTGACACAACAATTTTGTATTTTAACACAAGCCTTAAATTTTTTTGCAGAATCTGTCAACGTCAAAACGTCAGTCAAGGTTTACAACAATTTTATCATAGACGAAAGCGCAACGTTTCGAATTTTCCTATTGAAAAAAAAAACCATTTCTATCGCCAGGGTTGTAGTACCGAGTCAAATGTCACTTTGTAAATTTTATTCGCAGGGCACAAACTACTACACTTTTTTTTATTAGTTAAATCCTCGTGCAACACAGAACGCATAATTAGTTTTAAATAGTTGTAGAAAGGCGTCCTAGGTTACGTCCTAGTGAAAAACAAAAATTGTGGGAAATCAAACATGCACAAACATGTTTGAACAGCCATTCAGCATTAAGACACGCACACATGCACACAGGTGCATGCAAAGCATATGTCACGTTCACACACACACACGCATACACACACACACACATACTCAAATAGAAAGAGAAGCGATGAATTGTGAATAGCAAATAAGCGAATAATGATCAAAAGCAAACAGCAGCAAACAAACCTTTTCGCCTGTCATAAAATAAAATATAAAAACAAAAAAAAAAAAAACAAATCTCCACCGATCTATCAGCTGCGACTTCGCATTTATATGGAAATTTATACGTTGCTTAAAACGCGATGGCCGCCACAGTACACAGTTTTAGCAGCAGAAACAAGCTTTTTTTTTTGTTTTATTATTATGACACATTCAACTTTATATTTCACGGAATACGACAGACGGAGACTCGCTGTTGCTTTAGCTGATGATGACAACAACACACCGACACGAACTGTTTGCACGCACACAGGTACATATACTAATCCAAACGACACACTAATACAAGCACACGAAACTTGTTAAATACGATATAGTATTTTTTTTTTGTATATATTTTTGTTTTGCTTTCGTTTATTTTTTTTACAATTATTTTTTTATTTTTTAAGAGAGCACGAGAACGAGAACGTTTGAAATTCAACAATAAACTGAAATCTTTTTGTATATTGTAATTCTCATTTTGACATACCGACAGACAGACAGACAGACAGACAAAAAAAGAAAAACAAAAGCGTTTGTTTCTTTTTTTTTTTTATATTTTCGTTTTCATTATGCTTTATTCACAAATACATACATAGACAACGTATATATTCACAACACCGATGATACAGATATAAACACGGGAGTTTGCACAAAACGTATTTCAATACAAGGCAACGCACGTCCGACTTCGTGAACGAACGAAAACAGAGTGAGAACAGTTGCAGTCACGATACGATGACAATTCTGTTGCTGCTTATTTTGCTTTTTAGCTTTAGAGTTGTCAAGCGGTCGGTCAATGGCAATGCAACCGAATTAGTGTTGAAAAATGTTGATTATATTTTGATGTGAATTGCATTTTGTTTCTTGAATTCATAAAAACAAGAAAAATAGTGTGTGCGATACAAACAAAATGTTTTATTGATTTCATTCCTCAAGCATTTTATATCTATCGCGTGGAAGAAAGTTTGGCGTTACTTTCGAAGAGAGTAGGAAGCTAGTTTGGCAATTTAAATAAACAGAATACATGAGTTACGCCGTTTTAACTTACAATACAGAAATTTGCACTAATATTTATTCCACAAAAACAAGCAAAAGTCGCTAGCATAAGCTTAAATAGGTAGCGGCAAAAGAAAGAACCTAAAATTTACGGTTAATTTTGTACTTTTTGTTTCCAATGCGAGAGACTTTCTTATCTGTCAGGCAAATTGCTTGCATGGCTCACTTTCTCCCGAGGGAAAAAATCATGCAATAGCAAGGTGATATCGCCAGCAATATGCAATATCTACTGGAAGTATCTCCTGACTATATTCCGCGATAAAAAATGTATGCAGTAATATTCCTGCTTATATCGAATCCTAACGAAACCTAACGAAAAACAAGCATATAGTTTGTATAGTTTTTGCAGGTTTAATCGAAGAACTACGTGTGTGTGGTGCTGTTCATAGGGGAAAAATCAACAAAACTATGTAGCATGCGACATTGTTGTTGGTTTGCACTTTGCTATAGAAATACACAAATCGAAGAACAATGATATTGTTTCTGTAAATTATCTTTCTATATACAATTCCGGTGCGCGTGTGTTCTTAATTCTTTTTTATCTAAACAACTTGATCGATTTTGTTAAAAATTTTTTCTTTTTTTTTTCTTAATTCTCTGTATTGTAAGTACTTAGCTACAGTTGGTCCCGGTAGCTGGCGCTGTTGTCAAGATCCAGCTTTTTTTTTTTTTTAATTTCCCTGAGCTTCATTCATGACTCATGCATTGTAAATCCAGCGTTTGCATCTCAAGCTTAGAAGGTTAGGATTAAAGGAGAGATAAAGGAAGCATCTCAATGGAAGTTTATCTATATATAAAAATATCGTGTTGGTTAGTGACATCATCACTTAAGAACGACTAGACCGATTTTGAAATGATGTTTTGTTTAAATGTTCGTCATGATCCGAAAAAGGTTTTTTGAAAAAGAAAAATTGGAAAATTAACTCGGAAAATTGAAAAATTCGAGATAAAACTGAAACAGCTCTTTTCTATGGGATTTGTATATAAACTTAAGACCATAACTCACGATTCGAGCGATGGATAATGTGCAATTTTTTTTTTTGAAAATTTCATAGAACAGTAACTACTTGAGACAGATGGCATTAACAACGCCACCACCCCCCCTCCCCACATATAAGATAAATACCCAATTTGTTATACCTCACCAACAATTGGACGCAAATGGATAAGATTTGCTACGTATGTTAGAGAGCACCGGGTAAATTTATAACGGTGTCTCGCTCCATATAAGAGAAAAACGAAAGGAGCGAAGCAGTGTCAGGTATCAACTCATGCAAGATATGGTCCCATGAATTCACGTCCAACGATTGCAATCTCATTGTTCTTTGTCCTATCTTCTACAATGGAATACGCGTCATTTGAATTAGATATAAAATTGTCCCGCGTACTGTACAAACGGCTGCAACCATAGACGGAGACAATGGCTTCAGGCCAAAAATTCGAATATGACTATAAGCATCTAATATGTATTGTAGTTCATCACACGATGATCTGGCAAGCATCCGGAGTGGGAGCAACCAAATTTTATTTTATTCTGCAAAAATCACCCATTCCTACCATCCTATATACGATTGACGGTCTTATCGGCAATCTCTTCGTATAGGTTGCAAATGAAGACAAGATAGGTGGAAATCTACTCGGAAGAGGAGCTTATTGCAGTATGACAAGATGCTCATCAAATAGTCTTAACAGTCTAAAGCTGACGAAAGTTTCACAAACTCACTATAAGTAGTTTAAGATGCGCTGCTCCTTAAGGCATTTGTAGCAAAACACTAAAGAGAAGCAACAAATTTTTAAATCGTCTATATAAATAAATTAGAAGGCAGGATGACATACCAGCCATATTGGACGGAAGCCATTAACAGTAGAATTTATAGCTCTAAGAAGCGTCAACGGTCTAGATATAACAAAAATAATCCTATTTTCTTTTAGCAAAATTCTATTGACGCTTTATAGAATGGATGCGATGTAGGTACGCAGAAGCACAGTCAACCTGTCCAATAGTTTCCGACTTTTCTTTCTGATAGTAAACTTCTTTGAGCGATTAATTAGTACCTATAGATGATTTTAAAGCTATCTCGTACATGTGGAATTCATGTTTGGTATGGAATACGCCTGCAAAATCGGAAAGAACTACAAAAATCATCAAAATAACAATTTTTTTCTGCCAAATGAATATTGATAATGGAACTTCTTTGAGCTATTAATTAGTACCTATAGATGATTTTAAAGCTATTTCGTATATGTGGAATTCATGTTTGGTATGGAATACGGAAAGAACTACAAAAATCATCAAAATAACAATTTTTTCTGCCAAATGAATATTGATAATGGAAATTGAAAAAAAAAATCCATTACTTACTGTATATAAGCGCATAATAACAATAGTACAAATCCGTTAAAATTTCGTTTCTGGAATTCTTGACTAGAGAATGCTTTGAGGCATTGAAACAAGCAAAAATCGTTTAAATTTTATATTCCAAATCGAAAATTTGATAGATTTTAAGCCGAAATTGTGAGAAGAAAAAAAAACAAACGCACGCAAATTAAAACTGTCACTAAGAGAAACCAGTTTTGACAACTTTGAGAATACTGTCAAAATTTAAATATAGAAAGTTCAGAAAAGTTTTCCTATTGAGACACTCCGTCTACGAAAACAAAAAAAAATTTAGATTCAAACAATTTTTCGCTAAATTTCTCGGCATACACCATCAGTTAAATTATCAAAAAAAGAAAAAAACATGGGTGATTACAAGATGGAAACTGCACAACTCGATCCTCGCTTCCCCAATGCCAATGTGACACGCTGGTGCTGGCATTCGTATGTGGACTATCATCGCTGTCTACAAAAACGTGGCAATGGATGCGATTCTTGCAACTATTTCAAGAAGGTTTACAAGTCAATTTGCCCGAACGGTTGGGTTCAGAAGTGGGACGAGCAGCGCGACAATGGCACATTTCCGGCCAGAATCTAAGCGTAAAAATCACAAATGCGTTTAGAAAACATAATTAGTTACACGTTGATGTACCAGTAGCAGTATAAGCAGCTTAAGTAGTTAATATGTGGGGTGTCACATCATACGTAGCTGTATGGAATGTTTGATCATTAAAAAAAAAAAAAAAAAAAACAAAAAAGAGCAAAGCACCAGCAGCAATAGCCAATTTATCGTTGATTAATAAAGAATATTTATTTTAAAAATTATATTTTAATTCATTTCTCATATTTTGTTTATAGAATTTTCCGATTTTTACAGAAAAATCGTTCCAAAAATTTGTTGAGCGGTTAGTGAAATACTCAAAAGGAAATACTTTTCCAGCTGCTATAGTAATAATGAATGAATTTAGGGTGATCAGATACATCAGACCAAAAACCGGAACACAAGATATCTACAGCTTGATTCGACTTTCGAGATAAGATTCTCTCGCAGTTTGCATTGTGCCCCGGAATTTGCACGATCTTTGAATACATACTGAAAAAAAGTAGACATTTTATCATTATGGAATTTAGCATTCTATTCATTGTCATTCTTTTCTTTTCTTTTCAATAGCATTCATAGTTTGATCGAAGAGCTTGTCGTCAAAAAGAATGTCTCTTTTTTGTTAACTGTGGCACCAAAGCAGAAATTCCTGAATGAATCATCTTGCCGGAAACCAAACCATTTGAAAACGCACACACTTGATCGTTTGCATTCGGGAAAAGTACAATAGGATAAATCACTGACATATGATAGAGGATTTCGCTGGGCAACGTCAAGCAAATTACAAATTTCTTTAATTCCATTTTTCGAGTGATAAAATTCGAAAAATATTGGTATATTTTTAAGACCAGACCGGATGACGAACAGGGCCATGTAGACCAGAGTAAGCAGGCAAGCATAAGAACGGCACATGTCCTCGTAAACGGTATCTGGTCACTCTAATGAATTAAATGTGGGCTATTCCGTCGACGGATGAGAGGGGGTAAACAACCCCGTGTTTTTTTAGAGAACCGAAATCACTGGGATTGTATTTTACACGAGTGTTAAGCAGTTGTTACTGCATTAGGTAATCTCTCATCATCGTTTCCTTCTTCCAGAAAAAAAAAAATGAATCGTATTTTTCGATGCAAATAAAGACAAAGCTACAAATGAAGAATCCGATTTGATAAACCGAGCCTTTTAGGCGATCGTCGGTTCTATTATTGGTAGGAGTTACTAATTAATTCGACGCCATAAAAAAAACAGCACGATACCTTTTAACACTGAAAAAATCTGAAAAAGCTCCAATCAAATGTATCAAAAGAACTGCAGTTATAGTTAGTTCATCTAAAATACATTTAAATGAATATCGAAATAGAACATTCACCTTTTCATCTGTTAAATGCATTTATTCGCAGAGTTTGAAGACGATTTTCCTAAATATTTGCATGGGAGCGCACAATTTTTAGTCTCGAGCCCGGATTTTCACTTGACGGCCATGAAAGTGTATCCTTACGACAGCACGTAATCCAAGGAAAGGGTCATATATTTTACAGAATTTTTAGTGGTCAGATGGTTCGCAATTTTTGCTATATGGTGGGGTATGTGCTTACACAGAAAACTACAATAAAACACCAAATAAAATGCAAAAATTAGAGAGTCAACCATTAAAAAAGAAGAATTTAGCATTATTAATTGGAAAAGTATTTTCTTTACTGAATTAGACCAATAAAGAAAAAAAGCATAGAGAAGATTATGGATGAACATATGTGTATAAGTAACATACGTACAAATAGTGCACACTTCTACTTATTTCCATCCTTTGGGTCAAGAATAGGCTTATCACGAATGTCGATTTGCGGTTATGGATGTCTTATTTTAAAATCCCTGTATATGCGAATAATTATAAGAAATCGCACCATGTTTATAGATTTAATTTTTCTATTTTTATAGAGAAAGTGGAAATAGTATATTTTTTTGCTACGATGTTTGTAACACCCAAAAGAAGGCCTCCCCTTTGTATATTACCAATTTGTGTCTGCCGGTTTCCTGTTTCAAAATCAAGCGGATACTGGTTTTTGAAGCTAGTTATCCGTATTCCTTTTAAGAAACAATATTACAAATTACCCATAATGACGGATATTAATTTCCGTAAAACATCGATGCATTGGAGTTACAGTGGTTTGTGTTTACATTAAGTTTGAAAAAAAAAGTATTGTATTTTGTTAATTTTTTAGGAATTTCAAACTGCTCCGTATATATTTGCGGATGCGAATGTGGATATAGAAGTGTGAATGCGGATCACGAGGCGCATATTCAAATTTTGCGGATTTTACGGATGCGGATCTTCATCATTCGTCCTAAGCCCAATCGAGATTATCATCACAGGTCACTTGAGTATACAAAACCAAAGCAAATTCAGGAAAAATTTCATTAAACGTCTACATTTTATGTTCCGGGGATCAAAGTAGTTTTTTTCGTGTTGTTCAACACTGGTTCGAAAACATACTCCCTTTTTCGAAATATTTAACTGTTTAATCAATGAGTGTGATTATAGAAATCCATAACATTTAACATTTTAGTAGTATTCTTTGTGAAGAAACATTTAAAAATTATTTTCTTAACTGTTGCAGCGACACCCAGACCAGCCATTAACTTGCAATATTGTGTTAAAACTAATGCAGTGCTGAATAATGACCAAAGAAAATGGAGTTCAAGGTAAAATAACGGTACTTAAAGAATTTTATGTGTAGAAAATGTACATTTGTGGTGTTAATTGAATCAATTAATTGATATATTTTTAAATGTATGCTCAGTTAACAATTAATGTTGAATTGCTTTCAATTTCATTTGGCGAACACACACAAAACACACTCCTCTCTCGTCTCACCCAACAATATTTCTCAATATGAAATACTCATCAAAATATACACACACACATGCACAACAAGGCGAGACGCACGCACACACGCAAAGTACAACTACAAATCAAGCAAAATAAACAAATGCCCACAGAGACATAAAACGCCATAGGTAAAAGCGAGAAAGAAAATCAAACTATGCGTGCGAGCGAGCTAGCAGAGAAAACGAACGAGTGAAGAAACGAAAAAAAAAAATCGAAACTGGTAGTACGACACTCCCCCCACCCAACGAGGCAGGCAAAGCATACGCACTAAATTATTATACATCGCATACATACGCATATATGTATGTGCATGTATACTCTATATGTGTGTACAATGTTGTAAATTTTACACTTAAGAATTTTTTTTTTTTTCAAATAAATAATAATTTTCATTAGCATAGCGCGTTAAGCTTTTTCTTTAAATGCTTTTTACTTTACACTCTGTAGACACACAAACTGGAAGCACAAAAGCACCGAAGAAATGAGCAGACAAATGTTAGGAAAAAATGTATACGAAACACTTGCGCCACTTGCTACAAATAAATTTTTACCACTACGCATTTTTTCTTCTGCGTCATATTTTCATTCGGCAGTTGCACACTTAATATTTATAATTTATATAACACGTCAAATATTTTCATTGTGATATGCGCATTTTTGTTTTCTTTGTTTTATGCTTTTCGTTTCTTTGTTTTGTGTATTTTATTTTTAAATCAAAGAAATTAAATGCAAAATTTTGCACTTACACACGCAGGCAGGTGAAGCAGAAAGACAGTGAGTGAATGAGCGAGTGAGTGTATAAAAGGCGCTGTCGCTCCTGATTGCGTTTTCTGTGTGGTTGTGTCGTCTGTACAGAAAGTCTTATTCTCATTTAAAAAAGTATTCACAAAATACCAGCAATAGATTAAATATGCTAGAAAATACCATGGAAATATTGAAATCACAATTTAAATATAATTAAGTTAAATGAAATTGTTTATACAGGCGTAGCAAATGTTCATTTTTCTTTAATTAACGGGCATGCAACGTCTCCAGTTTTTCATCATTTAATCGATGTGGTAGCAACGAATGCATATTTTTTAAATAGATGCATACACAAAGAAAAAAGTTGGCATTGAGGTTTTAGCTAAGGAAATGAAGTTGCTTGAACTATTAGATTACCGTAAAGCAAAGCTGTATATCTTGTGGCATATCAACAAAAATATTTAGCTGGAGCTGTGATTTGTATAGTCGGTTGTATATCATAAATATCTCCACAACTAACTTAATATTTCTATAATCATTGAAGACATCCACAATGACATCGCTTTAGTGTCTTGAAAGGCGGGAAATGGGTCCAATGCAATTTGTGTACTGAGCCTTCATTTATGCTGCTCGAAAAACAATTTATTTATTTTTTTTTTTAATTTAATTTTTCTGTTATTAAGAACAACTTTGCTCTATAACTTAGTCTAGATAGGCTGAGTGTGATTAGTGAAAGCTAATGAAAGAACTGAACATCAGTGGGGTTTTATATAATACTATTAGGTCCCCGCGACGTTGTACGCTGGCCTCCTCGACCATCCCCTGCCACTCCTTCCCCTTTCCCCACCTTCCATATAAGGAGCTTCTTATTGAAACAAAAAAAAAAAGTGGAAGGAAAATCTAAAAAAAAAAAAAATATTTTCTGTTTATCCAATCGACACGAAACTTCACAGGATCACCCACGGGACTATTTTGAATATTGCCACAAAATTTGATCAAAATCGGTTGAGCGGTTTCGGAGTCTTTAGGGAACCTACATATATATATATATATATATATATATATATATATATATATATATATATATATATATATATATATATATATATATATATATATAGATTTTTAAAGATTGAAGATAGCGAGTTGTAGTTTACAGGGTTGAATAGGATGCGTTTATGTCATTATGTCTCGTCCTCCTGCGCCTATTTAGTAGGCGCCTAGCTAACTGATTCGTATGTTGTTCAAGTCGCTATAAGTACGCCGCAGCTGGCTGATTAAGAATATCCACTTTCACTTTCATTGTTTCATTCACTTTCTAGGTTCGCCGTTCACATATACCACGAGGCGTCAGAGAGGTTGCAGCTTACTCTCAACAAATTGATTTTTGTATATGCACTGGTGACAAATTTCATAAATGTCAGAATGGATGAACACGAATATAGGTATACCTTATAGGAAACTGATACTTCCTTTAAGCCGTTTCAAACATTCTGACTTTGTGCGTAGAGTACATAATTATATAATTAAATAAAATATCATAACTCATGTCCATCTGAAGAAGAGATTCAGGGGTTGAGACGCTTAAGGGTGAATCTTCCAATTAAGTCTCCTACGCAGTTGTCTTACAGATTCACCGCATATTGATTATCATTAGATTCTAGGCGGGTGCAGTACCAATTGCTGAAACTTACAATTTCCTCCAGACTGTTCCGATCAGCAAGTCACGATGGATTTTCTGACATATTGTAGCATGATGCACCGACGGACCGACGCAGGAGTTTCGACTGAAACCATTGCAGGGTGTTCACATTATTCCAATAGACCATACCAGCATTATTTTACAGAAATATTAGTAGTTGAAGTAATTTGAGTCGAGTAGAATTAATGAATTGGCATTTTTACTTGATTAGAGTAGAAAACTCCAAATGTATGTAACAGATTGAAGAAAGCTCCGCCGAGTCCATAAAGTATAAATTTTGGATCAGTATCAAAAGTCGAGTCGATATATCGGTATCGGTGCTGCATTAGTGATTTCCCCCAACACCAGTAGTAAGTATTAACTATAGGTCTAGCTACCATCCATGTAAACGAGGGTTGTATCTTTGTAAAATATTTTAATTTAATTTTGTTTTATTTATGCAAGTTTATAAAAATCTTCCTTCCTACGCTGGGCTTAAACTCTCGTCGTCTTAGCTACATCAGCTAAAAGGCACCCAACACATCGACTTGCCAAGTCACAAGGAATTGCTTTTCTCAGTGATTGTCGCCGCAAAGAGAAAAATAGTGATTTTTTTTAGATATATTTTTAAACAGGCTACCTGCTGCCACATGCGTACTGGAGGGTATTATAAGGCGGTTTGATTTTGATCGACGCGTCATGATGTCGCATGCTGTTTGTACTATTTGAGGTGGAACGACGCTGCAAACCTAGCTAATTACTAAAGGGCCAAATACATCATTCACATACACCATTCACAAATCAAATGTGTGATGTTGTAATGTGATGCGTGCCCTCACACCTTTCAAATCCATTTCGGCAAATCTGGTTTTGAAATTTCCCGCCCAAATCACATACTACGTCTGCTCAGAACGAAAAAATAAAAATCACATCGACGAAGAAGAAGCGATGTGACGAAAATCTAAACTTTTTAATTTTCTTCACACATTTGATCAAGCAGTTAAATCCCCAAATACACCTTTCGATTTTCCGTCACATCACGCATTTGATGTGTAATGTGTGAAGGTGTATTTGGCCCTTAAGGACTAATATTTAATTAAATCCTTACGACTTAATCACACGAGATGGCGCGACTAATCTAGCATCATGACACGTACATATATGACCGTCTGACCAGGACTTAAGCGAATTGCTAGTCTACTGGGACTTCGAGCCACCGACCGTACAACGGGATATTTGCAGCTAGTTTTAGGTAGAATATTTTTGATTTCATACATCTATGTGTTCACACATACTACTTAATATTATAAACGCGAGAGTTTGTGTGGATGTGTGGATGTTTGGATGTGTGGATGTTTGTTACTCTTTCACGCAAAAACTACTGAATGGATTTTAATAAAACTTTACATATATAATATAGCTCATGTATCAGAATAACACATAACTTTATGAAGATTAAATTAACGCATTTTTTTAATTAATTTAAAACAAACACAGCGCAAACATTTTAACCACGTCTGCTGCTCTGAGTAGAGGATAAAAATACAAAATCGTCTAGCGATCATATTATAGAGGCAGAGAATGAGAGAAAACCGTTGGATTTTTGAAAGTTTAAATTTTAATTAATCAAATTTTTGTTAATAGAATCTGGGTTTTAATATAATTTCGAAAAAAAAATTACCTGTTCCTACTTGATATATAATTATGCAAGTCAATATGAAATTTATTTGCTGTTTGTTTTGATGAAGTGCCAAAGATCTATTCAGACTATTTAATTTCTGGCACAAGATGATGCGAATTTTTAGATTTCGTTGTGTTTGCTGTCACTTTTTGTGCAACTTTATTTAATTTTGAAATTTAAATTCAAATAATAACATAATAATTTTGCGCAAGAAAATTAGTAGTGTGAACAGGCTCTAAGCGCTAAATTTTAAAGTTTATTTTTTATATAATCTGCATTTGAAACTTTGTATTTCAGAGTTTCGAATTAATTTTAATTTTCGCGCGCATAAACCGAAACACTTGGCAGCACTGTGCACAATGTTAGCAAAAAGCCATTTTCATGGCACATTATATTTGTGGTATTTTTAGCACATCGTAATAGTTAGAAATTACGTAGAGAAGGCTGAGCAAAAGATACGGCAGACGCTAGCTGCACTGCTGCTGCGAAGGTGAATAACTTATAGGAGCTGATATATGTATATATGATAAAATTTATTTTCTAAATAGTTCAGTGTGAATTTGTGCCACTATTTGAGTGTTTGTGCAACAAATAATTTTACAAATTTAAAATAAATAAGTAAAAAAAAAAAAATCAAAAATTTACGTCTAATGCCGGCTGTGCAACAAATTTATTGTGATTGATTGAGTTGATAACGAAAGAACAAAAAAGAAAAAAAAAATTAAAACATAAACAAAGTGTGATAACGGGTTATCAAACATTTTGCTATTTATACAATAACAACAACAACAACAATAATAGTAATAGAAGCACAACAACAACAAAAACAACAAGAATAAAAACAAAAATATGCTTAACGCAGCAAATCAGGTTGGACTTGTTGAACGAGTTAATTTTATCATGAAATATAAATAAGGAAACAATTCATATGCGAAAAATTTTTAACACATAAGAACAAGAACAACAAGCACAATGCCGGCACCAACATTGACCTTTATTTGACTTTTAACGTAAAAAAAAGAAAGAAAAGAAAACGTCGCCCGTAGCTGCTGTGTTTGTGTGTGGCAAGGCAAAGAGATAAAGATGAGAAAGTTAGAGAGAGAGAGAGAGAGAGAGAGAGTGTGTGTGAGAAGGGAGCATTTATTTGCCTTGTTTTGGGCTGCTGCAGGCTTCATGGCCAAGAGTAGCAGTACTAGGAAGAACGGAGCTGTGTAGTGCCGCGGGGGGCATATATGTAGACATATGTTTGTGCGGCACGTGCAATAATTGAAATGAATGAAAATGTTAAGTGAATTTAATTAAATTAAATAATGCACACAATTCGTTTAATTAATTAGCACATTATATGTGTTTAGTTACAAATTGCTAGTGTAACAAAATAGTTTGCTAATTTTTGTGCTTCATTTTACACTTTTACTTTTAATTAGTTGTGTGGTAATTAATTTTATTTAACACTTTATTCTGAACGCGCCTTTAAACAACACCAACGAGAGGCAGATTCGAGTCAAAAAAAAAAAAAAAGATCAGCGCACTGACAAGTGTGGGTGCAGTTGAATATAGTGTGTGCGAAAGAGATAGAGTATAAAACAGCTGAATAGCTATACAAATCCAGTTTTATATCTTCAATATACAGGATGTCTTTTTAGAGGTGGAGAACTTTGAACTGAATTAAAGTACTGAGATTACATAACTGAAAAATTTAAATTGACTTTATTAGAAAGATATTTATTTATTTATTTAACAAATTAAATCTAGCATATAATACTAAACTTAATAATAATTTAACGAGCACTAGCTGCTGGGGGCTTCGTCTCGCAATTTAAATGTTATTATCTAAGGGTTTTAAAATGAGGTCAGAAAGAGGTTGGGATCCAAAATTGGGGACCCTAATGCTCTCCAGTTGTCGGCAGGAGTTCAGCAGGTGGATTACCGATTGGTCGTTTCCGCAAAACCGGCAGGGGGCCTTTAAGGGCCGTTAAGAAGGTGTTGATGAGACTCTTGGGTATGTCCAATTCGCAGGCGGATGAAAGTTCCGCATGCACGTCTTGTAAGCATGGCGTGCAATCCGATTTTTAGGTAGTTTGGATTGATTGCTGAGTACCTGTGGCTGAAAAATCTCCATTGCACGAGTTTTTTCATCCGGACTTGCCATTTTATTAGGTTATAAATGTCCTTGCTTTATGTGCGCATTAATTTCCATGGTGGCTGGGAACCCAGAAAATGTTAATTTTTTTGTTTTTTATGAGCTGTGATGACTTTTCATATTTCACGCACTGTGGTATCTC
Source organism: Leucophenga montana (assembly GCA_035044765.1). Taxonomy (NCBI): domain Eukaryota; kingdom Metazoa; phylum Arthropoda; class Insecta; order Diptera; family Drosophilidae; genus Leucophenga; species Leucophenga montana. The sequence continues at coordinate 6,909,337 of JAWNNQ010001291.1, read as the reverse complement.
TATGATCCGCTGGTATTGTGGCTAGACTATCGGTGCGGAGTACGAAAGATCCCAGGTGTTTAATAACAAAATAGCATGCTTTGGAACAGTGATTTTTGATGGATATAACGATGCCTCAAGAATAGAATATTGCTATAAAACAGTTGGTTGACTACCAGTTGATTTTCAGCCCAATGACCTTACGTACAGTGCAAACGATGGTTATTCGGCCTTAACTCATGCCCCAACTGAGTTCGTAGACCGAGATTTTTACATAATATTTTCCATAAAGTGGATGTACACAGCTCCAATTGCTGTTAGTAGTGCCAGATCAACCTATTTGGATCATCCTCAATACTACACTCTATTGCAATTGGTGATCATTGTATGAAGTCTTTGGGAATGCTTATTATCATTTAGAGTATACATATTGTGAAAACGAACCATGGTTAATCGAATGAAGTCGTTTGGATGCACGATTATGTCGCAATTATGAACCACGATTATCGAAATAAATTTGCACAAATTGGCAGTGTTCTTCTGGCGTTAGTCTATACATAATAAAATAGCAAAACCAAAATAGGGGCTACCCCAAAACGTGGGTCGTACACGCTCACTATTAGATGTGTATGAAGCGATGTAGTAGATGTGTAAGATGCCGCCATATTGAATTTCAAGTTGATATTGATGTTTTCCATACAAATGCATAAAAGTGAACTGTTGGCTTATATGGGATTACCTCAAAAAGTGGGCGGGACACGCCCATTTGTATTGGTATATGAAGCGGTTGTCCATTAAAATCCACCAAATCAAATTTCAAGCTAATATTGATCTAAATGAAGGATTTTTTAATAAAAACACAAAATTACAAGATGGGCTTGTATGGGGGCTACCTCAAAAAGTGGGCGGGCCACGCCCAATTGTCTATGTATGTTAAGCGGCTGTCTCTTAAACGGCACCATATTGCATTTCAACCTAATATTGACTTTAATAAAGAAGTTTTCTTACAAAAAGTCAAAAGTGGACAGTAGGTTTGTAAGGGAGCTAGCCCAAATAATGGGTGGGACCCGCCACCCATTAATGTATATGTCAAGCATCCGTCTACTTTAAGTTACTATATCAATTATTAAGTTGATATTGACTACAATAAAAATGTTTTTTATACAAAAAGTCAAAAGTGGGGCGGTGAGTTTGTATGGGGGCCACCACAAAAAGTGGGCATGGCGGGTCAATCTTGAAGTCTCTATCTTTATAGTCTTTGAGATCTGTTCGTTGAAACAGACGGTCTGTCGTACAGACAGACATGTCTATATCGACTCGTCTTCCGATGTTGATAAAGAATATATATATACATATACTAGCTGGTATCCGGCGGTGTTGCCGCCGTTCCCCTTGCGTCTCTTTTCCCTGCCACTCCTTCCCCATGCACCTTTACTCTAGCTCCAATTCTTCTACCCCTCTTCTCCTGTCCCTTTCACCCCTTCTACAGCCAACCCTTACGCTACCACCATTCCTCTGCCCCCTTCCCCTACCTCTACTTACTTTACCACCCCCTTTTACCTGCCCCCTTCGATCCTATTCACATGTATGCAACATTTCATCCCTCTGTCTTAAATGGTGCGCAGCGCGTTGCTGCCATTCTCCCTGGCTCTCCTACCTTTACCCCTCCATTCCTATGATCCCTTAATTAATTTGATTACCATCCTTCCTCTACCTCCCATTCTAATTCCCCTGCCCCTCTTCCCCTCAATTTGACAGAGAAATCATATGACAGTTGTAGTCGGCCTATTTTTGTTTTTTTGTTTGTTGTTGTTGTGGTAAGCCCACCCTTAGGGCTATAAAAAATAGCGTACGACCTAATCGCAGATCTACCAAAAATACACAAAAAATTTCATACAAATCGGTCAAGCCGTTGCGGAGGAGTTTGGTTACAAAGACTGTGTGACACGAGAATTTTATATATATTAAGATATTTTATAGGGTCTGGCACGCCTCCTTCTGCCTGTTACATACATATTCACAAACTTTATATAGAATTTTACACTATGGGTACAGGGTATACAAAGTGCGAGCAGCTTCAACTTAGCCTCACAATGCCAGTTTTTTCACAAAAAAAAAAAAAAAAAAAAAACAATGCCGGACCCTACCTAAAAATCAACTGCATCATTACTTTTTTGAACTGTCATCATGGTTTCATACAAAATTTCAAAAAAAAAAAAAATGTTTTCTCAAATGGCCATTTTTAGAGGGCTTAACTCAGATTTGACGTGTTTTTTTTAAGTGTTTTTGGCATAGTTTTTTGGAATGTTCCAGGCTTTAACTTTGCTAACAAACCTACAACATTTAGCTTTTGAGGGTCTTTTTAACAAAAAATTGCAGTTTTTTAATATTTTTTCTTTACAAACTTAACGCCCAAATATATCATTATGCGAATGTGTTTTCAAAAAAGCGCTGCCATATAATCAACACATCTTTCAAACGATGCTAATAGGGCATCAAATGCATGGGGTTTTAAATACTTTCTGATAAGTACGTTGAGAGCGGCTGGAATTCAGATACAGTGAAATCATGTAGTGAATAACTTACCTTCTTTTATATTCGCATCACTAAGTCTTGCAAATATGTTTTTCAAACATTCAAAGGATGCTCTTTTTCGATTTAATGATGATTTGATAAAAATTTACACTATTCCCAATTTAATGTGAAGAGAAGATAAGAATATTCTTTCTATTGATGCAAGCTCATTGTTAATGACATTTGGATACATGTATTATTATATTGATGACAATTGGCACAGGATTTAGGGTATTATCGATATACTGATCGCAGATCGCAGATGATTTGTCAAAACAAACCGTTTGTTTCATCGATAATGATGAGTCACGTATGGATTTAACAGTTGGTGGAATGTAATTCTCCGTTTGACTTAGATATTTTTGAATCGGAGCAGTGTAATTGATATGAATGAAAATGCTAATTGAATGAAATTAAATTAAATGCACACAATTATATTAATTAATTACCAAATTATATGTGTTTAGTTACAAATTGCTAGTGTAACAAAATATTTTGCTAATTTTCTGATTCATTTTACACATTTACTTTTAATTAGTTGCGTGTTAATTAATTTTATTTAACACTTTATTCCAAACGCGCCTTTAAACAACACCAAGGAAAAGAAGATTCGAGTCAAAAAAAAAAAAGATCAGATCACGGTCAAGCGTGGGTGCAGTTGAATATGTGTGTGCAAAAGAGATAGAGTATCAAACAGCTGAATAGCTATACTTAAAAAAAAGTACAGTACAGTTTTATATTTTGCATGTGAAAGCTCTTGTTGGCTATGGCTATCCTTTGGTTCTTGTTCGGATACTGGAAAATGTGTATATAAAAGAGGTGGAACAATGGTATACTTGTACGAGTATGCATATCGCTGCGCATAAGTAAGTTTGTAGCGAAATAAAAAGTACCAGTTTACACTAAATGCCACTAGAATTCTTTGTGGTTCCTTGACTGAAACTTAACTTAAAAGAGCAGTATATACTATATATGCAGTCGAGCTCCTCTTTTAGATACCCTATACATTTATAAAGCATTTTATAAGAATCATCGATTTGCATGTGAGATATATTCTATATCAAATCAAAACACCTCTTGACGAGGTAAAAATCAAGTGGCGAATGGTGTACAGTACCATGTTAACATTCATTTGAAGGTATTCAAAAGACCTTTCCAACGAGCTATTACACGTTGAAAAATAGTAAGCCGTTTGGCCACAGTAACCCATTGAAATTAAAGCTTATTCTGAGCATTTCCCGCCAAAATTCGAAATTTTGAAAAAAATTCTAGAACAAAAGTTTCTTAATTTTTTTTTTGTGTACTAAAATCCTGTATCAATAAAATTTTGGTTTTCTAAAGGATTCAAGCAAACAAACAAACAAATAAACACACAAACAAACTATTTCATTAAGTCGTCAAAAATTTCCAAATATCATAACGTTTGAGGTGATAGCCCTCCCCCCACGAGCTCCAATACCGCTAAGGGTGGGTATTTTTCAACCCCCTATATTGCAGACTGGGGTGATCCGATACTATACTATACTATTTTAACATTTTCTGAAAGTATGTTTCAAGACCTTCTTTTTTATGGTATGTAACACTTTTCGATCGGACTTACTAGTAAAAACTTTGATATTGCGCGTATACTCTTAATATAGTGCTCTTGCTGCAGTCACACTGAGGTGGGCTTTCGTCACTTGCGTGCACTATCGTCAACAGTGATTGGTTCGAAATGGGCCTATATGGAATATATAATTTGAATTGATCCAGGTAAAACTAACGTTGACGTTGACTGACGTTCATAGCTTAAACCCCTTATAGTGGGATTGGCACGTTCATATTATATGCTCGTAATATGTCAGAAAAACGAATAGGATAGTCAAAAAAATTCCAAATTTGAATTCTCTATTTCTTATAATATTCAAAATCTTGTTGTTAATACAGACCGTTAAACAGACAGACGGACATGTCTACATGGACTCGAATTTTGATGCTGCATAAGAATAATATATTTATAATCTATGGGGTCTGATATGCCTAATTTTGAATGTTACATACACTTGCACATACTAAATATGAGGGTTACATTGTATATTGTGCGTCTTGGCATAAACATTAGCAGAACATTGTAATATACGAGCTGTTTTCCAAGCACGTTTGCCACTCAGAAGTGGTTACCTCCACAACGAGGTGTTAAAAGACTTCAACAGCTTCTTAATGCGTCGAAAAATGTTAACGTGAAGAGATGTGGGGTGTGGTCCGTCTTCAATTCTTCGAAAACTTTTGGCAAACAATCAGAATTGAACTTCTACGTTGCTCTAAGGGAACACTTGCAACATGTTCAGTTTTTCCGTGAAATTATTTGCTTCAAACTGCTCCGTTCGCTAATAACTTTTGTTGAATTTGACTCGTCTTGGAACACCCATACATCCATCCATTATTCGTCATTTGGTTACGATGACATAGCCGTCTTTTGAACCACAACAACTGTATTTCTTCAAATTTTCATTACACCAATGGATACGAGCCTTTTTTGGGCGATTGGCAAATTATCCAAGTATCCAACGCCAATAAATCTTCTTGACGGTTAAATGTTCACGTAATATCGAAGGTCCCATTAAAAAAAAAAAAAAAATAATATCAAACTTCCTAATTAATATGTCAGCAAACAATATATAAAGCAAGACTTGTAGTTGTGCGATTTGTGCCTATATAGGGTATTTAATTAACATTGACCTAATTTACACCAAATGTTTCGCTTTTAGCTTATTTATCGATTATATCGAATTATTTCTTAAACGTTTGACTTGTGTTGCGTGCAACAATCGATTATCGACCTATTAACCTTTAGGTAATACTATTTAATATTGATGGAATTTTTTATGGTATTTTCATTACTGGCTGCCCAGCTCACAATTTGTAATCCACAAGCGGAAGAAAAAATTGTGAACTTGGCAACAAATTTGACTTTTGATGTGGGTACTGGGCTTTAGATTTTCGACTTCTCGAATTCGTGTCATTTGATTTGATTTGTATTTAATAACAAATACTAAATTTGTTGATGACAATAACATTGAATGGCAGACTATTTTCACACGGTTAAGCACCGTATTGAATAGTTTCCAGCGACGTATCGAAATAAAATATATAAGAAAGATCTATAGTCCAGATCACGACTACATTATATACTGCACAGTCATGTGGTGTATTTTGAAAGAAAAGCATTGAGAAGTTTACTTTTTGCAGATAAAAACTTAACAAATATTTCAATCACTTAAGTATTTTTAAGTAGTCGGATATCTATATTGCTCGATTAGGTTATGTAACCGATGTGACCCTTTTTGTGTTTGGAAGGCATAAATGGGAACTTTCTAATGGTTAAAATCCACAGAATGAATGAAGGTTAATAAATGACATAGACAATTAGTGAGTTCACCACTATCAATATGAATAAAATATTCTTGCTCAATGTTTTTATCATTCACCTGAAACGAGAAACATTTTTCAATAGCATTCCAAAAGTCAGATACAACAGAATTTGGCTTGGAGAGCTTATAAATCTATAATTTCAATATTTTAATTCACAATTCGAATTTTATCATTCTTATTTGGCCACCCGTTACAAACATATTGATACCTATATGTTGCAGTTAATGCAATTAATTGAAGTTATTAATCGATAATAAAGTCAAAAAAGTGTAGAAATTCATGTAAAAATTCATATCTTGAAAATGTATCAATTCAAAAAATTTAATTTAGCCGTTTAGGCATGGAGTCGGCCAATTTTTCTAATGTGGAATTAGTTATTTTATTCCATTCTTCGTCTAAAATACCTTTGAGGTCCTTTATTGTCCATTTTTGTAGACTCGGGCTAACATTATTCCCCTGAGGTCTTCGATTGGATTTAAGTCCGGGCTTAGTGCCGGCCACTCCAGTACTGAAATGTTTCTTGAAGATAGGAAGGCATTTGTTGAACGCGCTGTGTGGCTTGGGGCATTGTCCTGTTGAGAAATCCAATGATCCTCATAAAGGTTTTCAGCAAACTCAATAAGAACATCTTCCAACAGTTGGATATAGATCTGCGCATTAGTTTCTGTCGGAATTATAAACAATGGGGACTTTCCAACATACCCGAAAGCCGCCCAAAATCATAATGGACCCGCCACGGTGGTTGCGATTATGTCGCGTCTGCCGTGGTTGCCTAAGGTCCCGCCAATATTTATTGCAACCATCTGGACCATCCAAATTAAACTTTTATTCGTCTGAAAACACTACGTTTCGGAATTCGTTCGTACAAAATTTATATTTTTCGGCAAAAGCTAATCGAGCCTTTATGTGACGAGGCAATAGTTTGGGTACAGGCTCCCGCGAACAATATTGAAGCTTACCATCTTTACTAAAATTTGGTTTATTCTTCTCTTTGATACATCAAGACTTAAATGGTGTTTGCCGCTACGTGTAGTTTTCCCATAATTTTCTGAACTTTTAAGAAAGTTAGTAATAGTATTTCTATGCCGATTCACTCTAGCAGCAATTTCATTAATTCATGCTTTCCTTTAGTCCTTTTATTAATCCACGCTCTTCAGCGGACAAATGCATCCCACGTGGCATTCTAAAGTTAAAGCCGTCAAAAGTTCAACTATTTCTTGTTGAAAAAGTACATTTAGTTTACTTACATATTCTTTGGATAATATCAATTAAAAAAAGACCAAAATTTTTATTAAAATGCTTCCGATGCTCACAAAAATCACACTGATCTCTATTTGCACGTATACTTATTTCATATGAAAATCAAATTTCGCCGCACAAATTTATGATAACGGTACTAAGAATGATGACCAACGAAGAATTTTTCACAAGCATTCTAAAAATAGATTGCAAGAAAACAAATTTACCGTTACTATTAAGAAAGATAACATTTATGCACATATACTTATTTCGCTGAGGTACATATGAACGTCTTTAAGCCTTGCACAAATGCATTCGCATCTTAAATCGAATGCATTCGTGTAAGCTTAAAATATGCATTTATCTCTTTCGCTCGCACCAATAAACTACGCCACGGCTTGAGGCGGACATGAGAAGTAAGAAGTTCGAAGGCATTTGTTTCATACTTCCAAATCACTCGTGCAAGGTTCTAGTTAACAAACAACTTGATATTGCTTGTAAATGTTATTAATGCTTAAGTTCCAACGTATTTTATAAACTGCTTTTTGTTACATGTACGAAAATCTCCCTAAATTTGAATTAGTATAAACCCTTTTTCTATTTTCCGGATGAAAAAAAGTGCAAGTGCAGCTATTTTTGAAAATGATTAGCCACGACGACACAAGTGTACTATGTAAAAGATACATATAGTATACAATATATACATTTTCATTGGCATCAAGCATTTTGGCAAACGACGCAGCTTCCTGACTAGTCGGCTGCCTCCGAATGTCGTAATAAAGTTGAATAAATAATTTTGCTAAAAATAAATTAGCGAACATGTGGACGCAGATTCCCGTAGAAGCGATAAATAACAGCAGCATCATCAGCAGCCGCAGGGAATGGTTGGTGGAAACGGCATCAGCATCCGCAACTCAGAATTAGTTCGAACAGAATTGGTCAATTTCCGTATAAAATTCGCGGTCACGGACGAAGGGAACACGAACGAGTGTGAGAATGACAACGCCCTGCCATGGAACCCCTCATTTGTTCTTACTATAGCTTATCGCGATTAACTTTGCAGCAGACCGAAGCTGGAGCCGACGTTCCAGATGATCAAGCTAGTGATTAGAAATAAGCTAAATGTCCGGACCATGCTGTGATGCAACAACGAACGTGACGCAATCTCCGGAATATGTGTGTTATTTTCTTTTTTTTAATTTTTAAAATTTTTTTTTTTTTTTTTGCACCTTATTGTCGGTCAAATAAGAAAACGCGTTCGGAACGTTCAAGCATGAATACTGATAAGCGCCGCGCCGGTTTTATGAGCGCGCGTATTATTGACTACGAAATTTGTCCGACGCTATCAGTCGTTGGCGTTAGTTTGTGCAGGCAAAACATAAGTAGTTGTTCAGATTAGAGCGTACGGAGCACAGTAAAGCAACAACATGATGCGCCGCCAGATGTCCTATCGCTTTGAGGATCAAGATAATACAGCATACAGCTATAGGGTCACTTAAAAAAAACACGCTCTAAACACATTTGCAATTTTTCTTCTTATTTTGTGCAAACATAAAATTTCATATTAAATTTTTTTCTTAACTTCAAACAGATGAATCGACGTTTCTCGCGTGTGGAGTCCGGCGTGGACCTAAAGGACTATTTCGATCGTGGTGATATTGCATCACGTCAAAATCGCTGGAATTTCGAGGTTGCATGGGAGGTTGCAAACAAAGTCGGCGGTATTTATACTGTCATTAGATCGAAGGCATATGTTTCGACCGAAGAAATGGGTGAACAGCTGTGTCTGATGGGTCCGTATAAGGAGCAGTGTGCGCGCACCGAAATGGAGCAAATGGAATTTCCACGCGGTAATCCATTGCTTGATGCAGTAAACAACTTACGTTCGCGTGGCTATAAGCTGCATACTGGACGTTGGCTGGTTGATGGTAATCCGCAACTTATACTCTTCGACATTGGTTCGGGCGCCTGGAAATTGGATCAATTTAAATCGGAGCTATGGGAAAAGTGTCATGTTGGTATACCACATCTGGATGTTGAGACAAATGATGCTATAATTTTAGGCTACATGATTGCCGAGTTTCTCGAAGAGTTTCGCAATTGTGCACAAGCCTATTCGTCAGCAAATGAATTGGCGCCACCGCGTATTGTTGCACATTTTCATGAATGGCAGGCCGGAGTTGGTCTAATTGCGTTGCGTACGCGTCATGTGGAGGTTGCCACGGTGTTCACGACGCATGCCACGCTACTTGGTCGCTATCTGTGTGCTGGTAATACTGATTTCTATAATAATCTGGATAAGTTTGCTGTCGACGAGGAGGCTGGCAAGCGTCAAATCTATCATAGATACTGTTTAGAACGTGCTGCTTCACATTTGTCGCATGTTTTCACTACAGTATCAGAGATTACGGGTTTCGAGGCGGAACATTTGCTAAAGCGTAAACCGGATATAATAACGCCAAATGGTTTGAATGTGAAAAAATTCTCAGCAATACACGAGTTCCAGAATCTGCATGCCATGGCTAAGGAGAAAATCAATGATTTTGTACGTGGACATTTCTATGGGTGAGTTGTTACGTTGCACATATACTACATTCTTACATGTTTCATCTATATAATTAAATTTATTACATTGCATAGGTTGCCACAAAATTAAATTTTCATCATATATGTAGATAAAGTAAACTCTTTTTCCTCAACACCCTGTAGGTAGAGTTAAAGAGGTGGAGTTTTTTTTTTTGTGTGATATCTTCATTAGGCATAGTAGTTTTTCTCGGCGTTGCACGTGGTCGAATTTTTCAATTACCCACAACCTTTTGACAACCGTGCCCCCCCTTTTTTTTTCTAAAATTTTCTAAAATCGTCTAAACAGGTGTTTTATTGTTTATAGCTCTAGTCTCCATCTGTTCGAGTAATTTTTTCTAAAGGGTATATAAGAATTATAGATGCTAAATTCTCCAAGCGTCGCTTTAGAACAAGTTTATCTTAAAATTTCTCTACTCGCAACCATTTAAACAAAATGCTAAATGAAATATTGAAAGGAAACCTAATTTTTTGCAAAAAATTAATTTACTACTCAACATAGTCGCCTTGTAAACCAATGCACTCTAACCAGCGTCCCCATCATTTTATGCTTTTTGAATAACACGACATTTCAAGGCAATCCTCAAAGTAGGCTAATCTATGACTTCTTCATTCGATTTACTGAGCACAGTTTTTAGAGAATATCTATAATGCACGAGGAATCAACTTGTGTGCTCATCTTTTTTTTTTTTACACCATTCATACATAATGTGAAATGGTTGATTTGATTATGAATGTAAGAGAAAGACAAATCGAAATGTAACCCTAGGTATCAAGTCACAGGAATGAAGCTACTACTGTTGGACGTAACCAAAGATGTACAGAACTCAATTGAGTCGGACGGGACGGTCATTCAGTACACCAATCATTAGTGCTGATCCCCATCCGCTCGAGCATATTGCTCCATCCGGATCTCAACTATGCAAGTATAGTCCTGGTGTTACGAGGGAGACGTTTTTCGCTCTCGTCAATACTGGGCGGTCTAACACCTAGTACAATACTGTCCCTATGAGAGCTAATTGACTGTTCAACTGTATCTTTATGCAATTGAGCACTATCGGAAGTATAAACATACTCCTCTATCTGACCCTGTGGTACAAAACGAGCAATATTCGTCTTATAGCTTCTGATATCATTCCTTATTCGAGTGTGAACTATTTTCGTGAGAGGGGCCCGGTTAGGATGATTGATCTTATACGCACCTAACAAGAACTGCTTCCAAAGCAGCTCATTATGCTGGTGAACCGGTAGTATCATCGCTTCTTCATGTATATGGTCCTCATGAGTTATTTGTAGACAACCAGTAGCAGTCCTCAGAGCATTATTTTGCCCTCTTTGCAGGCATTGCTATTGAGTCTTACTAAGGTAAGGAGTCCAGACAGAAGCAGCATAGTTTAGGACAGATCGTCCAATTGCTTTATAGGTGGTAGTTATTGTGTCTTTGTCCTTACCTCAAAAAGAGCCAGCAAGCGCCTTCAGCACTTTATTTCTCGACTTAAGCCGATCATTTATCGTAGGGTACTGAACTGTCTGGGAATTTCCAACAATGACATCTAGCTCCACCCTAACCCCCTACGTCCAGGAGGTAAAGATTGAAGCCGACGACTTGAGAGTTGAAAGCCTGAGGTTGCGAGCATTGAACAAATTTAACAAATTCTCCAAATAGATATTGATTCTCGCACAAATTTCATCGACGTTCACACCCGAGGATAAAATGGTACAATCATCCGCATAGGTCACCAATTTTATACAGGAAGGAGGAAGAGGCATCTTTGCCAAATATAGGTTGACCAGGAGAGGGCAGAGAATACCACCCTGTGCGGAACACCCTTAATAAACTGTGGAATGGCAGTAGATATTAGTTTTTCTGTAATTTTGTAGTGCATTAAAAAAGGCATCGTAGATTCCATATATATTCTTTATAGGCTCGTCGAGTCGAGACGATATTGTTATGTTCATCTGTCCGATGTTTGCAGCGTAATTTTGTAATTTGGAATAGGCTTTTTTATATTCAGCTGGAATCTGGTGTATGGACTTATTTTTATGCCAATTTATAGAGCATCCAAATTGATATGACACACACACTTTTTGGTGTAGTCGCCATACTAAACCACTTATGATTTTGGTATGAAAAACAACATACGGAAAATAGTATCAGCCTGAAATTCAATATCGTGGTCAGCCGCTTCATATATATATATATATATATATATATATTATATATATATATATATATATATATATATATATATATATATATATATATATATATATATATATATATATATATATATATATATATATATATATTATATATATATATATATATATATATATATATATATATATATATATATATATATATATATATATATATATATATATATATATATATATATATATATATATATATATATATATATATATATATATATATATATATATATATATATATATATATATATATATATATATATATATATATATATATATATATATAGCTAGCTAGCTAGCTAGCTAGCTAGCTAGCTAGCTAGCTAGCTAGCTAGCTAGCTAGCTAGCTAGCTAGCTAGCTAGCTAGCTAGCTAGCGCGCGCGCGCGCGCGCGCGCGCGCGCGCGCGCGCGCGCGCGCGCGCGCGCGCGCGCGCGCGCGCGCGCGCGCGCGCGCGCGCGCGCGCGCGCGCGCGCGCGCGCCTATATATATATATATATATATATATATATATATATATATATATATATATATATATATATATATATATATATATATATATATATATATATATATATATATATATATATATATATATATATATATATATATATATATTCTCTCTCTCTCTCTCTCTCTCTCTCTCTCTCTCTCTCTCTCTCTCTCTCTCTCTCTCTCTCTCTCTCTCTCTCTCTCTCTCTCTCTCTCTCTCTCTCTCTCTCTCTCTCTCTCTCTCTCTCTCTCTCTCTCTCTCTCTCTCTCTCTCTCTCTCTCTCTCTCTCTCTCTCTCTCTCTCTCTCTCTCTCTCTCTCTCTCTCTCTCTCTCTCTCTCTCTCTCTCTCTCTCTCTCTCTCTCTCTCTCTCTCTCTCTCTCTCTCTCTCTCTCTCTCTCTCTCTCTCTCTCTCTCTCTCTCTCTCTCTCTCTCTCTCTCTCTCTCTCTCTCTCTCTCTCTCTCTCTCTTATCTATATATCTCTCTCTCTGTCCTCTCTATATATATATATATATATATATATATATATATATATATATATATATATATATATATATATATATATATATATATATATATATATATATATATATCTACATTACGACGCCAGTTGTCATGGTGCAAAACCTGTTTGTCGTGTCTTTTGGCATATTTCGGTCGTTTGCTTCAATGCTCGGCTCAATTGCATCAATGATTGTTGGTAACGTTCACCAGTGATGGTTTAGTTAGGTTGCAGCAGCTCATAGTATACAACACCCTTGTGATCCCACCAAATACAGAGCATGAGCTTTGCAGCATAATATTCGGCTTGGCCGTCGATGTTGATGCATGGCCGTTTGGTCCCCATGATGTTTTTCGCTTTGGGTTGTCGTAATGGATCCATTTTTCACCGCCAGTAACAATACGATGACAAAAACTCTTCCGATTATGGCGTTGAAGCAGCTGTTCGCAAGTGAAAAATTTCCTTTCGACGTCTCTTGGCTTCAATTCGTACTGCACCCAATTTCCTTGCTTTTGAATCAAATTTCCATGGCTGTGAGGCGTTTGCCAACTACAGTACCCCAAGTTGACAATGAGGGTGCCGGATCTTCGTCGAGTAATGCTTCCAATTCTTCATCTTCAAACTTTTTGGGCTGGCCCGAACGTTCTTTGTCCTCCGTATCAAAATCACCACTTTTAAACCGACGAAAACAGTACTCACAAGTTGAAATCGATGGAGCATAGTCCCCGTAAGACTCACAAAGCAAACCTTCCCGCAAATTGCGTTTGCTTTTGCATGTTCACAGAGCAAAAAAAAATATGTTGTTTACACTTCAGTGGAAGCTTAAGAAGTAGGCTTGCATATGAATATAGTCACAGGTTTACCCGATGCAATGGTGCTAGTTACATCATCTCTTATGAATCCTTTCAAACTAATTCCAACGCACAATAATATTGTTTGATATTGATATTAGTTAACTCATTAATTCCCTATGCCTTTTGTTAATTACCTAAACTTCGTATATCCTGTAGAGTTCAACCATTTTTAAGTTCCCAATCGTGATTTTCGAACTCAAGAAGCATCACATCGGTTAACTAACTTACTAGAGCAATATAGATATGCGACTATTTGTTAAGTCTTTGTCTCCAACATTAAAACTTCTCAATGTTTTTCTTTCAACGTACACCCCATCGCTTTTCAGAATATAATGTAGTCGTGAACTCGACTATAGCTCTTATTTGATTTTTTTTTTTTTTTTTTTGTAACACTTTCTATTTGAATGCGTGTAATTATCTTTCACAGCCACATGGACTTCGATTTGGATAAAACATTGTATTTCTTTATTGCCGGTCGATATGAATTCGGTAATAAGGGCGCTGATATTTTCATCGAAGCGCTGGCACGTCTCAATGCCATGCTTAAACATGAGCGTCCCGATACCACTGTCGTTGCTTTCCTAATCTTTCCCACTAAGACCAACAATTTCAATGTGGATTCGTTGCGCGGCCATGCTGTTGTCAAGCAGCTGCGTGACACTATCAATGGCGTACAACAAACAATTGGCAAGCGCATGTTTGATACTTGTTTGAAGGGTCACATACCCGGACCCGATGAATTGCTCACTAAGGAAGATCTTGTGAAAATAAAACGTTGCATGTACGCTATGCAACGTGATACCATGCCACCGGTGACAACACATAATATTGTTGAAGACTGGAATGATCCAGTATTGAGTTCAATACGTCGCTGTAATCTTTTCAATTCGGTGCACGATCGTGTTAAGATGGTCTTCCATCCGGAGTTCTTGACCTCAACAAATCCATTATTTGGTATTGACTACGAAGAGTTTGTACGCGGTTGCCACTTGGGCGTATTCCCATCATACTATGAGCCATGGGGCTATACACCCGCCGAGTGTACCGTCATGGGTATACCGAGTATAACAACAAATCTGTCCGGTTTCGGTTGCTTTATGCAGGAGCACGTTAGCGATCCTAAATCGTATGGCATATATATTGTTGATCGGCGTTATATTGGGCTGGAACAAACTGTGCAACAGCTGTCAAACTATATGTTAGAATTCTCTAAACTTAATCGACGACAACGCATTATACAGCGTAATCGTACTGAACGTCTTAGCGATCTGCTTGATTGGCGCTCATTGGGCATTGTAAGTAGTGACTTTAATAATTTACATTTAATTTTTTATTAATGGCTTTTTTTTGTTTTTTTTTTTTTTTTTTTTTTGTGCAAACTTTACAGTACTACAGACAGGCTAGAGTCAAAGCATTGGAAGCTGTATATCCCGACTATGTGGACGAGAGCTCTATGTATGGCTCACGTAGTACGCTAAATTTCTCTCGTCCATTCAGCGAGCCGCCAAGTCCGCTCTCTTCAAGTAGGTTCTTGTGTATTACTAAAAAAAAAAAAAAAAAAAAAACGTTTGTCATATTAAATACATATATTTCTCTATAAACTTTCTTGTGACAGGACATACAACACCAGCGCCTTCGGTACATGGCTCCGACGATGAAGATTCCGTTGACGAGGAGAATGAGCTTAAAGAATTGGGCATTAAATAAGTCATTCACTGCACGTTCGTCAACTCAGACGTTATCCGAACATGCACACACACACACACAGACACACAGACACACAACTAAGCGCAATATTATTTTTAAATTATTTTGTTTTTGGACCGAAGAACCTCTAGCCTCTAGTTTCCTTGCTGCCATTGACTGCTGTGATCTCTGATAAGGTTACGGCATCACCTATGCTGAACATTTGCCACTTCTATTGTAATGCGTAACGTGATAGTTCACGTCAACGACAGCAGGACCTAATAACGATGCAATTCTCTATTATATCTATCTATCTATCTATTTTATCTATCTACATTTTAGTAAAAGTGTTCGATGTAGCGAAAATTTATTGCAAAATATGTTACAAAAAAAAAAAAAAAAAATCTAATGCCGTTTAAAAAGTTTATTCATGTTGGTTAGTTTATAAGCAAAAATCATCAAATTAGTTGAACAAAATTAACAAAATTACACATATAAAATAACTATGATACAACAATGTTGTATGTGTTTTGATTTTATACTCTCTGAGTGAAGAGAATTTTAATTTGTAGATGAGTTGTATGTATTTTAATAAGTTATTTTCTAAAATTTTAAAGGACGTAGCAGGGTAACCGTGCTAAACGCTAGTGTTTGCCCTAATAATAATTTTGCATATAGTATACTTTTGTAACTTATCCAAGAATATTTTGGCGAAATTTGATAAATACTAGAAATGTTTTCTACACAAAGATTTCCAATTTTCTGGTATTTCCCTGCAGATTATACCACCGATCTCTGACATATTTCTTTAAATCGTAACTATTTACATAATATCGGTCGTTTCAATATCAATCTCCTTATAAAAAGCATATATATTGACTGATTCTCAATGATTATTTCATTTCATATCTTTTTGAAATGTAACCGATAATCATCACGAAAATCTGTAAAAATAATTATATAAATCGAACCACAACTTCTAAAACAAATTAATAAATTGAAAAAAGTCACATATATTATAAAATAATCGAGTTAATTCAAATACAAGTTCTATTAGCGGACTATGGAATATTTGCTCAATCTACACGGTATTAAAAAATATTCTGATTAAGAAAATGCAATGAAACAATTTGCGTTGCATCGCGGCATCATGAAAAACCGAAAAGTAGAAATTCAAGAAGAGTTTAGAACTAGACTTGGTGTAATTGTGGATCTCGCTTAACCTGGTTTCGGAAACAGTTATGATGGGAACACAAGCAGTTGATTATTTTGCAATTCTGTTATACCAGCAGACATTACGTGTATTGATTAAAATTTAGGTTATAGCTTGAATGTGATTGTGGAAGTAATTTCCTGTGCTCATAAAGTGATCTAAAAATAACAGAACTTTTAATTTAAATCATAGAACACGTAGAAAGTTAAATTTTTCTTGTTTCTTGTAGCAGCTATATAAGTTCATGCTAATCGTTTGACCGGTTACAAAATGCCACAAGTTTTAATAACAGCAGTTTTTGTAGTAAAAACAAAAGAGCAATTATTAAATTTTGTTTAAACTCGTAAAAAATTAGCTAAGACTTACGAATTGTTAAAAATGATTGTATGAGTCGTACTCAAGCTTACACGTGGTTTACACGATTTAAAAACGATCGTAATGATTTAAATGATGATCCAAGACCTGGACAACCCGAAGCATCTAATCTGAGTGCTGAATTAGTGGAGAAAGAGTAAGTCGCTATCGATGCAAATGGTGATGAAATATGTTGTTTTAAATATGATCCTGACTAACTGAGCGACAATCTGCAGAATGGAAGTCAAAAGACGAGCCAAAACCTAAAAAATGGCGTTTTCAGAATTCAAGAATCAAGACAGTTCTTTAATTTTAAGTGCAGAAGGAAAGCTTGCATTGTAGATCAGGTGTGCAGCGGAATTGGCACAACCTGCAAGATGTTGTTTTTGTTTAAATACTGGGCTACTGTGCAGATTTAAACAGAAATAAGCGCAGACAAATACGTTAGAGTATTGACTGCAGTTGCAATAGACTGAGGCTAATTGCAAGAGTGGCGTAAGAGCCGTGCTGTCCAATATAAGAATTGGGTGCTGCCGAACTACTGGGAGTTATGGGCAGCGGTGCAGAGTACCTGTAAAGTGCTTGTTTATAAAAGCAGAGCACTGCTTAATGCTGTTGAGCTATAATCTGCGAATAGAGAGAAGAGCACGAGTTGGCTCAATAAAAAGCAGATATTTTTTCGATTACCAAATATGTATATGTATGTAGAATATTTATTGGAACAGTACGTGTGCTCAGGGTGGTGGTTACAGCAAGAAGTACGAAAAGTAGAAGTGGGAAACGGAGAAAAGGTTGACAAAATTGAGAAACAGTTAACAATTTGACAGAATTGATGAATCGATACATTGAGCGATGTGTTGAAAATTATTTTACTAGCTAGTTAACGTATCGGGCGTTAACAACAATGTTGATAACTTTCTATGATTCCAAGGGTATTGTTTACAACGAATTGGTTACAGAAGGTCAAACTGTCAATGGAGAATATTATTTACAAGTTTTACATCGTCTGCGATCGAGAGTTCTACGTGTTAGGCATGAATATTCCAAAGGAAAGTTGTTTTTTTTTTATTACATGATAATGCACCACCTTACAAGACTATAAAAGTCAATGCATTTTTGATGGGGAAAAAAAACAGATTTCTTAAGACAGTCAACACGAACATCACTAACATTCGATAGCTGTGAAATATTGTACCGCACGGCACTTAACAGCTGTACATTTGCACCAGAAATCGTACATCATGACTCTGAAATAACTACGATATATAAATTGGAAACCGATTTTCGAAAAATATACGTTTGAAATAAACGTAAGTTTTTTTTATTTTCGCACTAAGCTAGCATTTTATCTTATTTTGCATAGATTATCCTGATTATCAGTTTACCATAGTTATCAAAGGGCGTTGTTGTAACAAAGCATCCGGTTTTGACAACATACTCGTGCCATTGCTAGTGCTGAAGTTCAACGAGCCACTGAGAATGTGAGACCTTACCAGCTGAGCTTAAAAAAAAAGGAACCATTACTTTGATACCAAAAACAGGCAATTCAACTGTGTGCAAACATTGGAGACGAGTTCTCAACATGGTCAGCAAGGTAATCGCGCATACCATCAATAATCGATCTTCAGTTGTTTTAATACCTGCAAATAAAAACTGCCTTACGCGTGATCGTTGTGTAAACTTTGGATAGTGGATCCTGTTTTGAACACCTTAATAAGTTGAGCAACTCAGAACAATTCGAACGTCAAATCAGTCCAACTGTATGAATGCGAAATCTGGAGCACGATAGTACGCAAACTTAAGGCTTTACATTCGTTCATTAATCGATGTATTCATAAATTCCAGCACGATCCGTGGTATAACGACTGGTTCGATCATAAAATATCTTAGATTCCTCCGCAGCAAATGGTTGAAAATAAGCCACATGCGGCAAACGGAGCAACTAATGGACAAACCGGCCAACAATTGGAGATGTGCAGTATGTAGCAGATGTTGTGCACCCTGGACATACATTAAGATAAATATAAATCAGCGCACTATCGAGAAATCTTCTGTGTTCCTACCAGTTCTCTTCTCTTCCCTTGCATTGCATTGCATATGTGCAGCATGCGCCGTTGTTAAATTAGAAAGTAGCATTATGACGGTGAGTAGATAAAGGGAATGAGAGTACAGCAGCATACATTGTGCTTGATTATTTCGTGTATGTACATATGTACGTATTTATCAATTATTGTAGATTATTAGTACCTACATAAGTTGTTCAACGAAATTATAATTATGAATATTTGCATTTCAACGGTTTGAAAAATTATTTATTAAATGGATACATAGATATAGTTTTAAAATGTAGTAATTTTTAATTCGCTTTAAATTTATTGTTATCAAAAGTATCTTAAAGTAAGTTATTGGTGGACAAATTTTAAAATCAAAAACTACGTTCAGCTTCGAGTACTCAAAAAATATAATGGAACGCTCTGCTTGAGTTCGGCTTTTTAATGCCGACGACTGTAGGATGAGCGCTTAAATGCGCGTTTACGTAAGCGATTCTTCTCTATATACTCGTCCCCATCATAATCAACATAGTTCTCTGGTTCGAGTGCATTATCAATATCATTGGCATCCGAATTATCAGCAGCGGAAGGCGGCGGACAGTCATCACTAAGAGTGCCATCGGCTAAACGACATTTTCTTGATTCCAGTACCCAATCGTCAGAACCAACATCATGTTTGGCATTAAAGTCTTCATCGTTCATAATAACATTATCAACGGCGCCATCCCAAAAGAAATCCTGGCCACCATACATGGGCGGCATGCCATAGCTGCCGCCATACGGTGCATACCATGTTGGTTCCATTGGACCCATATAGGCTTGGAAACAGCTACTACATTGTCTAGGTAGACCGTGCATAAGAACATAGCTATAAGTTAGTTGCATACACTGACCGCAATGTATGCGTTGACTTTGCCGCGAGTTATGTCCGCAGCTAACAAATGGCCAGCTATTGCCAATGTAACGACATGGCGCAGCATTATCAGGTAGGTATGCGTGTGCAGGTGACTGGCGTGTACGTCGACGTGCCGGCACATATTCAACTTCCTCCTCACACGTTTCATCTAGTTCATTCCGACAGCGCACCACACGTTTGGCATGCATTACACGCGCCTTACAATGTGGACCGCAAACGCGATGATGCTTGACAGCACACTGCTTCGTTCCGGTCGATGTGTGCTCTTCACATTCGCGTGACTTACGCACTACATGGCAACACGGACCGCGTTCATTGTAGCCCAATCCGTATTTACCACCGGTACGTGAAATATTCTGATGTACATTCACATTATTCTCGTTATGTGTATTTATATCCGTAGCGATTACATTACGTATTTCATTGGTCAACCGTATGATGTTTGTTGTATTTATCGCTGCAGGCGTTTGTGCACGTACATCGGTATCATTGTAACCCTGCACCACAACATCGTGATCGAATAGATCCGGACAGATGGGACAGTGCGACTTGCATTTCTCGGATTCACTCTCAGTGGCGCATACCTCCAGACATTGATCACGATTACGCATACATTCATTGTAGTCGTTCAGAGTCGGTTGTTCGTAGTTCTGGAGCGGCGTTTGAATAATAATCGGCTTTCCTGGTACAACATGTTCACTCTCGATTTTTGTCTCTTCGGGCGTATCGATAGGAGTTGCGCTGGCACTGGCATTTAGCGCAACTAAAACTGCGATAATTAGTGCACCCGTTGCCAACAGAGTGGCCTATAAAGATAAAATTGAGTTATAAAATTAATGTACATATTATAAATAGAAGTTATCAGTAAATCTGTAGCTATGAGAGGGATGTACGGTAGACTTTTGAAATTACTTTGAAATATATTCAGAACTATTTTTACGCAAGTAACGGGTGAAATGACAGTATTATGGTGGGCTTTGTGGCAGTGACATTTTATTTAATACAAGACATATCCGTAAATTCAAGAAAAATCTAAATGTCTAAGTTTGAAGTATCTAGCTTTTATAGTTCCTAAGATGTGTTATCTTGTACATCAAGGCGGACGAACGGACATATCTAAATCGGCTCAGTTTCCGTTGCACATTAAGAATATATTTGCTTTACGCGGTCTACCATGCCTCCTTTCGCACAAACTTATTCGGTATAACCATATCGCTTTGGGCACAGTTTATAAAAAAAGTTAATTTGGATGGAGTCGAAGTGTAATCTGTACTATTATGTTAAGAGATAAAGTTTGTGTAAATGTATAGGTTAATCTCTGGAACTAGTTAACAACCGATTATAATAAAAATCTACAGTACTCATGTGTGATACTATATATGAGAAAAACCAAATTTGTCTCACAATTATTTGACCCATCGTTATGACATTTATATAGTGTATAACTATGCAATTTATTACTGTCGATCAGGAGAAAGTTTTTGGTTTTTCTGAGCCCACGCCTCCCAAGTAAAAAAATAGGTTTCAGTGAAAAAAAAAATAGGTTTCAGTGAAAATATTTTACGCAGATGAACAGGCTTTGGCACATATATAATCGTGTATAAAGATCTCCGGAAATTGTGGATATAATAGAGGGTTAGGAATAGTTTTGTTGGATATGAAATAATTAGAAATACATAATACAAGGTAGTTATTTAAAGAAAATTACAAAGAAGTGGGGTTTGAATCTGAGACCGCTGAGATGTAAGCAAGCACGCTAGACAGATTTGAAGTTTTTATTATCCTTCTGTTAAAAAAAAAACTCGGGTTTTCTCATTTAAGCGAACTTTGCTTGATACATCTATCTATATAAAAAAAAAAATTGATGTACATTCCTAAACCATTCATCCGATTGTGATAAAACTTGGGTTGGGTGCTTTTGTGTATGTCTGCGAAGGGGTAGGAGGAAAGGGGGCAGTGGAAAAGGGTGCTGGGGATGGTTGACAGGGGTATGGTTGGCAAGGAAGCGGGTTGACAACGCGTGTTCGTATTTTATATCCGATAAGCAAAATTCATCATATCTGCGCAGCTATTTAAGAGAATGGGATGCCATTTTGTATGCACGTTAATAGGTTCGTGAGGGACAAGAGTGGTCAGGGGGAGGGCATGCCGAAAATCTAAAAAAATATGCTTGAAAATCGTTGGGGCGCAGACAGCCTGTTCTCGTTTGGATCAATGCAGAGCATTATGCAGGATATTTTAGGCGTGAGACGAATTTTAATGCGAATTGTGCCGAGATTGCTTAATTTTTTGCAGATATCTTCATTCCGCAAGCTTCGTGTTGATCTGTCAGGGTCTCGTATAATTTAATTTTCTGCTACCACGACTCAAATTACCAATCCGCGGAAAGCGTTTTGTCCCGATTGGCTTAACAGAGTGGTGATTGGATAAACAGAAAATGAATTTTTTAGTTTTTTCTTACATTTTTTTTTTTTTTTTTGTTTTAATAAGAAGGAAAATGTGAAAGGTGGGAAAGCAGTGGCAGGGGAAAAAGGATGGCCGCGTACAACGTCGCGGGGACCTACTAGTACGTAATAAAATTGATATAAAGTGTTTTTGTATGGGAGTTGTACCTGCTAGAAATAGACAGACGGACACGGCTCGATCGAATCGCCTTGTATAGTTGATCAAGAATATATATGTACATATTTACTTTACGGGGTCTCTGATGACTCTTTTTGTGTATTGAAAATTGTCTATCAAAAGTAATTTACTATTCACACAGACTTTTAATACGACCTTCATACATATGTGCATACCTAAATAGCTACTCATTTGTCCAATAATCGCAATGGAATTTCAACAGTAATTTGACCACATATTTTAACAATACCGGCAGTTTTCTTTATCGCTTTCATATGCTTAACATCGAACCGAAAGCATTACGAAACGATTGAATATGACAAAATTTAAACTTTTTTTGATCTTAAATTTGAAGATAAAAATTTTGACTGAATAGCCGAATGGAAAACAAGTATAGCGCTATGTTGTGGTGGTTGGTAACATTTTTTAGAAGAAACCGTTATGTAGTACATACTATGTGAAATATGCTATCGGAGCTGTTTTAAAAACTTGAAAATTTTCGACGAATTGCAGAAGTTCTCAAAGATTTTGGAGTAGATGTATAAAAACAGAGTCGAGCAAAACAATATGAAATATTTATATTTATGAAATTCTTCAACTATAAAAATAGTATCAAAATGAGACTATTTAGAACCTCATTATCGTTAGTGTTATATGAGTGTGTGTGGTCGGTCGGTTATAAAAATAAATTCGGTTGTTATCAAAAATATAAAACAAATGTACTCGTATGTAACGGGTGATTCATTTAGAAGATTTTTTTTTTTTTGTCAATTTGAAATAAAATAGAATTGGATGCCGGAATATTTATTATGACACGAAATAACAATCTCTCACATTTACTTATTAAAGATAACTTCACTCAAATGATGGCCATGACTACGCTGTAGGTGGTCCAATCGGAAGGTCAATTAATCTTGCCAGCATTGCTACATGTATCTCATGAACTACGCGAGTAATATTGACTTCCAAGTCTTGAATCGAAGCTGGCTTATCGACGAATACTTTCGACATAAGCCCAAAGAAAAAAATCCAGAGCTGTTATATCACACGATCTATGTGGCCAGTTGACAGCTCCGAAACGCGAAATTAGGTGCTCACCAAAATGATTTCTCAATAAAGACTGTGTGTGCCGTAGCTAATACTAAATGTCGCCGAGATCACGGGCTTCAATTTCAGGCAACAAAAAGTCAGATATTATGGTGCGGTTGCGCGCGCCATTGACGTTTATGTTCTGTCCCGCCTCATTTTTAAAGAAATACGAACCGATGATTCCACCAGCCTAAAAACCACACCAAACAGTGCATTTTTGTGGATGTAACGGAAGATGGAGAATCTCTACGGGTTGCACATCAGCTTAAATGCGGAAAATTTTTTTTGTTGAAGTAACCATTGAGCTTCGTCACAGAACAAAATTTAGCACGAAAAGGCGGATCTTTCTCTTTCTTTTTGAGCTGTTGCAGAGCCCATTGACCGAAATTAAAGCGTATATGCAAGGAGTTGAATTTTGTAAGCCTTTAAACCAAGATACTGGCGTAAAACTGGCCAAGTTGTTCCATACGATACTGCGCTCGGCGTCGAATCGATTGGTCATGGTCTCCAGCCACACTCTCCGCTACAGCCGCAATATTCTCCTCACTACGATCTAGATATGGTTTATTTGGTCGCGTATCATGCAATAACGTACAATGAGCCTCAAATTTGCGGATGGTATTGGCAATAGTGGGTTCGGAAAGCGCAAACAAAATTTTTCACAGTACGCTGATATTCGTAATACAGCTGAACAATTTGAAGACGTTGTTGCCGAATACCAGAAATTCATACATTTTCAGATCTGCTCAGGTTTTAACATTTTTAATAATTTTTGTAAAAGTAATTTAAAAAAATTTGTAACAGTAATTTTCAATTTTAAGAGTATTCCACGATTTGAATTTAAATTCGGAAATATTTCTGAAAATGAAAACCGGAATATGCTGCTGCAGCATAAGCCCGACATGGTGGCAGTGCAAATAACAAGTAGAATCTCAATAGAGAACTGTCAACCGACATCTAGCTACGTCAGCTTTGTGAGTTGCAAAAAGGTTGAGGTATTACCTGTGGACTAAGCTCAGGTAATGCGCACAGCCGTTGAACTGACGGAGCTGGTGGATGCCATCCTATGCGAGGTGACGAAGTGATGGACATGCAAAATTCGGTTCGATGCGGTGCACTTAAGACCGGGAATGCTCCTGGTCGACTGTGCCGATGACCAAACGGTGGAATGGCTCCAATTCCATGCTCCCGTATTGCAAGGGTGGGAGGTACCTCACTAACGTTTGACCACACTCCTCCCTCGGAGCTTATTCATCTTTTCCTTACCAGGAGCCAAGGGAAGACAACTGAGTGGCTTCTAGACTTGCTAAAAGCACAGAATGAAAGCCTGAATACGTACATGTGGATGGTCATCTCTCTGCGACAAGAACGAAATGAACAGCTGATGGTAGTAAGCATCGACGAAGACTGGAAGTCAGCTAACATCAGCAACGGATCGATGGTGCGATGCCGGTTTGGAATCATTCCTGTGCACTTTAAAAAGAGACACGCTAAAGAGAAGTCAGCGGAAGAAGAGGATACGTCAAGGAGGAAGGTGTCGTCGAAGAGGAGGGCATCGGCATCCCCGTGACATCTCAATGTCCGAAGGTTCGGACATTCTATCGAGCCTCTGATTATTTGAATTAGATTGAATTGACCATAATAGAAAATTTGCCATTTAAATTTAAACCATGAGTCACATTTCATTACTTTCTTATATTTTAGATTCCAATCCGAATATGAATTTCATAGTAACAATTTCTAATGAAATCAAATCGCAAAATACTTTTAAAAGTTACTAAATGAACTATTTTAATTAAATCGATTCCAATCAAATTATTCGGTTAGAAGTCTAGAAAAGGGTGGGAATTTAAATTTCATTTTGTTTGTGCAAACTATGCCGGAAGTTAAATGTTTTTTTTTTTTTGTTTGAATCATACATAAATATCATAGGTTTACAATTTATAAATATAAATTTAGTTGGTCACCGGACATTGTGAACATATTGCAATTAAACTACACAAGTTTACACGGTTTTTGTCTCAAACAGTCAAAAGTTGCTTTGTAAGTAAATTTTTGGCTCTGATTTAACAGAATTGCTGCATTACATGATGATTTTTAGATATTATAATTAACATGTGTGTATGATCTGGGGGTTGAACCAAGTTTACTCAATGTTTGTTTTGGGTTGGTGAGTCCAACCTAATTAAGCCCATAACATCTTGATTATGACTTAACCTCATGATTTTTATACACTGTACCCATACAGTAAAAGGGTATATTAGGCTTAACAAATGTTTGTAACAGGCAGAAGGGGCGTGGCAGACCCTATAAAGTTTATGTATTCTAGATCACCATAGGAAGACGATTCGATAGAGACATGTTCGTCTGTCCGTCTGTTTCAACGAACAGAGACTACAAGTTTGGATGTTTATTCTTCTCCTTCTTCAGATAACTAGTATTAAACTACAATAACATGCCCATCCCACTTTAAGGAGTAGCTCCCATACAAATCTGACCCCATTTTTAAGTTTTTGTATTAATATTTTTGTTTTGTTTTATTGTTTATTACGTTAGAATCGCAGATTTGGTGTATCTAACATGAATCCTAATAAAATATGACACATAGGTTCAGATCGGACAACTATATGTGGTAGCCCCAGACCACCGTTTTAAAATTTTTGTATGAAAGTTTTTTGTTTTTAGTCTTAATTAGGCTAGAAATGCTAATTTTGACGTGTATTATGTCAATCCGTGAAAAGAATGGACCACTTCAAAGGCTATCTCTTTGCTGAGACTTACAACTTACGAATGATGATGATTGTATGAGTCGTACTCAAGTTTACGCGTGGTTTACACGATTTAAAAACGGTCGTGATGATTTATATGATGACCTAAGACCTGAACGACCCGAAGCATCTAATCTGAGGGCTGAGTTAGTAGCAAAAGTAAGTGAAATAAACGCTATCGTTGTAAATTTCACTGTAAAAATGCTGGCAGAAGAATTAAATTCATCTTACTGTATAAAATATAAAATATTAACTAAAGATTTGGATAAAAGAAAGGTGTGTGCACGTTTTGTTCTACATCAGTTAAACGATGATCAAAAAATCGCTCGTGTAGAGCATTGCAAAGACATCAATTCAACAGCTGAAATCGTTGCAGATTTTCTTGATTCGATCATAGCTGGTGATGAAACATGGTGTTTTAAATATGATCCTGAAACTAAGCGACAATCTGCAGAATGCAAGTCGAAAGACGTGACAAAACCTAGAAAATTGCGTTTTCAGAAGCCATGAATTCTGATAACTTTCTATGATTCCAAGGGTATTGTTCACAAGGAATTTGTTCCAGAAGTTCAAACTGTCATTGGAGAATATTATTTACAAGTTTTACATGGTCTGTGGTCGAGAGTTCTACGTGTTAGGCCCGAATATTCCAAAGAAAAGCAGCTGTTTTTATTGCATGATAATGCACCACCTCATAAGTCAATGAGTTTTTTATGAAATAACCGATTTGTCACATCGACCACACTCCGTATTCGCCTGATATAATCAACGTGCGATTATTTTCTCTTTCCAAAAATGAATATATCAATGAAAGTAAAGCTTTTGTATAATGAAATTCCAGCCATACAAACAGCCGTGACACAGGTGCTAAAAAACAATCCAAAAAGCGAGTTTAAATAGTCTATGGATTAATTGGTTGAGCGTTTCGAATGTTGTATTGAGTTAAATGAATCGTATTTTGAATAAATATTAGCTTTGAAACATCAAATATTAGCTTTGAAACATAAAAAGTTCTGTTATTTTTAGATAACACCGATCTGACCACTTAAGAATCTTGTTTTCTTGTTTTTCATTGAATTGTTGTATTGCAATTTGTCTGATTTATGAAACTTTTCACACATTTAGTTTATAACATTCTCAAAATCGTAACCTGATGGACTCATACTGCGGCCACTTTTGAATTCAATGCTAAATTTTACCTTAATCTTTTGGCTACATGTGTCAAAAAACATGTTAACTTGTGTAATTCAATTGCAATATGTGCACAATTTCCGGTGACCAACTAAAATTCGGTTTTCGGATTTCACAACGACGAAAATTTGATACATGAAACATGCAATTGGTATAAAATTATCTAGAAAATTTATGATGCACAAAATTGTGCTTTAAAATCGCTAAACTATTCAAGTAAAGCAAATTGATTTAGCGTAAAGTTCACTTTTTTTTCCATTTTTTATTCGTATTAATCACTTCTTGAGCAATAAAATGTAAAAACTTGCATAGTTTTTCGGATAATATATATTAATTTCGTTGGTATACAAATCAATATATACGCGATAATACCTTCGATGACATATTGCAGTTAGACGAATAACTAAAAATTACTTCAATTTATTTTAACTTGCGAATGCTTCAGTTTGTAGCTTTTGAAACCGACTGATTTTTGGAGAGGGTGGAACATAGTTAACCAATACGCTTTTTTATTTCGCATTCTAGCATTTATTTTATTTTTATCAACAAGAATGGTAGATAACATTATCGAACATTGCTAGCGTACGTATCCATTCGTTATTCTCCTTATCAACGGAATGAAACGAAATAAAAAACGTAACCTAACCTTCGTTGAAGAGTTGTAGTAGGTAGAAAATGACAGCGCATTGAAGTCCAGTGATGACATTGAAATGGTTTGGTTTGGTTTGATTTTGTTTTGGTTAAATAGTTATTGATAGCCACACCAATCTGCATAGCAACCGTAAGCCGGCTGGCAGCCCGCTTGACCCGGATACATGCCACAATATTGGCGTTGATCATGATAGGCACAACTGTGAGTGACACAATGATAGGAATAACAATAGCTGGAACAACGTCTCACATCACGCACGGCACAGCCGGAACAATCATGATAATCTATAAAAATCAAATTAGTTAAATTAAGCTAAAAAAATGCATCTATTTAAATGTCTTACCAACAGCAGCGCCTTGACAGTCATCAAACTGCATATCTGGTGGCATAATCAGGATATTGTCATAATCTGGTTGCCACTGTGGCATTGATGGTGGTTTCAGTATCACTGTTTTCTTAGACTGACAGAAACTACCGCAACGTTGAAATTGTTTATTCCAACAATTCCATTTTGAACCATTGCTTTGACACATGCGTGGTCCTTGTACAGTGCAGCAGTGAGAATCAGGCTTAGGATCCGGCTTTAGTTCAGGTTCTGGTTTTGGTTCTTCTGGTACTTCCTCATTACAGTTTTCAGCTGTTTCACATGCTGAACTTTCATAGCTTTCGTTCAATACTGCCGAAGCATTTACATGGAAATTATTGACATTGTTAAGTACCACGGCATCGGTTTTACTTGAATTCGATATAATGCTGGTATTGAAGTGTATTTCGTGTATGTCGACATCGGGCACCGTGCAACGTATGCCATTCCAGACGCTACCACGTGGACATTCAACTTGTATGCAGCGATTATCGCGGTAAATGCCAAAACTGCAGTAAACAATGCGACAAACACCAGATATCAGTGTAGTACCAGGTGGGCAACGTGTAAGGGTTTCAGGTGGCGTTGGGGTTGTTGTTGTCGTTGGTGTTGGTGTTGGAGGATTTGTTGGTGGCAGTGGTGGTGGTGGTGGTGGGGTTGGTTTTATTGTTGAATATGTTGGAAGATGTACAATTGGAGGATAAGCAGTGGTACACGGATAGGAAGTTGTACACGGATTAGGTGACGGCGTTACAACATTTGGACATGGCTGTTGTCCAGTATTTTGACACGGTATGGGCGCAGGAGCTTGTTGACAGTTTTGACATGGTTGGAAAACTGGTGGTGCACAATTTTGACATGGCTGTGGAACTGGCAGAACACAATTTTGACATGGTTGGCTAACTGGAGGTACACAATTTTGACATGGTTGGCTAACTGGAGGTACACAATTTTGACATGGCTGTGAAACTGTAGGTTGTACACAATTTTGACACGCAGGTTGCACATAATTTTCACACGGTTGTGCACACTGAATCGTCGACAGCGTAGGCATGCACACACCATTTTGATATGTTTGTCCTGTAAACACAAAAAAAAAAAAAAAAAAAAAATGGAAAATTTCTTAAAAAAATACCAACTTATTCCTACCTTGTGGACACGGCATTATTACAGGCATACACGTTCCCTGCTGAAGTGCATAGTTTGCCGGACATATTGGACTCTGTAGAACATACACAAACAAGGATAAAAAGTATTGAATTTGTGTGTGAAAAGTTTTATTAACTTTTCAACTTTATTGCTTACCACTTGACCGCAAACACTCAAGGCCAATAGAGCCAACTGTATGGTGTAGAGCAAGCGCAATGTCCGCAACATGCTTGCAGAGATCCAGAACATTACTGCTTGGAATAATCTGCAAATATACACCGAGCTAAGCTTGTCTCATAATACAAATCAAACAAAACAACAATTGTACGAGAGTATATCAAACGATTAACAACGACGGCGACGACAAATCAAAGTAGAGGTTATCACTTTTGTATGATTATGTTGCGAATGATCTTCAGCATCGAAATGCTTCACGGTCAAAACAAAATAAAGTTTAGTGGTGATTTCTGTATTTTTTTTTTTTTTTGGAACGCAAATCCAAATTCCATACAAGTTCCAGCAATTGGTTTAGTTTCACGCAGTACGCTGTACATGTCGGACGTCGGAATGATGGTTCTACGGTTTATTCGTAACTAAATTTGTAACGCGTTTATTGCATCATTGCATCCGTATATATGCGAGTTACATTGTTCACAACGATAATACAAAATATGTTGCTGCGAATTTCATTGAGCCTCTTAGCTATGTGCTACTGCATGCAGGTCAGCGCACAGGGTTATCAAGATGAGGTATGTAGGTGCGAAACGCTGTGTGTTTGTGTTCTACTATAATCGTACATAGATAGTACAAGTATATAGTATATACTTTGATAGTAAAAAATGTGGACCACACAATGTGTGTGAACTTTAATCGAGAGTCTATATAAAGTGTCTATATACTCGTTTTCTCTATTCAAACGTGCACCGTTTAGACACCTCCGTCAATAGTGCCACAATGTCCCAACGGTTATACATTCCGTAATGGTTTGTGTTATCTAACTACTGAAATGCCACAAGAGAATTGTCCAACAGATTATTATTATCGTACGGAGGATAATAAATGTTATCCCATAGAACAAAAGCCATGTCCAACGCAGGCTATAGCACCTATACCAATTATTGATACTACCACAACAACAACAACAACAACAACATCAACAACATCAACAACATCAACAACAACTACGACAACAACAACAACCACAACAACACCAGCACCAGCACCTCCGATTTCTATTGCTGTTTATTGTCCAATAGGTAAGTACAATGGTACAAAATTTTTAAACATATTTCTGCATGCAACATTTGTACGTAGGTTATATACTGCAAGACGGCATGTGTTATCCTGAACCCTGTCCGAATGTACCCGTACAACCCATGGAAACAACTACAACAACAACAACAACAACAACTCCAGCTACTATCGAAACACCATTGCCGGAGCAGCCTGAAATAGAACCGGAACCGGAAGCACAGACACGTTGTCCTGTTGGTACCATTTTTCTGGAAGACATGTGTCGTAAGCTAATTTGTAGCATGGGTGAGTACTATGCAGGACGTTGTCTGCAGCCTGCCTGTCCTGCGAATACGGTCTGGTTCGAGAAACGTTGTCAGCCACCTGCTTATGTCACAACAATACTTGAAATCGATAATATTATACACAATGATCAGATTTATACAATATCAACGGAGAATATAAATAATGTGGAATATCATACGGTGGCACCAAGCGAAACAACAACAACAGAAACACCAACAACAACAACAACAACAACGACAGCGCGTACTGTTTATACCACTGAGTCCAATCTACCGTCCAATCTAACCCAACCCTGCTGCTATATCATGACACCGCGTCTTTGTAAGATGTATGGCAATAAATGGGTCTGTGTTAATCGACGCTATCATCGCTGTGATCCACGTGTTTGTCATAAGCCACGCATCTATTTGAAGCCACCGCGTGTTGAGCATAATCCGCCGTTGTTGATTATGCCACCAAACCCACCATTGACGGCATGCCAAACGCACGATTGTGATGTTGGAGGTAATGCTTGTTTATACGAATTCAGTCTAGTAAGTTTAAAAGAAAATATTATCTCACCCTTTCTCTAGATACCGTCGACTGTTCCGGTTGTGTGCACAATGATCGCTCACGCTGTTCCGGCTATTGTTTTCAATATCATTGTCCCGATTTCAATTGCCAGTTTATCGATCTGCACGATTATTGCGCACTCTACCCAGGCGAATTTGGTTGTACCATGAATGATGGCTGCATTTGGGATTGGTGTGACAAGAAATGCTAAAGCTGAAATTTATACTTTATTTTTAAGCAATTAATGGCTCAAATTTTGTTTTATATACTTTTTTTTCGAAGGAAATACAATACATAATCAATTACTGTACGTATATTGGTATGAGTATAATTAGAAAGATCTAGAATTCATGTACAATGACGGCTCATTGATGATCGAAGACGGATTATTTTGTATCCAGTATAATTCGGAACTACTGAATTTCTGAAGCGCTTATAAAATTACAGAATGCTACGTGACTGGAACGTGTACTGCGCATGTGGAAGGTACCTACTATATATAAAGCCGTTTAGTACGGAAAGTAAGAGCTAATAAAAAAATCGATGGTTAGATCAGATCAGATGACAGATCTAACAAAGCTGAATAAACTAAACTACGAAAGTTCGGCACAGTATCCTTGGACCTGCTGTTAATACTTACTTACTTAGGTGGCTCAACAACCGTCTATCGGTCAAGGCCGCACGTAGGAAAGCGAACCATTCGGTGTACTCGGAGCTTCTTCAGGTCATCATAGACCTGATCTGAGACCACTCTGACGCCGTCCATCAATCAAGTTCAGGTTTCCGTCGTAAACCTTTAGCGTTGGAGTTTCGGGGTTCATCCGGATGAGGTGACCAGCCCAGTGCAGCCGCTGGAATACAATGCGCTGGACTAAGTCAACCTAATCGTGGTTTATACGGGTCCTAAACTCGACGCCAACTCTAAGGGGACCAAAAATCCTACGAAGAATCTTTCTCTCGAACAGTCCTAAAGACGCTGTATCCGTTGATGTCAGGGTCCATACTTCCGCGCCATACAGCAGGAACGGGATTATCAGTGTCTTATAGATTTTTATCTTCGTAGTTCGAGAGAGGGCTCTACTACTAATTTGCTTGCTGAGCCCAAAGTAGCAGCGCTTAGCAAGCATGATTCTTCGTCTGATCTCTCGGCTAACGTTGTTGTCGCTGGTAATTTCTTTTCCCAGATAGACGAAGTTTTCTACAACATTGAAGTTTAAATTCTCCAGACCGTCCAAGACGCACTGATGGTCTGCGAGTGAACACCAAATACTTCGTCTTGTCCTCGTTCACCGCTAGACTCATGAGACGTGACTGTTTCTCAATCTCCGAGAACGCTCTGCTTACTCGCCGTTCGTTGGTGCCGATGATGTCTATATCATCAGCATATGCGAGTAGCATTATGACAATGATATAGACATTTATAGACCATTCTACGTATCGGCATTGGTACTACATCAAGAGATTGAAAAAATCGCACGCTAAAGCATCACCCTGCCTGAAACCTCTCTTGGTATCAAAGGGTTCGGAGAGGTTCTTTCCTACTCTGACGACGCTTTTGGGTGTGTGATAGCGTCATCATGCAAAGACGAACGGTCTTTGCTGGGATACCAAGTTCAGATAGGACGTTGAACTTGGTTCTTATCGGCGTGTCGATTATAAGGATCTGCTGTTTATTCTAATGACAAATAAAAACTTTGAGCCAATTTAGATTAGTTTTAAATGGTTGTTGTTCATAAAACTAATCGAAGAAGAGATTTTAGATGATCTTTGTGCACATCTTCAAAAACGTTGAGACGATGATCGTTCGAAGTGCATGAATGTCGATCTACGGAGAGCGGTCCATGCACAGAATCGGTTGTTCTTGTTGCTTAGGTACTTTCGCGAGCAGCAGCTAGATGGTGACCTGCCTGCATACACACCAGTATCCTGCAGATCCATCTGGTGAACAGTAGGGCCTCTACATGTACTACAAAACTTCTATAGATCGTCTATAGAGAGTCTGACTCCGTTCACTACAAATTTGACTGCAATATTTTCGTGTTGACCCTATCTGGTGTGTTAAAAAAAAAAAGATGACCTGTTGATACACAGGTTCCCAAAAAGAAAAAGGTTGACATGATCAACAATTTTGCATTTTTAGTTTGTTTTTGACAGATATAAGGGCTAGACGTCTTTGGGTCTCTTGGCAAATTTTTTCTATCGCAAAAATGAATCAAAGAATCAGCTTTAATTTTTATTTTTAGTACTAAAACGCACCTAAAATCTTGACTGTGGCATTTGGCGAGTCTACTTTTGAGCAAAAAATATGTTTACAAGAGGTATAAGCCATTCACAGAAGGCCAAGAAGATGTTAATGACGAAGCGCGATGAAAACGTGAAAGCAGTGAAGAAAATTATTACGGAGAATCGTCGAATCACTATTTTAGAAGTTGTTGAAGATCAGATGTTTTAAGCATGAAACATGTGTCAGCGAAGTTTGTTACGAAATTGCTAAACTTTGACCTCGCTCGCTTGTTCGTGATTTTTTGGCCAAAAACCAATACTGTAATTAAGTATCAGCCACCGTATTCACCGGACCAGGCACCCTGCGACTTTGTCTATTCCCAAAACTGAAAAGTACCAAAGAAAAGGACGGTATTATGCCACGATTGCGGAGATAAAGACATAAGAAGCCAGTATATCGAATGTCAAGCCGATAGTAACTGAACTAAAAAAGTTTTTCTTACACACAAGTTGGGCCGAGGAGTTCTAGAGAGGCTAGTTCACAGATATAGCGTATATGTATAGCGTGATGCGCCCGTCCTTAAGAAGCTAATATATCAATTTTTCATACAAAAGCACAAAAGTCATAAATATAAATATATCAGATCAAATTTTAATGTTGATCAAGAATATATAAACTTATTTTAAGAGATCTTCAACTGTCCTTCTGCTTGTTATGTACATTTGCACTTAATTTAATATACATATAATAAAATGCAAAACTTGCTCAGAACCATTACAATAAATACAGCAGTAGTAAACCCCTAGATTAAATTTGAGTTTCAAGTATATACATTATATATTACTTATACGCCGTGAATTATTATATCGACTGACAACTGATATCAGTGATTTCAGTTGTCGTGATTGAACTACAGGCAGTTAACTATCTCTCAACTGATATATTGTATCATACACGTAGTGCTCACTGGTGACTAGTTCATATTTAATAAAACTATTTAAGCACTTGTTTTGAATTCAATATTTATGCTTCGTTCGCTGGTTTCTTTCACTGAAGTGGAAGAAACCATGTTCCCGCCCCAATTGCCAAGATTTTTCTAAAGAATACTTCTTCTGTTACGGGAGCCCAATGATTGAGACTATATACAACTCTCTCTTCTTCTTTTTATGACAATCTTCTCCAGAAAATGGCACGAAAAAGAAGATATTCTAGAACAGATAGCTGGTTCTGTCCCAAATAATTGTAGTGAAGATACGCCACTTGGAATATATACAAATCAAGTGACTACCCCTAAAATACCCTGTTCCCACCTCGATTTCCAAGATCTTTGTAAAGAGCTCATATCGTGCTCCTGGAGCCCAATGATTCCGACTCACTAATCGAATGGGTTTTGGTTTCATTTTAAGACGTCTGACTACCGCGCTTCAATACTAAAAAAACACATACAAGTACCATTCGATAGTGTGGTAGATAGTTGGAATCATTGGGCTCCAAAACATCTTAGGAATTGAGGCGGGAACAGGGTATTTCAGATATTTAGATTTAAGAAGACTATAAAAGTGTTGGTTTAATTAATAAAAAAAGATAAAATTATGTTTATTTCTTTGCTTTTAATTTTAACAGTGATCGCAGTAGCAGTTGAAAATCACGTCGATTTTAAAGTAGCAGTCACCATAATCACTGCTACCTAAAAATCATTGTCTAGCCCATCTCTAGTTGAAATTGAGTTTCAAGCTTGTTCATGACATAAATACAAACATACAAACAAGCAAAAATGGTTTCAATCAAAACACACAGTAAGTTAAATACAATTATTAAGAAAATGTGAAGCATACACCCGTTGAGTTAAGTTACTGGCTTATTTGTCTTATTTGGTGATGCCAGCTGTGCAAAACTAACTACAACTGTGATTCTAATGGAATGGAGTCACAGTGCATACTATAAGGGGCACAATTGCTCTGTTTCAGGACATTTTCGACGAGCGCATTATCAACTTCATCAGTCACTTCTTTTTTATGTTTAAGCCAATAAAATTCCAGATTTGAAAATTAAACTTAAAAAATAAAAGCTTTAATTCATACTAAAATAAAACAGTTATAACAATCTCGAACCATAACGTTATTTTTGCATTGTATCTTTCGATTGAATTCTGTCACTCCATGAAGCACTTGAATTGAAATTAAATTTTGATTGTTGCAAATTTTCTATTGAATTCCATTAATCCTTCCTGATAATTCCATTTATTTTATTTAAAATGTGCACAGCTAAAAAAAAACCGTTATCTAAACTACTCAACACAAATTACTCACCACGAGCCACGCAACCATAGTTGTATTGCACTCTTGTGGTGTGTATAGGTCATGCGTTCGTGTGGAATTATAAAAAATAAGAACACTCATAAGTAGCAGCATAACGGTAAATTAACTAAAATGCGTACAATTTCTAAGAACTATTAGCAACTTACCGCAATTAAAGTATTCAAAAATTATTGTTCTTACTATTTTATAGAATAAGCACAAAATTTAAAGTTACTAAAACTCTACAAAATGAAAAAAAAAAAGTTATTAAAAAAACACGACGTGCTGCTTTGCTCTGCTGCTGCTTTTCATGTGTTTTAAAAGTCAGCTGTTTACTTTATTTTTTCTCTTAAAGAGAGTGATGAAAAAAATTGTATATGGCAATGCTGCAAGTAAATTCAAAATCCAACCAGAATTAAGAAAATCACTCGCAACGCGAGAGTCAACGGGAGCAGTTCGTAAGTGCGGACGCAACGGTAAACGAAATAGTAATACTTGAAAACTAAACGACGCGGGGCAAACGAAACGAAAAAAAAAACAACAAAAAAATCACTGTCTCGTCGCATTGCATTGTTGTTGTTATTGTTGTATTGTAAAAGTAAACGCAAAGTCAAAGTAACGCATAGAAAAAGTAACAACAAACACAACAACAACAGCAATAAAGTAGAAAAAAAAAAAAAAGAAACACGATATTAAAAGATAGTTCTGTGTGTTTAGTGCATTTTAGCGTCATACGTCAGACGCGTCGTGCATACGTCGAGCGTTTATCGCATATGTGTGTGGTGTATGTTTTAATGTGTTTGTGTAAGTTGCAAAAACAACAACAACGACGGCGAGAGAAGGAGAGAGTAATATAAAAAGTTAACATCACAACGGAAGCGGGCTAAGAGGTGTGTTTAGTTTTTTTTTGTTTTTTTTTTTCAGTGTGTGTTGACATGGTAATAAAACGATGACAACAACAACAAGAAAAATTTTAATAAACGCTTATTGTTTTCATTGTTGTTGTTGTTTTTGTTGTATAACACTGGCAATTATTGTTGTTGTTGTTGTTGTTGTTTGTTGTCGTCGCAATTTATGTCATTTTAAAGCGCGCGCTTGACGTAGCAATAACAATAACAACAACAATAATAATAATATTAATTTAAACAAATTTACAATTTAAACAGCACTTGTGCAACAACAACAGCATCAATTGTGCATTTTATCACACATTCAACAAATTCTCTTCATTTTATTATATTTATTTATTTATTTATTTTTTTTTTTTCATTTTGCATGCTGCGCTCAGTTAAGTTCGCAAAAAAATTTAAAAAGAAAGAGCGTTTGTGTGAGAATGTTTGCATTTGTATTTGTGTTTCCATCAGAAGTGTTAATTGAAAAAGTAAACCAAAAAAGCAAAACTACAAAAACAACCACAGACACACACACACACACACACACACACACACCAATGAACGAAACTACTGTAAAAAAAAACAACAACAACAACAGCACCTATAACTGCGGCAATAAACTTCCTGTTTTTTTTTGTTTTTGTTTTTTTTTGTTGTTGCATTTTTGCATAAAAGCAAACCGCAAGTACTCTTCTCACCGCATGCCATTACATTCATGCCCTGCACTCAAGCCCAACAACTCAACTTCCTGCAGCGCACTCATACACACATTGCTCCCTTGAGATAGTTTGCCACCCACACATACAAAGTACACTTTACGAAATTTAGTTGAAGTTCTCAGAAAAATATGATCTTCGCCCTAAATGCATTTAAAAAAAATGTATATTGCTTGTTCTGCTTCCTTTAAATTAAATAAACTGACAAGCTTTTGAATTGAAATGGTGACATTTATGACGTAGAACCGTTGCAGAATTGATATCTATAAACGATAGTCTTCGTTTTGTATATAAGTTTTTGTTTTAAATTTACACCCAATCGTATTCTAGCCTGAATCTGAATAAAATTGAACAAACTGATGTTGATTCGAATAGCGAAGAAGATAACGAAGGTACTAATGAAAAAATCGATCCTGTTTCATATACCGATGCTGTCAATTCGGCAAATCTATACATCTATACAGATAAATAAAATTGGAGTGTCTGTTTGTAATATTAAAATAACCGCTTTTTACGGTACATATGCCAAAATTTTTTTTTTACAATTTTTGTCTGCCTGTCTATTTGTTTGTTCCGGCTAATCTCTGAAACGGCTAGACCGATTTTGACGGGACTTTCACTGGCAGGTAGCTGATGTAATAAGGAGTAACTTATTTTAGAAATTTCATTTATTTTGATTAATTTTTCTAATTTGTATATATATATATGTATGTACATATGTGTATATTCTACCATGCACGTTTGCTACTGACTAAGCTGCATTATCTCTCTTCTTTGGCGTTGCCGGCATCAAACCCAATAACACAAACAACAACAGCTACAGCAACATCATCCACAAGTGCAATAACAACAAGAACGTATATGACGATAGGGTACAGCAACAACAACAACAAAAAGATCGTACACATAGATACCTGATACAGCCACTTGGGCTGAGTTGGACAACCTTTGACTGCACAAATCTTCTTGTGCAGATCGGTCCGGGGCGTAAACCCAGTCGTCCTTGGGAACGTCGTCCTGTTTCCTAGACCTTGACACCTGAGGTTTGCATTTCGGTTTTTCTTTCTCTTTCACAAACATTGCTTGCACTATTACATTTTATTTTATATATAATGAATTGTATACATATGATTTTCTGATACAGCTCACAAGAAGAAGGAGCTGCTACAACAACAACAACAACAACAAAAAGATCGTATATGACAATAGAGCAGTGCGGACGTACGAACCATAGCACAAAGAGGAGACAAAGGATAGGGAAACTATATAGAAACGCTTTTTATCTCTTTCTCTCGCAGCATACATTTATAGTTGTGTCTTTTTCGTTACACTTTTCGTTTCAAAAAATCCAATTTACACAGTGCCAAAAGAAGTTTCACTTCAATAATGCAGAAAAAACAAACGTGTCCAATAACAACTTTGTATTTCTTTCAACTTCGCGCAAACGAAGGAGTGGCAGGGGGAAGGAGTGGCAGGGGACAAGGGTTGGCCGCGTACAACGTCGCGGGGACCATCTAGTTTGTTAATAAAATGGAGTGAACAGAGTGGTGCTATAACTGCCAAACATCTTTCGAATCTTCTTCACTTTTGATTGTATATTTTGAAAAATTCAAAACTCGATTGTTTGTTCTTCTTCCCTCTACTGTTTGATTAGTTCTATATTTTATATAATCGTGTGTTGCCAAATATAGCATTTTCCACAAATTTATTTTGGATTATTACAAAATCTTGGCATATTGATTGAGCACGTCTTCTCTGCTTTAAAAACGAAACGAAGGAAAATCTGTGTTATTGATTAAAACGACTGGGATGCTTGATATTAATTGTTATAATTCTTTCATTGGTAGCTATTTGTAAATATAAACTTACTATAATATATTACAGAGCACCCACGCTTTTTTATGTTAAAGTTAATTCTCTGTCAATCATTTAATTCTCATTTTAAACTTATTCAAAATTATTTTTTACTTTTTAGTTCACATTACTATTAAAGCGTGTTTTTTTTAGTTTTTTTAAACTATAATTTTATTCTGTGTAAACATAAAAGTTGTTCATTATTTCTTCTTACGCATTGAGGAAATATATGTATATGTAAAACTTATTTCATAATGTAAAATGAGCCTTGAGCCAGCTAAAAATTCATAGATTCATTCTATTTTTTGTTTGTTTTTTTTTTTTTTTAGTAACAAGTCAGCAGAGACTTTTGCTTAGGTTGGAATAGATTTACTTCACGCTTTCCTAATAGGCAATAATTGATTTATTGGATATGCTGTATTTTGATTATGATAATTAAATTGCTAAATGTCGCGGGTAAAATCCCTTTATATATTACTTTGACATTGAAATAAAAACAAAAACCAATTGAATACCATAAAAATGTATGACATAACAGATCAATTTGAAATAAGTGTGTTGGCTTTTGCATTCTAGATTTCAGATTCTAGATTTCAAAACTGATTTTGTTTTGTGGTTTATGTGCTAATTATATGATCTTAATATCGGATAATAATGTTGGTATATCAAAGATATGTTTAATGTTTTGTCGTAAGAACATATTTGTGCGTATATCGTAGTTTTCAAATCATTAACAATTCGTCTACTATGCATTTAGGTTTAGTTTTTTTGATTAAACACATGACATTGAAAAAAAAAAAATGAATTTCGGAGTTCAAAATGTCAGAGGAAAAGCGATTGATAGCATGTTAGACCATGGCGTCATAAAGAAAATGCATCCAGATGGTCCGATTTGACCAAGTAAGTAGGATGCTCGACGCGATTGTATTGAAGAGGAGTTATCGGTCGCTCCGATTTGTAAGCGCAAGTTACAGTATTTATAATGCTTCCACACAGTACAACTGTGGACAGCTGGCAGGGAACGCGTACGCCAGACACCAATATCGAGCAGCACAAAGCATATTGGGCCGAGGCTCGTTGGTATCAAATGGTGCTTATATTCTTTATTAAAAATTAGGGCAAATATGAAATTGTATAGTTGATTTCATAAAACACAAAAGAAAAAATAAATAAATAAATAAATAAATAAGTTAACATATATTTTTAACTTTTTCTTTATAGAGCTCGTCAAAATATGACGAAAAATAGGAATAAAATTGTTCGATATCTCTCTTCGTTTTCGAGATATCGAATTTTCATAATAAAAGTTTTAATTTTGGTGTACCTATACAATTTTGGTGTACCTATACAATTTCCCTATACATCATCGAAGATCTAAGCGAGATATCTAGAAATTTTATTCGTATTCTTCGTCTTATTTGGACGAGTTTTATAACAATCAGATCGTGGCACCCACGGAATGGTAGTATTGCCAATTATGTATTTCAATGTGTAACATATTATTAAGCACGAAGTTAATATTTTCACACATTTTAATTAATTGCTAAAGTTCAGCACATTTATTTAATTTCGTTAAGTGTATTCAGCTTACAATGAACGATGAAGAACGACGACGACGACACAGACAACATGCGCTCAATTGCGGCATGCACGACGAGTGCTGCTGCAAAGCCGACAACGACCGCCCCAAAAACCGACCAAGTGTCGGCGGTTGCCGAACTAAACGAGCAGCAGCTTTGAGTGAAGTTCTAACTTTTTTTTTTTTTAATTTTTGTTGTGAAGCGATGTGGCGGGGGCGTTTGAACCGACGAAGCTGTTGCACTCGAGAGTTTTATTTGTTTTAATTTTGTTTTTGTTTTTGTGTTGTGTTTGTCTTTTGATTTTTGCGCGCATTACATTGCAACAAC
Source organism: Leucophenga montana (assembly GCA_035044765.1). NCBI lineage: Eukaryota > Metazoa > Arthropoda > Insecta > Diptera > Drosophilidae > Leucophenga > Leucophenga montana. The sequence goes on along the minus strand of JAWNNQ010001291.1, from coordinate 6,867,454 downwards.
AACTCCCCCGTGCTGCTTTTTTCTTCCTTTTTCTTTTTTTCTACATCAGTCATATGCGTCAAGTGAGTAAAAAGTTATGTTGAGACGTTTGGGGAGTTCAGATGAAGTTGAGTGAAGGAAGTTTGATAAAGTTTTTTTTTTGTTTTTTGTTTTGCTTTAGCTGTTGTTGTTGTTGTTGTTGTTGTTGCATTAGGGCGCGCGCATTTAACGCTCCATAGGGAGCTTTTTTCTACTGGTTTTTTTTTCTTGCTTCCTTTAGTATCATTTCGTACGTGCTATTATTAAAAATGTACATAGAGACAGAAAGACGGACAGACGAAACAGCCGCATACGAGTATAAACTATTCTGTATATAAATATGTGTTTATGAGGCGTTGGCATTTTGCAACAAAAAGCAAAAACAAATAAATATCTGCGCAAGAGAGAACGCAATATATAGAGTGAAAGAGTGCGGCTGCTTGGTAACCGCAGAGTTTAAGTATGTGTAAAAGAGACAGAGCGAGAGAGTTTGAGAGTGCTACTCGAAGTTATAGTTGAAAACTCGCAAAACCAAAGCAAAAACAATTCTGTAAACAAATGGTGCAAAAAAAAAAAAAAACCAAAGAAAGAAGTTAATAAATAAATCAAATAGCTTGAAAATTAATGTAAAGCAAAGAAACGAAACGAAAAAAATGAAGGAAGTAAGCAAAGAACATTTTTTGTGTGTGTGTGTGTGTGTTTTTTTTTTGACAGCACATGACGAACAAACAAAATAAGTAATAAACAAAAAATAATATTCATACATACCTACATACATATATATGAAGTTACAGTAGATACAGGGTGTCCCAGGCTATTGATTCATTTTAATCGGTGAAAGTCTTTGTGAAGTTTTCGAGTTGACCTATTAGTATTTATCAGATACCCTTCTAAGTTTTTCAGAAACTACATCTACATCATCAATACGTCTTTAAATTCTAGAGATTTCGCATGAATCAACCCAATTTTTTGCATACTCGTAATTACGAGAGTGCTGCACAGTTATTCTGAGAATCTTCGATCGGTTGGTAAATACAGCAGATAGTGTATTTGAGTATTTCCAACTTGATTTTAAATGGTTTTTCAATATAAGATCGAGAATTTTCGTGCTGAAAAATCACTTTATCGTAACTCTACACGAATTGCGGCCGTTTTTCTTCAATAATCTACATCAATTGTGGGTAACTATACTCAGTGAATGTTTCATTTGGTTTGATTAGATCATAGAGCACTACACTCAGGTGAGCCCGTCAAATATATGACTTCGCCGTCGATGTTGATGCTTGAACTGAATAACCCTACGATTTTTACGCTTGGGCTTATCGTAGAGAATCCATTTTTTATCTCAAGTCACAATACGACGCATAAATCGCTAATATTTTCATTACATATTTCCAAAAAAAAAACAAAAAAAACTAACAGAATCCGTAGTTTTTGTAATTTGGTTTACCTGCGAAGTCATTGGAAATATTTCCAAGTTCTAAAAAACTCAAACCTAAATTTTTGAGTTTCTAGTTTGTTATAAATTTGTTATAGTTATTCTGAAAAACCAATTTAAATACTAGTTTGGATTTCATTGTTTATGGTGTCTTATCATCTAATGCGAAAGATTGTATTAAGTCGTTTTTTTTTTTTTTTTTTGATAGGAATAAAATGAAGTTGAATTTTTGCGATAAAATGTAACGAAAATTAGAGTCAATTCCCTTTTTCTTTTGTTTTGCTTAAATACGGTGTCTTGAGAATGTATTCTATAAGCAAATGTTTGCTTAAAAAATTTGGGACACCCTTTTAAATGACAATTGCTCTAATGAAAAAATAAATATTTTATAATTTTTAATTTTTAATTTACTTCAGCAAAGTTGCTATTTTTTATTAATGTCATAGCAATAGCAAAATTCTAATAGAAAAACAACAAAAACAACTTTAATAAGTTGACTCAGTAGCTGAGCTGGTAACTGGCAAGCGAGTGGAGTGTTTCTTCGCTTTTTGTCATTTGCCTCAATTGCTTTTAATGGCTTTGTTAAGCTATTTTGGCATATTATATTACGCCTTCCGCTCTGAGTCGGTACCCCCATACTATACTCGTATTCGTATGTTTAGATACGTCCGCTAACTTTAGCTTCACCGCTACTTCTGCCATCTTTGCCGCACCCGCGTTTAATTATGGCTCAAATAAACGACTATCTAAACATGGTGGCGTCAAAATACTCGTACAACATTTAATTTCATTGCTATTAAACGCATTCGGTGTACTCAATTTACGAGTATCTACAAATGCTACGAGTTGGTATATACTTGTATGTGTAGCTATATTTAATACTGTATTGTGTACTTAAATTTTTTTTATTTTTCGCGACATAAATTGCGTCTTCAAACATTTGTTAAGTCGCTAACAAATTGAGTACAACAGCAATAACCATAATACTGTCTATAACGCAGCAATGTGCCACGCCTACAACAACAACAACAGCAAAAGTAATAACAATATCAAGAAATGTAACCATAATAAAAAATTAAGCACAAATAATACTTAACAATGGAATTTCTTAGAGCAAATCAAACCAAATCGAGATCGTTTCAACCACAGTGCAATTATTTGCAGTACAATTAGTAGAAAACATTTTTAAGAAATATATATTGAAAATATTCTAGAATTATATTCCGAATCAATCGATAAAACCTTCCCAAGTTTTATAAAGTTATTAAAGCGAATAAATTCGCATCAGTTTATATATTAAATAACGAAGATTTTGCTCCCATATCAGTTTAAGAGACCTTTTCAGAATTTGATTCCAAATCAAACGCTGTCGAACCAATCATAAAACCTTATAAAATTTGACAGAGTTTTTAAAGCGAATGAATTCAAATGAGTTTCTGTAATACACGGTATGATCTAAACTTTTTAGTTATAAAATGATGATATTTCAAAGCTAATTTTTATTCAAAATACGATTCATTTAACTCAGTACAACATTTGGAACGCTTTGGAACCAATTTACCCATAGACCATTTAAACTCAAACTTTTTGGGATGTTCTGTAGCACCTGTTTCATTTTTGGGAAGAGAAAATAATCGCACGGTGATAGATCAGGCGAATATGGAGGATGGTCGATGAGACAAATCTGTTATTTTCATCAAAAATTAATTGACTTTTTTGGTCTTGTGAGGTGGGGCAATATCATGCAATAAAATAGCTGCTTTTCTTTAGAATATTCGGGCCTAACACGTAGATCTCTGGACCACAAACGTTGTAAAACTTATAAATAATATCCTACATTGACAGTTTGACCTTCTTGAATAAATTCTTTGTGAACAATACTCGCACTCTTGGAATCATAGAAAGTTATCCACATTGTCTTGATTCTTGACTTCTGAAAACGCAATTTTTTTAGGTTTATGGCTCGTTTTTTGACTTCCATTCTACAGATTGTCGCTTAGTTTCAGGTTCGTTATTTAAAACACCATGTTTCATTACCAGCTATGATCGAATTAAGAAAATCAGAATCGTTTTCTGCTGTTGAAATGATGTCTTTGAAATCCTCCACACGAGCGGTTTTTTTTATCATCATTAACTAATGTGGAACAAAACGTGCACACACCTTTCTTTTACCCAAATTTTCAGTTAATATTTTGTAGATTGTACAGTGAGATGCATTTAATTTGTCTGCCAGCATTCTGACAGTGAAATTTACAACGATAGCGTTTATTTCACTTACTTTTGCCACTAACTCAGCACGGGATGCATCGGGTCGTCCAGGTCTTGGATCATAATTTGAATCATCACGACCGTTTTTAAATCGTGTAGACCACGTGTAAACTTGAGTACGACTCGTACAATCATCATCATAAACTTTCTTTTAACAATTCGTAAGTCTCAGCATATTTTTTACCGAGTTTAAAACATAATTTAATATTGGCTCTTTGTTCCATTATGTTTTTTGCGACATAACTACTAAAACTGCTACTATTAAAACGTGTGTCATTTTGTAACCTGTCAAACGATTAGCATGAACTTATCTGCTTTTGAAAGAAGAAAAAATTGCCTTTCTAACACTGCCAACATTTAATAGATGGCGCTAATTGTTCTATGGTTTAAATTAAAAGTTCGGTTATTTTTAGATCATCCTTGTATATAATCATATCAGTATTATATAGTTTTTCAGAAATTGATTCCAAATTACTGTGAGATATTCTTGAATTTTATTTCAAATCAATCGATAAAACCTTCTCAAGTATGATAATGTGTTCGAATGAGTTCCTGAATTAAATAACGAAGATTTTTCACCCATTTAAATTTTATAGACTTTATCAGTGAATGCTTTCAAATCATATACTTTGAAAGATTCTTAAATTTTATTTCAAATCAATCGATAAAACTATCCCAAGTTTGAGAACGCTTTTAAAGCGAATAAATTCGAATAAGTTCCTTAATTAAATAACGAAGACTTTGCTACCATATCAGTTTTATAGACTTTTACAGAAATTGACTTCAAATCAAAGTGCAGCTTAATTGCTTTTTTGTTTTTTTTTCTTTCGGATGTTTGACTTTTAAAAACACATCTGATATTTTTTTAATAAAATTTAATTCTATTTTAATAACTTACGTAGTTTGGTTGAAGTTCAAAGAGTGCAATTGTATAACATATAATCAGATTAAGTTTTTCTCTTCAACACTGCCATATTTCCTCACCCATTTAGTTGTTGTTGTTGCACTGTACTATTGCTTGATCGATCGATCGATCGATTGCCGTTTCGATAGATCACTTAACGCCATGCGGGGGCGACAACGTCAGCGGCGTTGAACTTTGGCTTCACCACAGTTTCATGTTTGTGATGATGTCGGCGGCGGTTTCGAATTGCCAATCATTTTAAGATATTTTTTTTTTCGTCGCAATTCTCGACGTCTCGTCATCGTCTTTCAATTATTTTTCAGTATAATGATTTTGTCACAATGTTTGTATAGCAGCCAGTAGTAGAGTTCGAAGTCACCATTTAGCAAAGGAGTAGAAAAAACGCATGATGCCGAAGTGTAGATATTGCTTTCCAAAGATATATCAAACTTCTCGATTCGGATTTCGATATAATGAGATTTTATGTTCAAAGAACCAAACATGACTAAAATCAAACCGACTCTCTACTATGTTTGTAAATGTAACTGTCGGTTATTCTGCCAGTTAACACAATTTCCACAATTTGTCGTAAAACAACAGACAGCTATATTTGAATCGGACATTGAAAAACTCGGAAATAATGTGTTTAAATTTAACATAAAATTTTCTTAAACCATTCGAACCGAAGCAAAACTCTGATCGATGTGGATTAAAAACCGATTCGTGAACACAGCAGAACAGTGCTTAACTCAAACTACTATAGATCTAACGTTGAAAGTCTTTGGCCAAAAAACCGAACAAACGCCGGACTCGCCTGATATGAGCTACTTACGTAAACTTTTTCTGTTTCCGAAATTGGCACTGCGAAGAAGTAAATAGAACAAATTTCAAGGACATTTATGACAATCTGTAATACAACCAATGGAGACAGACAAAAGACTTTCGTATGCAGAGTCTGCTAAATAATAAAGTTGGCAGGGTATTTCGAAGTCGTAAGCTCACGATTCCAGCATTCTTAATTTTTAATTCCTACTGCCTGTAAGAAACAAAACTTGTCCTTCAGTTTTTAAAATATCAATCTGAAAGTAGGTATGCAGTACCTATGTTAAATGAACGTGCCATGCCCACTGGCAGATATAGCCCATAGAAACCCTCAGCCCAGTTTTGATTTTTGTATGAAAAACTTTTTTATGACAGCCAATAGCAACTTAAAATTCGATATGATGGATTCTTATGAACGGAAACTTCGTATATATATTAATGAGTGTGTCCCGCCTGCATATCTGGGTAACATCTCCTTCAATCCTACCGACCCTTTACGGTTATTATGTATAAAACTTTCTTCTATGCTGACTCAGCACTTAAAACACTAAATGAAAGTTTCAAATAACTATTGTAACATTTAATGACTCACAAGTATTATAGATCTATATGAAGAGTATTAGAGTTTCAGTTCCACCAAAGTTCACGTTTTCTATTGTTGAAATTGTTGCGGTTTTATACTCAAACTAAACGTATAGTCTAAACGATCTATTATTCAAACCAATAAACCATATACCCTACTGTTTTACGGAAGTAAAAGTGGTTTTTATAACCAAGGCGGATAAGCAGTTACACGCATATCGAAAGGATAACATGCTGGTAGCATAACCTTCTTTCTTCTAAAAACATTGGAGAGACTTCTAGATATTTACATCAGAAATTACATCTACCCATTACCGCTATCAAAATCACAATATGCATATAGCAAAGCTAGCTAGGAGTACACACTAGATATAGGGACCCTTAACGTCAACCCGGAAGCTAGGCTTCATCAAACAAGTGCAGTACTGTGAACGCTGAGCTTCTAGGAGAACACACTAGAAGCCTTCCTAGATATAGGGACCCTTAACATCAATCCGGAAGCTAGGCCTCGTCAACCAAGTGCAGTACTGTGAACGCTGAGCTGGGGCAATCGTTCGCTGGTAGATATGTCAAAAGAGCCACTCCGCAATAAAGCGTACTATCCGCTCTTATGCTTAGGTGCAAGGAGAAAGGGGGAATTCAAGAAATAGCATACTCCTCGAACTCTAGGAGTAAAAAAAAAAAAAACCATTGGTTGTCTGTAAAGTCGCTTTACGTACGATAAATTTACATGATAAAGTCATAAGAAAACATTGATGAAAAATTGCATACTTTTGTGAATTGAAATCTAATGTAGTTCCAATAATTCAATCAGTACACAAACAACTTGTCGTATAAAAGAGTTTCGTTACCAACAACAAAGAGTGAAATATACGCTCTCTCACTCTCTCTCTCTCTTCGACTGACCACCAGCAACTTTAAAAGCCTTTTGTTGTTGTTTTTGGTACTCAAATGTAAAAGTAACTGTTATTGTCGTCTTCCTTGATCTCTGGTATGCGTGCTTTGTTTACTTTGGACATGTATTTTATTTGAAACAAACTTTATTATACACTAACAATGTTATTATTCATACATTCTACCATTTGCATACCGCACCCCACCGCGCGCTAGATAACACTAATTCGCAAGCGCACGCACACACACACACACATAACTATACCTTTCAACAAGCCAATGCACGCTGGTCTGTCTATCGCTTGCTTGTTAAGGCGGAACGACACAATGGTACGATTACATGTTCCGCCTTTTGCTTTTGATTTTCGTTCGTTTAGTGTCGTGTCGTAACGGTAAACGGAACGTCAGAAATGAGTCATGCTTCTGCGCTAAACCAACCGATTTAATAGACGTTATCACGTCAAAATGTTTTTTTCTCCAATTTTAAGTGATGTCCGTCTGTCTATCTGTGAATACGAAAACTAGCCCATCCGTTGTAATCCAAACTTACCTAAATTCAGTGTGGAGACTGTGGGTGGGTTGTTGTATTGTGGTGGTTGTCATTAACTTGTATTGATTTTATACCCACTTAACTGCAGTAGTAAACATCACTGTCACTATATTTCTCTTCTGCATACAACGAACGGAGCCACGAACGGCGATAAAGTACCGTTATATTCAAGAGATCTGTTTATATTGGAGCGTGCCTATTTTCTCACGGTTAATAAATACATTTTATATTTGAAACTCTACGTTTTATAAGCAATGGAAAAAAAAACAATCTTTTATTTACTCCTATGCGATCTTTTGTGTTCATTGGTGAACTTCATATTGTACACTAATCAATGTATGACATTCTGCCAAACTTTATTTATCATGAAAATTCTACGTCGATTATATGTTTCATTATTGGTAGCTATAGGAAACAGTAACTGTTATGATTGGAAGTAATTCTGAACAAGTTCGTCCGTCATCGATTGAACTCGCCTTTATACATTTTATTCGACTTATACAGATTGCGCTATGTAACTCTAATTCATAACCATAGTTTATACGACATTTTTACCTATCGAACCACCATTGGTTTGTCTGGGAAGTGCAGTTGAAGTGTATCAAAGCGTATCAAAGCTTCGTATTAAGCAAAATGACCACTTTTTTCTTTCCCCTGTTGTGCGCATTTTATTACCAGTTGTTGTTGTTGTTGTTGTATATGCTCATGTATGTTTGTAGCTGTAAGTAAATAGTTGTTTAAACGTTTTTTTTTTTTGTAGCTTGAGCTTGACTTTAAATTTTTTTTGTCTGTTTTTCGCACGTTTTTTTACCTACACTGAGAAACTGATAAAGCAAATTAGACGATTAGATCGTCTGAACACCAGCGCCAGGCAAATCAAGTCAAGCAATCTTTTTAGTAGCTATTAAAAATATTTTCGTTTTTATTTTAATTTATTTTCATTTTCAATATTTTTTTTTGTCTACCTATTTAATATTTATATATGCAAAAATCTTTATTGTGGCATTTGAAATAAAATCGCATGCGAGAATTTTTTTTTTTTTTTTTTTTTTGGCTACACTTGGCCGTGATTTTGTTCTTTTTTTCAGTTTTCTTGTTTTCTTTTTTTATCGGATGTGCTGCGTGTGTGTGTGTGTGTGTGTGTGTGCGTGAGTTTTGTCGTTGTTGTTGCTCTTGAAAGCGCGTGGGGCCGCCTTTCAAGCTCAAGTAAAAAAAAAAAAAAAAAAATAAACAAATTATATATTTTAAAAAGATAAAATAAGAATAAAAAGAGAAAAAAAAACGTTGCTACTACTTGGCATTTTGTTTGGTATATTTTGCTGCCGATTTTTTATATGCCATATCTGTATATGGCTAGAAAAATGTATATTATTAGTTTTTTGAACTGTTTTGAACACTATGCAACACCATTTTTGTTATCGAAATGCTATTATTTTTTCTTATAGATTTTAATCTGTTGATTTTGGATGATCTGATGATAGGATTTTGGGCTATGAACATTTGAGTTATTTTTTCGATTTTCGAAGCTAGTCTTATATTTAATATATCTCGACTTAGGGTTAACCAATTTAATTAAGTGAAATATCAAATCAAAGTTAATAAAATTATCTATGAATTTTGCTTAAGAAGTCGATCAATCGGTTCGGTAGTTGCTGATATATATGGCGAAAACGTCATTTTATTCTGTCAAAATTTAAAACGAAAATTCATAAAATTGACAAGAAAAAATTTGATAGTTTCAAAAATGCTATGCTATAAAAATGGATTGATTTTCTTCAAAAACTACTTTGAGACTGAATGTGAGAGAGAGATAGAGAAAGTGTGAGTTCCTGTTGGTTTGTTGCGGTCTAGTGACACATTCAAGCTGCAATATAATCTAATAACGCGATCTAACAGTCGAAACTAATATAATAATTAGCCATTCATTGTGATGAACAAGCTGTACAACTTACAGTAATAGGTACATTGTAATAATGTTATGTTAAAGACGTTAATGGAAATGCTATTCTCAACGAAATGCATCTCGAAAATGTTATTAATGTGAAATTTGGAGACAACACCAATTTGCAGCAAATAGTAATAGACTGGAATACCTTAAATACAAAAAGGTTAAAACACTATTTAACTAATAGCATCACTACTATTTTATTAACATATAATCTTTGTTTATTAGGTACACTTTAATTTAAAGCCGGAAGTTCACATCATGTATAATTGGAACTACGCTTTTAGATCGGCACGAATGTGTGACTTCTGGCAAGCAGAGATTTCAAAATCGCATTCAACATACTACAATTATCTTGAATCCAGTTCTACAGTTTTCCAGTTCCAGCCCGGAAAACTGTACGAGGGCTGCTATTTATATTTCGGGAACTGGCAACACTAATGTCAAAAGCTAAAATCTGGCAACACCATAATAAAGTTTGACATTTTTTTTTGGCATAAACGTACTCACAAAGTTTTGATGTACAATTGCTATTTGTTTTGTTTACAGTGAGTTAAGAAAAGCAATTTGGCCAAAAAATGGAAATTTCAAGAGAAGGTTTTCGTTGGATTATTTTTCACAACATTCGACGTGGATTATCTCAACAAGAATGTGTCAATGAACTCAGTTCTTTGTATGGCGATAAAGCACCATCAAAAACCACAGTATATCGCTGGTATAGTGAATTCAATCGTGGTCGTAGTTCGGTTGCCGAAGGTCGTCCAAAATCGCTTGTTGTGCCCAAAAACATCGATGCAGTGCGTGAACTGATAATGCAAGATCGTCATGTTAGGTTGTCGGAAAGTGACAAAATTGATGAAACGCTAAAGTTTTTAACAAAACTCACACCCATTTCTGTGTTTTCCATTGATCAAATAGAGAACTGTGGAATGCCAGTGAGTTTAACGAAACTAATCTTGATTCGAATAGCGAAAATGATGAAGGTGCTGTTGAAAAATCCGTACCTGTTTCATATTATCTATGAATGCAACATATTTGTTAACAAAATGGAACAAGCCGAATGTGAAAGCTTCTGTCGAATCTGCTTCATCTTCAATCAAATATTGTATAGATTTCAAAATAATGGATCTAATACTACTGTGGGTTGTTTTTATACTTCTTCTTTTTACTGTTCCAATATATTTTACACACAAATTCTGCTTGTTTTTTTAAATATCTGAATAGCTCGCCAATTTTCCTTTATCTGGTCAGATGGTACAAAATCAGAATTTATTGAATTGATACATAATTAACAGCCCGGAAATACCGGAGTAAACTGTTGCAGTCTAATTGCTTTATATTTTGGTTTTCTCTACTCTTAGTTACACTATCCTCTTACTAGTCACACTAGACACAAAAATACACGAAAAACCACACATGTATTCTCTGTTTCAAAAGTTGAAAATAAATTTGTAATAGTACTGATTAAACTTACTGTGAACGTTCACATTCTCAACATTCTGCCTGAATTTAAAGAAGGTTTCCTGTACATTTTCACATAAGAGTCAACATTTTGTACATTCTCTCTCAACTTTTGTGAAGAATGTTTGAATGCGCCCCAAAGGAATTACTTATATTTTAATGAACTAACCGATTTGTTATCGATAACATATCATATTTATTATTAGCACCACAAACGGATGATGTATAATAAAAGCGAACGTCATTTTGCCACTCACATGTTAACGAAAGCAAACCAGTGGAAAAGGGAAATGTTGAGAATGGTTGTTCTGTAGCGTATAATTGCTTCGGTTTTACCATAGTAAACGCATTTTCGTATTTTTGTTTCTTTTTCTGTGTTTTTTGCCTCCTTAATTTTGTTCTTTCATTTATTTTTATTCTTATTTTTGTTGTTGCATTAAAAGCTAATTAATTAGCTGCGTCAGTACGGATTGCCAAAATCTAATTGGTATGCCATGTCTTGCCACTCTTTACGTTCCTTCTTTTGCCTTTTCCAAATCCATCCTTTTTCATTTTATGCCGTTTGCTTTTGTTTGCTATTTTCGTGCAGTAGAGCCTCATAAATACTATATTATAAAATATTTAAATAGATAACGACAAACTCGTTATTAACTTTAAATAGACTCGGTATACATTTTTCATTAGAGTTTGGCAGCTTAAACTGTGCCACTGGGAAACATTATATATATATATATATATATATATATATATATATATATATATATATATATATATATATATATATATATATATATATATATATATATATATATATATATATATATATATATATATATATATATATATATATATATATATATATATATATATATATATATATATATATATATATATATATATATATATATATATATATATATATATATCTCTCTCTATATATATATATATATATATATATATATATATATATAGAGAGAGAGAGAGAGAGAGAGAGAGAGAGAGAGAGAGAGAGAGAGAGAGAGAGAGAGAGAGAGAGGAGAGAGAGAGAGAGAGAGAGAGAGAGAGAGAGAGAGAGAGAGAGAGAGAGAGAGAGAGAGAGAGAGAGAGAGAGAGAGAGAGAGAGAGAGAGAGAGAGAGAGAGATATATATATATATATATATATATATATAGAGAGAGAATATGTATATATTGTATAACGATTCTAACTCACATTGCAGTGCAACATTTGTTTGTATGCATACACATCCCAGACTCAAACGCGAACTGCCAACTTGGCTACAGTACCCAAACGTACCATAGAACAAGTTGAAACTGTAGCTTTAACCGCCGACAAAACAAATCAAAAAAAAAAAAAAAAAATAAGTGCAAAAAAAAGTAGGAAAATGAAATAAATTGAAACAAGACGAATTGGCCTGATTTGCTACTAACGAAGCTGCAATACCTTACAGGATTTTGACCGAGTTTTTATAGATTTATGTATGTATCATTTACGAAGTGACATTGTAGCAAACATCATTTGTTGTGCTTAGGTGTAATGAATTAAAATTTAGTGTTGACGAATGAGAAAATATTGAAAAAATATGATTTTAAGTAAATTCGATTCCGAACAAATTGAGCGGAATTGGTTTCGTTAAAATGTGCCGATTTTCCCTTTCAGAAGGATTTCGCGGTTTATTTTCACTTTATATTGAGAACATGAATTTCGAAATAAAAATTCCAAATGAAATCAATACTCAAAATTCTTCTAATAGTGAAAACGAATTCTTTTAACGTAACCGATCCCGATTGAAATTTTGAAGACGGAGGTATATTATTTATTCCGATTTAAAGCTGTACATTTTCAAGTCGGAATACCTATGAATTTATTTTATAAGATCTATGAACAATGCTTAGAAAGCTAACAGGGAATATATGTATCAAAATTTACAAAATATTGGATTTTAAACCAAAGAAAGTAGTGGACTTGTCTGATCCCAAATTTGTTAAATGAACACAACAACCATATTCGCAAAAAATACGCCATCAATCAATCTATTTTATTTAAGTAGACAACCCAAATATTATTTTCTTTAATTAGTTCTATAAATAGTTCTGCCCATCAGGATCTAAAGTAACACTATAAAAAGAATCTTACTGTAAATTTACCTTTAATTATGTATAAACCTAATTCTATAATATTACGTTGTCTACAAAACATAAAGGCTGTTCACAGTCTTGTCTTATCGTTGCACAATTGTAGACAATTAAGTTAGAACAAATTTGAAATACAACTGAAATATTTAATGCTGCAAGACCTCAACCCTTGTTCACATTTTTGGTCGTTAGAATTGTATATTGTATTTATTTTTTTTGAGTATTATGAAAAACTAATTTTGTGCAACCCCAGTTGAAATGTATTTTTTAGGTTCTTTTAATGTTTTTTAAATTAGTGCACATTGAATATCAGCCAGCCAACTGATATTCGAACAAACTCTTTAATCTAACTGGTGTGCCTAAAGCTGCCGAGGTTGATCTATTGTAATACTTAAATAACAGATGATAACTAAAAATTATACTTGTGGCAATGCATACTACATGCATTGCCACAAGATCTCAATAAAATAAAGAGAAAACCTGCACTTCGGTAGATTCAAAGCATAAATAATCTTTAGATTTGCTTAGACAGACGTATTCCATATTTATAAGTCCAAGCTAAAGCATAAGTCTTCGTCCTCTTTTACTTCTCAACAACGTCTTTCAGCATGCAAAAGTCTACCAAAATGTCTTCCTTGGTATTTTTTATCCTTAGTTCACACACGCATTTCCTTCTTTTTTTGCATGTCTAAACTAAATCCCAAATGACTTAATTCAGCTTATCATCGATAATATCGTCGGCATCATCACAGTCCATGAATGTTTTGAAAAGTGTTATTTTGATTTATGCTTAAAGCCATATTTACCAATACGGGCACAGGTGCGGGTGTTTTGGAACCCAACACGAGTGTCTCTATTGTCATGGATACCTGGCTTATGGTTTTTTAATCTTAGGTAAACGCAATCGAGGTCTGCGCCCGACATCTTTTCGATGAAAGTCCTAAAGGGGCCAAAATAAATATCCTTTCATATAGCCAAGCGGCTATTAAAGCACTAACTTCTTGTAATTGCTCCTCGAGGCTGGTTCTTCAATGTTACGACATCCTCCAACAACTGTCATTCGGCCGTAAAGTCGCGATTTGTTGGGTATCTGGTCATAAGGGTATCGCGAGCAACGAAAGTGCTGATGAACTAGCCAGGACTGGTTCGGCAAGTTCCTTCATATGGCCGAAGCCTTTTTGCGGACTTAGCTTGGCTTAGTCAAAATATTTCATAGTAGATCGGTTTAAAAGCACTGTCTCCCGGTACTGGATACAATATCCTGGTCTACGGCAGGCCAAGCTACGAACTCAGGACTGGTATACCCAAAAACAAACGCACATCTCAATAGATCTGACCTGATGTTGCTTTTGGGCTACCTCACCGGCCATCATCCACTGTGATATCACTTAAATAAACTAGGTCTCCCCTCAGAAACAGAGTAAAGACTCTGCCTAGAGAATGACGAAACTAGTTTTCGTCTGCTTTTTGATTGCCCGACCTTGGCCAGGTTCAGAATTGAGCAGATGAATAGACACTTTATTATATCTGAAGAGATCAGAAATACTTCGTCTAATGATATTCTCTGTTTCATTAAAGAGACGGAGAAGATCCTAGTTTAATTAACTTAACCATATCTGGGCTAGGGTACAAAAGACAACATCTTCTGTCGCAGTGCCCGTTTACTATAGGATGGCCCTCTGATGTGCTAGCTCTGACACTGAGTCTTAGTTTGCGTTACAGGCTGATCGAGCCTGATTCGCAGTGACCACTTGCTTGTCATGCAGCTTTGGCCCAGACACTACTTCACTCACTAGTTATCGTTATAATTATGCTTAAAGTCTGAAATAAACTCAAGTTTTCTTAGTCAAGAAATGTTTTTTTCACACTTTGAATCGTCACTTTAAGATATTCTTCACAACATTATCGAAACAGTTTTAACAAAGTGTGTTCACACTTCTTTTTTATAATTTACAATTCTACACCGATACGTTAAAAGTGTGAACAGTCTTAATATTTGATTCTATTCGTTATATTTATCAAACGGTGATTTTAAAGTGTCGAAAATATAGGTATATGCTACGTGTTATAGTTATTTTTAAAACCTATCCATGAAAACTTGTTTAATGGAAAAGTTGTATGTTTGGTATAAAAAATAATTGACAAAATTGTGAAACCCTAAAGCAGTATAACCAACCAGTATACACCCAGTATACACCCGACAACTTACATTTCAATCTATCAGGGTACTCACACTTAGTCGATTAAAGATGAGAAATTGAAAGTAATCACACAGTTCTGTGAACACATTTTAATGACTGCAAGGTACTAAAAGAAGTGCCTTTCGACAATCAGCTGTTTTATGTACCATTGCTGTGCATCTCATCTGAATCTGATAAAAGTGACACAAATATAATTAACTTGCTCTAAAAATATCGAAAAATACAAAGACAAAAGCATAAACTGCAACTTAACGACCAAAAAATCGATGAAACCATACGAGAATTTGAATTTATTTTATACTGTATGCGTGTCTTATTAGTTAATACTATTTCTTTGTTCCGATTCCACTATGCAGCCCTAATAAATACCAAACAAACCAAGCCCCCCCCCCCCCCCTGTTTAGTTTAAATTGTGAATGTTTAAAAACTCTCCAAAGTAATTTCTTTAAACATGGTTAGAGGTCGTTGAGTTTAATTTACTTTTTTCCTGTACGCTTTCTTGTTGGAAATTACCTATATTTTCATTTTCACATCAACTTAATTGCTAATCAACTATGTGTGAATACCCTAGTCGACTTATTGAGATCATAAACCCAAAAGAACATTATTTGACATACACAACCGTTGTGAGTTTGAAAATTTTCAGATTGGTTTCCACGTATACAGTTTGTACTAAAATCCGTGCTGTACATTGTATCTCCAATTAAACAACCTCAATCATCAAACTTTAAATGCCCAAAACAAAACTTGTGCTCTAGTGCAGTAGTGTATTAAAAACAAATAGTATGTATTTTATAGAACTTTTCGCTGCTCTTTCTCTGTCTGGCCACCCAACTTCCATTCATCCTGCCATACAACAAGAGTCATAAATTTAGCTATTGTTGCGCATTTTTCCATGTTTCTTCCAACTCGCGCCCGCCACGGATTCTTCTTTTCTCGCGCATTTTTAGTTTAGCTTAGTTTTTCCTTTGCGGTGTGGAAAGTGAAATTTGTTACAGTGCGAAAATTGTTGGCGCTGGCTGACGACGATGTTGTTTCTTCGTCGTGCACGAAACCGCTCCTTCACTTTCTTGCTACAATAGCTTTCAAAGCGATTACTCCACTCCAAGAGCCGGCGACGAGGCTCTACGTCAACTAATTAGTATCTCAATTTTACTTTTTCTTAAAGTTTTTTTGCTGCTTGAATAAGTCTTTGTCGCGGCATCGTTGAAGCTGACTTCGCTGCTGTAATTGAGAAAGATTGTGCAACAAAATGCAGTCACTAGAGTTGCATACAATGAATGACTGACTGACTGACTTAATACCCTACTGCCACTGCCACGCACAGTGGAGCTTTCTGTGTTTTTTCCGTATCAAAAATCATAACTTCTGAAATAATGAAGATATTTTCGAAATTTAAAGTGCATGTAACATAGAATTCTTTAAGCTTTCAAAATGAATACTAAAACGTGATGCTGTGAATTTAGGATGCTTCAAAACACGTTAAATTAGATTATATTTTATATTTTTAACACAAATATGTAAATATCAGTTTTGGCAAGAGAAAAAAGTCAGGCAGAGCCATATCAGACGAATACGGTGGTTGTTCGATGGAATTTGTTGAGTTTTTAGTCAGAAATTCGTTCACAATTGTAGCCTTCTAAGATGATGCATTGTTGTGGGACAATTCCAAGAGTTTTCTTTCCGCAAATCTGACCTTTTTGGACGAATTTGCTCTCTCAAATGCCGCACACACAATCCTCAGATAATATTCTTTATTTACCATCTGACCTTCTGGCATGAATTCCGAGTGCACAACACCGCGATAATCAAAAAAAAAAAAAAAACGGTCAACATTATCTTTATCTTTTGATCGACTTTGCCGTAGTTTCTCCGATTTCCGCTCAGTTGTTGACTGTTTTGTATGTGATTTTGAGTTAAACCCATGTCTCATCACCAGTTACAATGCGTTTTATGAATGTGAAGTCGGAACTGTCACGTTCTTCCAAATCAGCGATCTTTACGCGATTAAGTTTTTGACGAAAATGCAGGACTTTCGGAACTGCTCAAATAAACATTTAAAATGGTACGAATTTATTCGTGAGATACAAAAAGTTCAGCGGCTATCTCTCTTAATTGTAAATGACGATTTTCAGTCACCAATTCCTTCATTTTAGCGATGTTAACTGCAATCAAAGACGTTGATGGCCGACCAGAGAGAGGCAAATCTTCTTCTACATTTAGACCGCTTTTCAATGCAATGCACCACTCCTATGTGCATGTTTTTAATAAAATCGATTCACCGTAAGCCTTCTGAAACAATTCGGCAATTCCATTTGCAATGCAAAATTTGTGACAAATTCTTTGTTCGATAATTTATTCATTGTAAAAATCGCAAAACACAATTGAAATGAACTGACAAACTGATAAATAAACAAAATGACAGATGGCGTTCAAAGTTAGCGTCAATATAGAGAACAGTTGTGCAAACTTAGTGACAAAATAATTTTAACAATGCCTTTAAACGAGCTTTTTAAATGAACAATTCCCGATACCGGACAGAATATATATTCTTTGTTTTTTGCTACTTGGGCTTGATCGGCTAATTCACCGATTGGTCAACACTGGTGTTCGATAAAATCTTTGCCATGCGCCAATATTTTATGTACCGTGGAAGTAAGTTTTTCTCAGGGTATTTTTGAGCCAAAAGATTGGGACCACAAACATTTTCCTTACAGTTTACAACATTAAGGATGGTACCCAATCGTTTGATAAATACGTTATTAACTCCAGTAATTCGAGCTGCTAACTCATGGTTCTCATGTCCGGAACATATAAGCTCTTTACAGAATTCATCCCGTATAACTTTCTTCCTGATATTTTGTTTTTTGTGTACCTTATGTATAACGCTTCCCAAGTACTTCAGCGGTTGTATCTACTACGTGTTCTTCGTCTTCTGCTTTTTGATGACAGGTCTATCCGTTGCATTTATTCATTTCACCGAATGCTTCTATCAAATTTTGGTGTGTTTGAAAAGCGTTTCGGTCTGAGGCGCCACTGTGCGAAGTCTCAGACGTCGTCATCTGTCTAGCTGAGTTTAATAATGTATAAAAGTAAAAGAAGACATTGTTGATGTAATAAAAACATCAACTGGAATTAATGAATGAATGAAATAGTGACTTGACTTGACTTAATTTGACTTGAGCTGACTTTAGTTGTGCCGATCTGCGTTTTTTTTTTCATCGTCTTCTTCTTCTTCTTCTTGGTTTTCTGTTGCGCTCCACTGCGCAGAGGCGTCTAAATTTGCTCACTGGTTCAGCCCAGGGTCGTCGTCATCATTGTTGCTTCTATTGCAGCACAATGTGAACTTAATCCATTTTGATGAATTTCCATAACAATCAAAAATAATACAAAATCTCGAGAGTGTATAAAAATGCGCTGCGAAAAAAAATAAATATATGTAAATCAAGTAATTTGTCTCAGTTTTAAAGTAAAAGAGAGCTCCATAAACAAGATCAACAAAAAAAAAAAAATATATTTAAATTTAAATAAATGTGAGTTGAGGAAGTAAAGTACATAAATCCGTGAAAGAGTTGCCAGCCTGCCGCATGCAAATCCAAAGTAGTCCACTAAGATTCCACACAGTAGCAGCCGCCGTAGTAGTCGCCATTAAAATAGAAGGGGGCGCAGTCACTTCCGGTGTCACTTTTTTCTTCTTACGTAGAATTTGTCGTCGTTGTCGTATTTCTTTGGAAGCTGTGGGGGCTGCATTACAACGGCATAATGAGGTGTGTGTGTGTGTGTGTGTATGCTACCTTTATATAAAAATAAATCTAAAGAAAAAAGCGCTAAAGAGATACAACTTTTTTGTGTTGTTTTGCTTTAACAGGGGAACCTTAAAAGTTGTTACAGTTAAAAGTTCGTTGAAACTTTTTTTGTCTTTAATTTTTTTTTTTTTTTAATTAGAAAAAGTAATTATTGCACTTTGTAGTAACTAATTATGGATTTGTATTGTTAAGCAGGGATGGTACCCTTCTCAAATAGTGTACGCTACGGTTCAATGGCTCGGAGCAGTTTAAATTCAATGGTTTGGTTCACGATCTGTTTTTAAAGTCAACTTGAACCGCGATTTTGATTCGATTCAGTGATTCAGCTAATTAAATAAAATTTATTTCTTTTTAATATTAAAAAATACAAACTTTAATAAGAAAATATTTCATCGTAATATACGACAATTCAAGTTTTTAGTTATTAAATACGAAAATAGTATTAAGTTTTATTTGTCTGGTCCGTACTGGGCGTAATTGTCATCTAGTATTTTATGTATCTCTCGCACTTACGAGTCAACTACAAGTTAAGTTTACGTCAAGTCTGGAGCGCTACCCGAAGCTTCTTCTAGATGCTTGTCAGTGCTAGGAAGGGAATATGGTATATCAACCATGATACTAGGCTTAACTAACAAAAGATTTTATGACAAGTAATTCAAGACTTTCTGATCGTTAAATATATTTATTTATAGTATCTAGTAAACAAAATCAGTACTAATAGTACTTATACCCCAGAGTACGGGTTTTCGAATCCGAATATTATGTTCGGATTCGGTTTCATAAAAATGGTCCGTATTTCACTCTAAGAAGAATTTCGCTATTTGAATTCACTTGGAAATAGCAGCAGGGAATTCATACTTTTGGTTTGGGCATTAAAAGTAAAGTTCCAGTTCGATGATAAAGTAGGCCCTGTATTTTGAACGTCAACACAATATTTCTACCTTGGGCATCAGCATTGGAAACGATGTTCGCTGTAAATGAAGCCATTTGAAAGCAAGATTTTAATGTTTTTATAAAAGTTCTTGTTTCAGCGGTTATTCTAGTCATTATGTTTTAATTGATTCTCTTGGCTGTTTAATGCAGATAACTTGACTTTTTATATGCGTAACAAAATTCAAGTGTTTCATTTTTAAATTTTAATGCAATTCATTAAACTTTTGCATGTACACAATATTCAATACCTGGATCATACGGAAAAGCGATTCGATTGAATGATGCTTATGATAAAGTTCTGTTGATCTGCATGCGAACTCTATATATGATAATTGACTTAAATTGCGAGTACATAGTACTATTAACATCACGATTACGGGAAGTTCTTAATGTCCTTGCTTGAGCAGATCGACGTAAGCTCCGCTGCTCATAAGATTATCTTCTTCGTCTCGCTGCAGCATTTTCGTGGCACCGCGAAAAAAGAAAAGACGCTAAATCAGAGCAACACTCGTCTATATATGTTTCAAACTTGGGCTCATTCAACATATTGGTTCTCGAGTTATGGGATCGCAAAACCACGCACACAATCACTTTTATATATACCTATAACAAAAATTTAAACCGGTTTGAGCGGAACACTTCATTTTCTTCTTCAGTCTGGTTGCCGTTTGCTTCAGCATTTCTTAAAATTCTAATAAATCGGTTCGGAAACCAAAATAAGTGGATGGTTCGGTTCGGAACTGGTTACTATTTCTGCCTTAACAACATTCCTTAAGACTGGAAAATACCGAGTTGTTTGGTTGTCAAAAGGTGTCTTCGAATTTTAATTCGTTTAATTTCCTCATTTATTTCCGAATATTTTAGATAGTTTAAAAGTTTTTACTAAGTCTGGACAATCCGGTTTTTTCATGCAAGTAGATAACATTGTATTGTATATTAAAACACGTTTATCGAAGAGAATTTCTTGAGAATTCCAGGTATACTGGTGTTCGGGCAGAATTTTTAAACATTTACTCAATTATATGTGTCTATATATACTTGGAATATAAAGAAGTCTGTGAGGAATTGATCCATGTAGATTTTGATATTTTCCTGGAATAACCGGAAGCTTCTGTTCAGACGCTTTCATTCTCAAGCCTCTCGCACTCGACAATTTTTTTTGTGCGCGCTACTATACGTTGGTGTGCTATTTAAAAGCTGACAAACTCATGTAAAATTTGATCTCCATTATTTTGCCTATAAATTTGAGAAATATAAAATCTGAATCTAAATCAAGTAGCGTTAACAGTTTGCCAATCTTCTCAATCTAAGTTTCATAAACTGTTAATGTAAAAGACATTATTTTGAAGTATCTCCGAGAAGTATCTTTAACAATTCCTTGCAGTTAATTTTTTTTTTTTTTTTGGATGATGTGTTTTTTCATAAAATCGATTAAGTAAATTGTTAAAATTTTAAGAGTTACACTCGTAATGCAGGTGGAAGTTGTTGCGCTGCGCTTGCGAAAGAGTTTTAGTCTCAGTCACTCTGTATCTATTTCTATTTCTGGCCTCCATCAACGCCATCTCCGCATAAATATACGAGTATACATGTGTGTGTGTGTGTGTGTGTGTGTGTGTGTGTGTGTGTGTGTGTGTGTGTGTGTGTGTGTATCTCTCTCTGTCTGCCAGTCTATCTATCTATCTATCTATCTGTGCGTGGATTTATTTTCAAAGCCATCATTCCATTAAAAAAATATAAAAGAAATATACATAGAAAATAGCTAAAATATGCTTAATTTAGTTGCGGCAGCGAATCCCACATAATTATATTTATTATTGCAGCCGTTGTTGTTTAAGCAGCTTCAGCAGCAGCAGCAGCAACAGCAACAGCAGCATAAGATACAGATACAGACAGCATTACGTTATGTTATTATTATTATATTAAGTTCGAAATATCTTTCTAGTATTATAGACGTAGTCAAAAGAGCAACATTTCAACGCCCACAATGACGCCGGCAAGACGTCAGTCAGTCAGTTAGTCAGTCAGTCAGTCTCAAGACGCAACAATTTGTTTTGCTCAGCATCTTTTTGGGATTTGTTTATTATGTATTGTAGTAAGTCTGAAGAGCCAGCCACCACACCACTTACAAATGTGCGGAAGAATTATTACCGCGCATATTTGTTTTTAGTGACTAGCCTATCCTAGCCTAGCCTAGCCTAGCCTCCGCCGTCCATTACACTGTGCGAAATTATGCTAATATGCTTTAGAATTGAACTGTTGAAATGCTATTAGTTTAAATGAATTGTTGGTTGTGTAGAGCAAATTCCCATGTCCAAAAGGCAATTAGTGTTGCATAAATTAGTTTTTAGTACATACATTTTTTTTATTTCATTTTTTTTTTTCTTACTACTGACAGCATTGCATGGGCGCAAATTAATTAGTTAGGGTTTCTTAATTGTCTTTTTTGTATTGCGCTATAAAACTTTAGCTACAATATCTTGAAGATACTTTTGTATCTTAGTTTCGTTTTGTTTATATTTTTTGACATATAAAATATCGTTTACTCTGAACTTCGCTAGCGGTAGAGTTTCAAGTGGCACCAAAGGCATATCTGAAATGTGTCATAACTTAACATAACACTTTCCTGTTTGCTGCTGAAACGGTAGATATTTCAAAATCTTTTTGAATGAAACCACACTCTTGAATGAAACCTTTCACTGTCTCATGTCTTGCAGTCTTGGTTATATAAAAAAACACAAAGTCTTTATATATATATATATATATATATATAAAATATATTTTTATATAGTATTGTAGGGATTAATGAGTAGATGTGTACCAAAGAAATTTCGGCTATTTTTGCTTAAAACTTAATAAAGCAAAGTTCATTTAAAACGTAATAGCGCTTATAATTCACAAATAGTTCTTTGTTAAGTGCGTAATTTCCTTTTTAATGTTTCTCTATTCTTATTTGAAAATTAAAAGATTAGTTACAATAAATCGCCAATAATTATATGCGTTAACTAGGCAGGAAAACATAAAGATTTCCAGGGTTTTTAGACTAGTATTGGTTTTTTTCCTTCTGAACATAAAACTAATTTTAATAAGTTGGCAGGTAAAATGTACAAAAATTATTTAAAGTTAACGCAATTTGTACATTTATAGCTAATTTTATTATTCTTCATTCTTGACACATGTATTTAACAAGAATAGGCGTAAGAGTCCTCAGTGATCACCTGTAAGAAGACTAGCACATAACACACTAAAAGTCGTTTTAAAAAAACCATATTAAAACTTTTAAATGTTTCAATAAAATTTTTCGATTAGGCATACAACAACTTGATATAAAAAAAAAAAAATATATATATACAAGCAGGGCACCAATCTTCACAAAACTTGGGCAACCTGCATTTTGGATAACCACCAAACTTTGACAACAGTAATGTAGTTC
The DNA here is from genome assembly GCA_035044765.1 of Leucophenga montana. NCBI lineage: Eukaryota > Metazoa > Arthropoda > Insecta > Diptera > Drosophilidae > Leucophenga > Leucophenga montana. The sequence goes on along the minus strand of JAWNNQ010001291.1, from coordinate 6,844,068 downwards.
ACTTCAAAATGCATTTCTGGTTTATTTTACAGCTTAAGTAGCATTAAAATTCGCGTGTCAATAGGAAACAATCACTTTATTACTTTTAAAAACCCAAGACTACACTTTTAGAAAGGAGAGCATGTTTCATATCTGCAATGTCATCTGATCAACCTGCACAATATTCTACTCCATTTTCACAAATTTATTGTATTTTTGTTATGGAAACTAAAAATCCAAATTCCTATCCAAATTTTGAAAAACAGAACAAGTTAACGAATTCATTTTCGCTAAACCTATCCCAATCTAAAACCGTGATGAACCTGACTATTTTTTAACTAAGTACAAAAGTTTTTATACATAACATTTTTATACAATAATTTCTACATTTTATGATATATTTTTTAGCAGGATAGTGCACAGTTCCGTTTAATATAGTGCCATTGAAAACATGTAGGAAGAGTCTTGTGGGTTGAACATGTTCAGCTGTTTTATCAATAATTTTCATAGATATCATAGATCTAAGAATTTCAGTCGAAAGACTGCACATTTAAAACTTTTTTGGTACATTTTTTTTTTCGAAAGGGACAAAATTGAGGTTTCAAAAAACAGGCGTATAGGTTGAACACCCTCTGTAAAATCATTAAAAACGTTAACTATTGAATTTTATTCATAGAAAATAACTTTGAACGCAAATATAAATAAACATTTGTTGGTTTTGAGTTGAATTGTTTTGATTTTGCTGTGAAATGCATTGAAATTGATAATTGCCTGCCTGCTTGTTCACTTTCTACGACTTGCCATATTTAACATTTAATAATAAGTCACCGAAAATTCGACTTAAATTCGTCAACAAACAAAATTTCAAGTGTCGTCACAATGTGAACACAACAGAAACAGGGTGTTCAACCTATAAGCTTAAAAAGTTTTGAACCTACAATCAACCCGCTGACATTTCAATGTGCTACCAAATGCTTGTAAATGTTTGTGGACTATGAAAATACATCAAAAATAGTTCACGCTACATGAACATTTTCAAATTGTATGAAATTTGATCACTGCTTTATAAGCAGACGAAATTTTCTGATTTTTAATTATTTAAATTTTCAGAACAGTGTGTCAGCACTGCTCTACTTAATGACAATAACAGTTCGAATGTTGATGTTTCCGCTGTATTTTTTTGGAGGTGGTGGCGTATGTTGAGATTTATTAAACCTGCAAAGCTCTCTAAGACTAAATTTTTTTTTTAATTTGTGTTTTTTTTTTGCTTCATACTTTGTATCACTTCGTTTTATACTTATCTACAGTATTAGTTTGAATTGGTATTTAATCAAATTATGAACCGTAAATAAACTTTCAAATGAATCGAAAATTGTCTCATTATGTAAGACGTTCCATAAACTCCGAGTATAATACAAGATTTACAATAAAAAATGTTAAATATGCAGTTTCCAGTTGAACCAATTTACTGGCTAAAAGTAAGCATGATTCGACAACACTACTCTTACGACAATATATTTGAAGGAAAGTTATGAAATGCTACTAATTTAGGTTTTCCTGCAGCAATTATGACCCAATACATATCATATATAAGTAAGATCGTGAAACAGTGGTTTCAGACCAATAAATGTCATAAAATGTACCAACAGTCTTCCGAACTCAATCCAATTGACAATTTGTGGCGTGAAATAGTTTTGTTTTTACTACTGCGGTAAAACGGTTGCGGGTTATGCACTTTAAAGATAAACTTGTTACAGTGCGGCACCTAGAGAGTCTATAATGCGAGTTTAGACAGAATTTTTCTCCCAAAACAGACTTATGTATATACAGACGGATGAAAGGATATGACTACATAGTAGATACACTCGTCTCGTCATGTCGATCTCGTATATATACTTTTTGGTATCTCCGTTGCTTCCATCAGAATATTCCATACATTTTTTTCAATTCCTCAAATAACTTGTCCTGCTCACAAACATATATTTTTGTGTTAATAGTGACTGCCTTTTCTTTCATGAAATCTAAAATATGCTCCATATGCCATACAAAGTGCCTATCTAATAGAGTATACAGTAGTATACATTTGTATATTCATACCTATATTTCTATTTCTATTTATATTTATAGAATAAATTCTATTCAAAATATACAAGCATTTAATGAGCGCAATAAATTTTATTTAGTGAATACTGTGTAGAGTATATGTTCTAATATTTGATGGCTCATTTAAATTATTTTTCCTGTGTTAAACTAAATCAACATACCAGCACATCAAGTATGTACATCAAGAAACATCAACAATATTATACAATATTTTTTCCTTGAATGAGCTCAATGACTAAAGAAATACAGATGAGTAGTGTCGGAGATGTTGGCATCGTTGATGGACAAACTGACAACTCTTTCCACATAGAAACTTCTTAATGTACATACATATGTATATGCCTGTATGATCCCTAAGAAAAACAAATGCGTAGTACATGTAAGAACAACAAGTTAAGCGCTTATTAGCAGACAACAAGTGTCGTAGCATGGTACTACATCATCAGTCTGATGCTAAGAATTTATCTTCAAATGTAATATACTCGTCTGTCCTAGTCGATGCGAACAAAGATCACCACACATTCAAAGAAAAAAAAAAAAAAAAAAACAAATGACAGAACTAACGAACGAAATCAAGATCAAGCCGATTTCAATAGAATTTCATTGTATTTAGACGTTAGAAATTTTTGAAATGTGTGCTATGGGTTGAAATTTAAACATCACATTCGAAGACATTTCCAAAGAGTGTTAGTTGTAGTAAAGCACAGTAACTTAGTAAACAAAGTAAATAAAATAAAACTGGCAAAATGATTTCTAACTTACACTTACACTTCACACTACATAAGTTTGTACGAGTGCGGTATGATGAGTTTGTATTAAACGTAGAAACTAATTTATGGTAAAACTTCAATCTTTAATTAGAAGCTGTTTTCGTTATTTGTTTATTTTTTGCGGAGATGTTTAAATGGAGATGCTGCGGGCAGTTGGTGCACAGAAAGAGTATTTTGTAGAATATGAACTCACATTACAGTTTGAAAAATATTTCAAGAAGATTGTAAAAAAAGAGATCTGTTCATTAACACCAAACAGAGTCAACACATGTCTCGGTTCAAAAATGGAGAATGTTGATCATTTTATTTTGCGTACTACTTTATCGACGGACTAAATGGGCCCCGCGACATTTTACGCGGCCCTCCTCTTTCCGCTGCCACTCCTACCGCCTGACACTCCATCCACCTTCCACATGCTCCTTTACTCTACCTCCAATTCTATTAAAATTAGAAAAATATAAAAAAAAAATTTCTTTATCCAATCGCCACGAATTTTCACAGGTTTACCCACGGGACTATTTTAAATATTGCCACAAAATTTGATCAAAATCGGTTGAGCGGTTTCGGAGTCTTTAGGGAACATATATACATACTTAAATTTTTATATACAGGGTATCTTAAAAGAAAGTTGAGTAGTTTATTGAAAAAATGTTTATTACATATTAAAATACACACTTTGGGAATTTATTTCTTAAAAATGATATTGTCCAAATGTAAACCGTTGCGTTCACGGCATTCATTTAATCGAGCACTAAAATTTCCTATGACGGCTCGGCAGGTATTGTCCGTGATGGCTGCCATTTCGTGACGGATATTTCCTTTTAATTGTGCCAGGGAAGTCTGTTTGTTGCCGTAAACTTAAGATTTGACTTAACCCCACAGAAAAAAGTCCATAGGGGTTAAATCAGGACTTCGTGGAGGCCAATTTATGTCACCTCTCCTGGAGATCAATTTGGCAGGAAAAATTTCATGAACTTGTGGTAGAGACCTGTTGGACGTGTGTGAAGTTGCTAAAAATGCGGAACAATGATGATCTATGCACGTTTAAAGCAACAGTACGATTCTGAATCGAAAGGTCCGGTTTGTCACGAACAGACTGAGTAACACTGTCTACGTTTTCGAACATTCTCGAAGACCTTGGACGCACGGATTTTGATTTTTCCAGCGTTGAACCGGTCTCTTCAAACTTCTCGACCCATTTTACAATGAGTCAAGGGCTTGGTGCATCATTTAAATGACGAACATGATGTCGAATACTGCAGAATTTTCTACGCGCTACAGTCGCTGAATTACCGTTTTTGTAAAACTCACGTACGCACAATGCACGGTGCTCTCCCGAGAAACGCTCCATAGCGACTAAGTTCCCAAAAGCTTGACATACCCCCCGAGCCCTTCGGAATAGTTGCGTTCACGCAATCAGGAAATCAAATGTGAACTTTCTTGTGAGACACCCTGTATATAGAAGATACATTTTAAATACATATAATAGTAATAAAATATTAAAAACACCAACACATGATCATTGACCTCTTTAGCTCATGACCAACTGGTGCGAGATCTAGCGTTGAGTTGAGTAACATCAAATTCGCTTGCTAGCGTTTATGTGAAATTGTGTGGTTCTCCCCACCTTTCACATACATACATATATAGACATCAGTTTGTCTAGCTCAAGATAGTTTTTTAAAAGAAATTCACTGGTGTTTAGGACACTTGAAAGCCGTTATTAATGAAAATTAATCGAAAACATGCTTCAATCCTTCGATGACATTGTCAAATTGAATTTTAGAACTTTAGTTTTATGTATGGACACATTTTCCGTATCTCTGCTAGTTTTGGAGATACAATTTCTGGTTATTGGAACTTTTTTGGAATTACCCGTATTCCCGGCCCTATATCTCGGAAACCGCCTCTCCTATGATCTAGGATGTCAGAGCCCTTAAGCTTGCAAATTGAATTGACTTTAATGCTTCAATTATGCTTCAATTCTTCAATGACATTGTATACAGGTACATTTTCCTTATCTCTGCTAGTTTCGGAGATACATGCCACACTATTAAAAGTGTCCGGTTTTTGACCAAAAAACTAACCTAACCGCTAACCTAGCAAAAAGGTTATCACCACTGAATTCAGCGTATCCAAATTAAGTAGAATAGTCCTATCTCATGAACTCCTGGCAAGTCGACTACAACAGTGTATTTAGATAGTAATTGGACTGTAACTCGCGAGTAAACCGATAAACTGGACAATAACGACTTCCTAAAATTTTAAAAAGAATTGAAACTCCTCATCAAAAGTCATGCTCGAATCAGTTAAAGCTCGAATATTTTTTCGAGGGCTTCGTTTTTGAAGAGAACTACGTTTGGAAGAAGAAAGCAAACACTTTAAGAAATTGAATTGAGAGAGGAATAGCGGCAAAAACTATTTTAGAACGACAAGTAGCAACGAGATAAAGAGAGATTGACGAGAAAAACTAGTGAGAAGCAAAGAACTATTTGAGAAAAAATTTGAAATTTGAGAGAGAGAGAGAGAGAGAGAGAGAGAGAGTTCCAAATAAATGTGTATTGTGTTGCATTTGCAAATACAGATGTCCTACCAGCGTTGTTTTCGAAAAAAAAAAACGGTCTCTCTTCAATTATTTGAGTGTTTTCAGAGCTGCTTAATTACATGGGTTGGTGACATTCGATAGTATTTCATCAAGTTTTGACTATAGGTTCTCCACTTATAACAAAATGTCACGCTTTCCAAGAAATATAGTCAAATTAGTGTTTCCATTGGTCTTTCCAAATGTATTTTGTAGTTAACATCTGAGTGGCAAAATGATTTATTTAAATATCAGCTGTTTGTTGTGATGATAATAAATATAATATGATGTTTGGATATTTCATAGACAAAAAGAGTAATTCTTTCAAAGCAAATGGCAGCATTCTTCAAGTATTTTGAATATGTACAGGCAACTTTCTTTATATTCTCAGTATTCACCGGCAATGTTGAGAATTTGAAGAACGTTGGCTGGTGGAAAGGCTTTTTTGCACAGTTTTTTAACACACAAGTTTTTTTTCCCACTTTTAATGAGCGCTTATTTTTTTATGTGTAAACCGTAACCCTCCGCCAAAGCCAAGTTCTTCCTTCCTCCTAGCATTCCACATTATATATATATATATCTATAAGCTCTTCACCAATGTTAAAACTACTCTGATTAATTGATTATATGGAATGCAATGGACGAAGTATCCAGATTGATATGAAATTTAGCACTATAGAAGTAACGGAGTGCAAACAACTACTAACTTCAAAAAACTCATTTCTGTGCAATTACACAATACTATTTTCGATATTTAAGAGCTGGAAGCCATTCCAACGAGCTTGACTTCTGATTCCCACAGTATTCTCCGATATTCTGTATCACTATTGAGCGTAGTGATTTTTATCAAGTATGTAATGTATGCTTATTAATGATACAGCCCTCGCACTACAACTGCACATTCTCTTATCAATATTTGTCAAAGCGCTTGTGGTAGTAAGCACATAAAAAATGACAAAATCAGAGTGTGTGCACAAGCACAAGAGTTGAAGTTTGAGAAAGTACCAAAAACGTTGTAAGAAATTTATACTTTATTTGTTTTCCATTCAGTTTTATGAGTATTTCTTCGAAATCGCCCACGCGTTTTCAAGATTTCATACATACATAGATATGTAGCTAGATACATGCATATAAGTCAATTTCATTTGAAACAATTTCAATAAAAATTCAACTAGACTATATGGGCTCATGTAATATTGAATGTACAAGCTTTGATATGATTCCAATAGCGCGCTCATCAATGATTGGCACGTGATCTGGCGACAAAACAACGCCATGCGATGCAATATCGCACAGCTGGCCAGAAGAAGAAGAAGACAGCCAGCCAGCCGCCAAACCATTTTGTTCAAGCCAAAATTTATGACCAACTGGCTGGCGACAATATTCGTGGATATTTTCGTTTTTCCTATTTTATTAGATAGGGGCATGAAACAATTCAACAAAAAGTGAGAAACAAAAAAAAAAAAAAAAAAATATGTACGTAAAAAAAAAAATTGGAAAAGCGTGAAAAATGAAAAATAAAATAGATATAATATTTATAGCTGTAGCTCAGTCGATAGCTAAAAATAAGATGGGGCAACAATGTTAGCCATAAAATAAAAGCCAGAACAACATATGTGTAGCAATCTGCTGCGCTGTCAGCGTTATCGTGAACGTCCAACGTCAGCGTTGAACGTCGACATGAACTGCGACCTGTACAAAGCGTTTAATGCTTGAGCATGTTTGAGCATGACGATGACGATGATGATGATGACGATGACGATGACGATGATGAGGAAAGAGCTAGAGAACAAGTGGCTGGTTAGCCTCAAACCTTAATCGAAGTGCACAGTGTATATATGTATATATACTCGTATATATTATACCAGTCGGTCTCTTAATCCCTGTGGCGACCACCCGTCAGCCCCTTCCATGCATACGTGCCACCGTTCATATGGAGCAATAAAATCCACTCGCATTGATTTAAATCGATATTCTGCGGCTGAGCGCATTCTTTTGGTACAAATAAACTCTCTTAGCCAAGTCAATAAGCATGCCAAGGCAGCTGGCTGGCGTAAAAGACCAATTGGAATTGAGAGGTAGCGGAACAAAACGAACGGAAGATGTAGGTATTTTTAAGGACTAATTCAGAAGTTTTCGTTAAATAAGTAGCTAATAAATTTGAGTATATTTGAAGAGTGTATGTGGCAGTGATATATAAACTTCTCTGTGTTCAAAAATATATATACATATATATAAAAAAATAACAAGTGAAAATGTTAACTTCAATAGAACCGAAGCTTCAGTAAACTTCACAAAAACCTTTATTCCATTTTTAAGCTGGTTACCTCATAACTACATATGTGAAACTTCCGTTCATTAGATGTCGAAAAGTGAAGTTATCGAGTGGTTGAGATGGATTTGACTGGAGTCTACCCCTAAAAGTGGGTGTGGCTTGGTACTTGTGATATATATTTAGCCTAGCCTAATATAGGAAGTCTCCATACTCAATTTTATATCGAAACTGAGCGACTAGTTATGATTCACACACAGACAGGGACAGACAGACAGATAGACAGAGAGACGTATATATATAGTTTCGATTCGTCATACATACTACTTGTGAATAGTATAATAATATGTAATAGAAAACGTTAACTTCGATTTAAGTGATGCTTTCATACTTGTGACACACGGTCCAAAACCGTATTAATGAAAATGTATAATATTTCACTTTAATTTTACGGCAATTACATTGAGCACATTCGGATGATATCATCGTCGATGAAAATAATATTTACATTTAACTTTTTGTCATTATCATCCATAAGAACAACACAATTCTATTTTGGTTTGTGAAACGAGCAATGAAATTAAATTAAAATTGTAAATAAAACAAGAAGAAAAAAAAACGGATTTCGGTTGAATCGAATATAATACCTATAAAAACTAAACGTGGGTGGTATTGGGTTACCCCAAAAAAACAGGTTTTATACGCCCTATAATATATACAAGTATATATAGATGTGTGAAAAAGTCGCAATTGGATTGGTTTTCTTCGGACTTACCGTTATAACATTGAAAGCAATCTCAATTGAGATTATGATGGTTTGACTCTCACAAGAGTCGCAATTGGAATGGTTTTCGTAATTCAACAATCTATATTTTGTGAAAATCAAACGTATATTTTATTTATAAACGGCTTTAACAATCGGCATTCACACAGAAACGAAATAAAAATTATACGCGTAGGCTTTACATAGAATACAAACGCACACACACAAATATTAAACTACTATCTCATCTCCTTTGCAACACTCAACGAATGCTGCCCGCTTGGTGAGAGCCATGGTGTAATAATATAATAATGTAATAATATAAATAGCATGCGAGCAGCTAGTTACCAATTGATAAGAAACTGTAAGCGAGAGTGATGAGTGATAGAGATATTGTTTTTTTACTTTACTTATATTTTGACTAGGTAATCGCTTGAAACTTGTTTTAATTTGTATGCGCTTCGCTATTATTTTTGATAACAGGACAGCAACAAAAGCACATTTTGCAATGTTATGCATATGCTATGCCGTACGCCAGGAAGTAATAAAGGAACAATTTTTTTTCTCTTTTGTGAGCCATTTGACTGCCGATGATTTTCGATACTCAAAAATGAGAGCGTTGGTGCGCATGCTATTTTTATAGGGTAAAGCGTATATAATGTATATAACAGGCAATGGTAATGTATGTAAAGTCTACACATTCTTAATCATCGTCGGAAGATGAGTCGATATGGACATGGCTGCCTGTCTAAACGAACAGATCTTTAGAGATAGAGACTTGAAGTTGAGTTATTTAGTCACTCCTCTTCCTTCTTCAGATAAATAGTATTAAACGAACATATCAAGCCCACTTTAAGGGGTAGATCTCATAAAAACTTGCCCACAATATCAAGTTTTGTATGAAAATTGTTTTTGGTTTTGTTTTTAGTTACACTAGAAATGCCAGATTTGGTGGATCTTACGCAAATTCTCATAAAATATACCGCATAGGTCCAGATCGGACCACTATAAGAGGTACAGTAGTTGCATGAATTTTTTTGTTTTGTTTTTAAAAAAGCTAGAAATGCCAAATTTGTGAAGTATATTTTGTCAATCCTTACAAAAATAGAGGCTATACAAAAGCTAGAGCCACTAAAATGACTCTCCTAAAACCCGGATAGATAAATTTTATGAAATAAATTAGACAATAAAGGGTAGCTTCCAAATAAATCTGCAATAGTGTGCAATATGCTATATTTCTGCTCTGAATGTGGATGATAACGGAACATGCTGAACGAAATATTATTGTTTCAAGTTTTAAAAATTTTATGCTATTACAGCTGCTAAACAGCTGATCACACAGTGTTTATATGCTGACATATCAGTATAACTCGGCAACATCTAGTAAAACTCATTTGACATAAGACTAATATTAAACAGCTGACTTTTCATGTTTGTCAGACTTGAAGTCGATGAACTTTTTCATAAAATCAATTGTAAAGGTCATGTTATCAAGCAACGTTGAAGTCGGCTCTCCTAAGTACTGGTAGCGCATATCTCTATAGTAGTGCATTTCATTATTTCTCAAAAAGTTCAGCAATTTTTCACTATGGCCTTGTTTAGAATATAAATTGTACAATATGAAAAAGATAGCTAAAGCATTTTCCTGCACTTAAGCATTCTTTAGGCATAGTACCGCTTATAGTACGAGTATCTATCTCTATCTATGTATCTATTCGAGTGTGTATATTTGCTTTTCTTAGCGCATGCCGCTTTCCCCCCACACCGTGTTCCAATGTGGTTCATCAATTGCGGCATTTAGTCTTAATACATTCATGTATCTACATATGTACAAATGCGCACTAATTTCACAATTAGACTGACTCGACCGATTGCTGCGTTTTCGCACTTATTAACAAATGCCTTTTGCACAATTTTTAAACAATTCCAAAATGAAATTTTTAAACAAAAACCTAAACAAAAAACAGACAACAGAAAACAAAAAAAAAACCAAAAAAGACGTAAAACGCGTAAACAATTTTTCTTAATTTTCCCTACTCAATAAGAAAAACTAAAATGAGAAGAAATGAAGAGAAAAGCCATAAACAGCTACTAAATAAAAAACAAAAAAAAAGTGGAAAAGTGGAAAAGATACGAGATACAAGATACGAGCATAGAAAGCAGGCAGCAGTTAAAATTGAGCGTGCGAAAAAATGCGCAGCTGGTACACTCAACTCATTCCAATCAGATAAACACCAGCGGCAGTTATTGATTACACGCGCGCAACGTGTTTCCAATTGGGAAGCGTGGGAAGAAGCGGCTAACGAGAGACACAGGAGTTGGCAGGCCGATACGCAGGCAGGCAGGCAGGCAGGCATGCCTTTGACGTGTTCAAAAAGGACTTTGAACAAGTGTTTTTGTTGTTCTTGTTGTTGTCGCTCTGTCTCAGTGCTGGCATTGCTGTTTGTACTATGTTGTATGCTCATCAGCGTCGCCATCATCATTCGCATCATTGAAGTTCGTTTTTTTTTTTTTTTTTTTGTAAAGTGGGTGCATTGAAAAGTCTTTAAAATTTTTAAATGAAATCGAAATTTTTAATTAATATTAACCAGAAAACATTTTTTTTATTGCAGATTCCTGCGGAATTTTATGAACAGTGTAAAAGACTTCGTAGAACTCAGCATATCAAAAATAAATTTATAAAAAATTTATTATAATTTGGAAATAAATTAGTGTGTCTATTTTAGGACTTCGGCCGAAACTGTGTAAGCTTTATGTAAGTTAAAAATATTTCAGTAAAATAAAAAAAATTTAAAATTTAACTTATCTTAAATGTATGTTGGATAAAATATATGAAGCTTGTGATCTCTGTTTTAAAAATCAATTAAGAATATAAAAATATTTAAAATTAATTTTCGAATAGCTGAAATATTCAAGGACAACATTTTGTGAATTGGACCAAAGAGTTATCAGTAATATTCATAAAGTTTTGTTTTAAAGTTATCAATCATTTTTTTTTACTACATTTAATATTTAAGGGCTTCTACAGCGAAACATTCTGTACATCATGAAACACCCTGTATATCATGAAAAACTTTCTGAATACCATGAAAGTCTAAACCTAATAGACTAATAGGTATTTGACAATCACTATTACAAATCACTAGTTGAATCCACTCAAAATTTTGCGAAATGAAAACAATTTTAACTGAAGGTATGCTTGCTTTCTTAATTTCATATAAATACTTAGAGAAGTTGCCATTTGAAGTCTATGTTTTTGCTCTATCAACTCGTAGTTGGTAGAGCAAAGAAATACTTAGCTGTACAAAAACTCATATCCCATAGTTTGAATAGAGTCAATTCAGCGAAATGGAGAACATACTTCGAGAGCAAAGTTGGAGAACATACTTCGAGAGCAGAGTTGAGGAACAGAGTTGCAGAAGTGCATGATGTTTTAACCTCGTCGAAAACTACCGAGACAAATATATAATTACTAGCGTGCGCGACTATGTCCCCTTTTGTTTTTCACTTATATGAGAGCGTGACAATTATTTGGCGTTTTCCTTACATGTGGGGCTTGGCAGTCACATTTTATTTTTAAAATGATATAGCCTAACTTCTCCTAATCAATCGTAACACATTCCATAATTTTCAAAATCATCGGTCAAATAGTTGTTTAAATGTGACGAATGTGCTCTATCTCTTACATTGGTAATATGTAGCCTATATTACTCAGGGATAGTGTAGGTTTTTGTTAGTGAATGAATTTTTTGAAGCGGTTTAGCAGTCATTACTTCACGTATCAACTCGATATTAGTGCAACAGACGATACGAGCCCTATAAACGTTAACCGAATCTAACGATGTATTCTTACTCTGAGTACACACGGAATGGAGAATAGAGTTGGTAAACCTTAAGGCAACTAACGTTGATATTTCAAACTGTATGAATTCTCTACTTGCAACTCTCCTATTAACAATCTAAAAGCCTTTTAGTCGCATAAGGTCTAAAAAGCTTCATGGCTTTCACAACAAACTTCAATATACACAATTTTTTTAATCGAGGCGCAGTGGTGGCTCCGGGACGTCCAAACGATACTCCTCTTAGTTGATTTTCACTTTTCGTACATAAATGAAAGGTTTTTTGCCATTGGCACAGAAACCATAACAGTTTGGTGATTTACACGATGTTCACTAATGCAAATTTGAGAAAGAGTTTTTCGCAAACCATTTTCGGTTGATTGTGCACTTGTTCAACAGTAAATAGATTCGCATCTGAAGAAACCATTTTCTCCCAGCTGGTATCTGCGACCCCACGTTGGAGAAACATCTTTCGAGTCTCGCACACTTATTTGCGATGCATTTTTTTTTTTGTTTTTTTTTGTTTTGAGCTTGTATGGCTTGAAAATTGTAAACCATCATCGGCAACGATGGGCGAGTTAAGAAGGTGTTCTCGGCAATTAAGCTACAGTCACGTCTCATGCGTCTAGATGAATGAATGAGGACAAGATGAAGTCCTCGGTGTTCAATTGCAAAACCTTTGTCGCTTCTTAGACGGTCTGTGAAGATGGAGCATTTAAACTTCAGTAATGTAGAATACTTTGTCTACCTGGGAATAGAGGTACACAACAACAACAACAACAACAAAGTAGTGTCTTCTCTCGAAGTACAAAAGTTCAAATCTACAAGACGCTGATAATCCATGTCCTTTTGTATGGCACAGAAGCGTTGACCCTAACAACATCGGACACAGCATCTTTGGGTGTGTTCGAGAGAAAGATTCTACGTATGATTTTTGGAACTATTAGTGTTGGCGTTGAGTTTTGGATCCGTATGAACCACGAGTTGTATGAGCTGTATGATAAGCTTGACATAGGCAAGCGCATAAAATTTTAGAACTGGACTATAATGATTTTGGTTGTGTTTTTTTTTTTTTGTTGGTAATTCAGCTAAACGACAATTTGATGTATCTTACGTCTACCCCAATAATTTATGTCCAGGTCGGACCACTGTAGAATATATCCTCCATACAAATGGTTCAAACAAAGATCCTTAGACAAGGTGTAGGTATATGTATCCCAAAGTATAGTACTCTCGACTGCAGCATGCTTTCTTCTTCTGACTGACAATAGTATGACAGGTAAGAACGAAACTAGTTACGACTTAGTAATTTTCAATTAAAACTTGAAAGCTTTTATAATACACAACTTGGTTTCAATATTCATTTAGTTCAACACAGCAAATAAGCTGTTGTAAGTGAGGCCATTGTCAAATTAAAGCAGAAAGCATATAGGTAAATAATATATACTTCAAAAACAAACTTTTTTCACTTAAAGGCCTTCAATTGATTCTAATGACACAACTAATCTAATTAACTTTCAAACCACCCACGCACAAAGTACTTCATTCTTATTGGAAAAACGTGACTTTTTTGCCTTCTCATGCATACGTCAATCATGTAAGCGCAAGCCTGACACAGGAAGCGCTATAATTAATAAGTGCTTATTGGATTTTAATACTTTAAAAGAGACGTAGACACAAAAGCTAAAATGCCACTAAACACACATGTGCGCGCATATACGAATAAGTACAATTGGATTTTGGGATATTGTTAAAGCGATGCAATGACGCACCAGCATACGGGTGCAAGAACAAATTGGAGATTATATTTCGTAGTTACTATAAGAATGCAATAAGCATGAAGACTGCCAATAAACCATAAAGCCTTTAAATTTGAAAATCAATAACTCAAGCCAAGCCAAACTAAGTTCAAAAAGTTTCTACGACGGCGTTCTTTTGATGATGATGACGATGAGATGGTATATACTAGCCTAGCCGGTCCGGCCGGTCACTTCAGTGAAATGGCTTCATGGTAGAAAACTTTTTGCTGCGTTATCGTTGTTTAATGAAGGACGACAAATTGCTTTGGTATGCTTTCGTCGTTGCCAACGCCATCATCGCTGTCCAATTTGATTAGGTTGGTTGGTTGGTTGGTTGTGTTTTTAGCAGACAGTAGTGCCGCCCAAATCGAAGCACCACATGCCGCCGCAACGCTTATCTACACATTTTGCCTTTTACTTCAGTCAACTAGAACACAAGTTAAACAATTTTCCAATTTGTGTACATTATTTTAAGCTTTTAAAGTTGAGCGCATTATTTTAGAGGGAGTGATTTTGTAACGAAATTGTGGTGAGAGTTGAAAGAATATGTTTCGCCATTTGTTTCAAAGCTCACGCCCACAAGCACGCCGTTCCCTCCATAACTTACACAGCAGTGTATCACTTTGGTAGCACCTGTCGTAGACATTTTGAAATAAATAGCTAGTAATAGTAGTAGTAGCATCTAACAACAATCTAATGTAACTGACTATCTAACTAACATAAGTGAAATATGCTACCACTCGTCGCTACACGTTGCCGCTTTAATTGTGTCAAGGAGTTCACTCATAGTCATTAGTGGCAGCATTGTAGTAGTAGCTGAGCTGAGCTGAGCTAAAAGTGGCTGCCACACTTGCCAAAGGAAGTGTCACTGGGCGCCAGAACCACCTCCACCTCCACCGCTACCACCACCACCACCATCACCATCACCGACGTTGTTGTCGCTTGTCATCATGTCATATGAACAGCTGTTAATGATACAAGTATCTGCCTACATTTTCGCCCGCGTATTTGCTACAGACACCTGAAACAATGCCACCATATCGCAGTTAGTGCAAATTTGTGTAGTGTACATGTGCCACTTTGTCTCAAAGGCATGAACTCATTGGGTGTTTTTGCCGTTAGTGTTAGGCCTTTCTACTATATACGAGGGCGGCCTTTCATATTGTGCGGCTAATAATGAAAAACGAAAAAACAGTAAACAGTAACAGTGAAAAGTTTCCAAGAAAATTGGAAAATTCACGAAAAACTGAAAGTTTGCGGTGTCACACATCCTATATAGAAGAAAAACAGAATGCATCATATCTCAGAAACTATTTGAGGCAGATGGTTGAGATTTGATATATATATATATAAAACGTTCCGGGGAAAATCTGTAACCTCTAGAAAAATGACCGGTGCCACACTGCCAGATAAGAGAAAAACTAAAGAGGCGTAGCAGCGCAAACCGGGTACGCTAGGTAATGATTCTTTATATGTAAGTCATTTTGTGGAAGTGGGCGCAGATCAGGGGCCAAAGATTTGATAAAAGTACTTGTTATGTAAATAATAAATTTTTTATTTTTAAACATAAATAAAACAAGAAAAAACGTTTACTTCGGTTGAACCGAAGCTCTACTACCATTCACACGAAATTTTAAATAGTATTGTAAAACATAAAAGTGGGGGTTTAAATTGGGGCTACCCTAAATTGGGGCTAGATGTGTATGAAGCGATGTAGTTGATGTGTAAGATGCCACCATATCGAATTTCAAGTAGAAATTGACGTTTTCCAAACAAATGCATAAAAGTGAGCTGTGGGTTTTGTATGGGACTACCTCAAAAAGTGGGCGGGACACGCCCATTTGTATATGTATATGAAGCGGTTGTCCACTAAAATTCACCAAATCAAATTTCAAGCTAATATTGATTTAAATGAAGAATTTAAAAAAAAAAAACACAAAATTGCACGGTGGGTTTGTATGGGGGCTATTTATCAAATAGCACCATTTCTCATTTCAACCCAATATTGACTTTAATAAAGAGGTTTTCATACAAAAAGTTTGTATGGGGGCTACCCTAAAAAGTTGGCGGGCCACGCCAGTTAGTCCATGTATGTTAAGCGGCTGACCATAAAAAGGCACCACATTGCATTTCAACCTAATATTGACTTTAATAAAGAAGTTTTCATACAAAAAGTCAAAAGTAGGCAGTAGGTTTGTATGGGGGCTACCCTAAAAAGTTGGCGGGCCACGCCCGTTAATGTATATGTCAACCATCCGACCACTAGAAGTTACCATATCAATTATTAAGTTGATATTGACTACAATAAAAAAGTTTTTCATACCCCAAAAATTGGGCGTGGCGGGACAATCTTGACACTCTATTAAACTGCAATAAAAAGAAGTGTATGTGCAAAATTTCAACTGGATAGCATAAAAATTTCTCCCCAAAATGCGCATTAACATACAGACGGACATGGCTAGATCGACTCGTCTCGTCGAGCTGCTCAAGAATATATATATATATACTTTTTGGGGTCTACGATGTCTCCTTTAATGCGTTACAAACTTTCAGACAAACTGATAATACCATTTCACACTATGTGTGAATGGTATAAAACTGTATACAAAATTTTAAAAATGGAGTGGAACTTTGTATGAAGTTACTCCTGATAGTCGTCCGGGCTGGACGTTTACGGTATATTTTATTAGGATTTACGTAAGATACACTAAATTTTGCATTTCTAGCGTAATTAACAACAAAACCTAAAAAGAATTTCTTACAAAAACTTATAATTGGGGGTAAGTTTGCATGGTGGCGCTACCCCTTAAAGTGGGGTTGACATTTTCGTTTAATACTACTTCGTTATCTAAATAGGGAAAGGAGAGTCTGAATATCTAAACTTGAAGTATT
Source organism: Leucophenga montana (assembly GCA_035044765.1). Taxonomy (NCBI): domain Eukaryota; kingdom Metazoa; phylum Arthropoda; class Insecta; order Diptera; family Drosophilidae; genus Leucophenga; species Leucophenga montana. The sequence continues at coordinate 6,827,070 of JAWNNQ010001291.1, read as the reverse complement.
GTTCAAACATACAAAGAATAGACGGACTTACAGACCGATATGGCTCAAACGACTCGACTATATATGCTTTGTAGGGTCTGACACGTCTTCAATGCGATTTCCAACGGAAACAAAACTTCTTGGCGGTCATATGCTCAAGGATGTCTCAATCTCACTGTATGTATGTATGTATGTATGAATGACAATCTAGCAATATCAATTCATGCAAAACTTTGATTATTTTTGATACAAAAACCGTCTTTTATCGTGTTACATTGGCAAAGAATGGGACTTCATCGCCAAAAGTTGAAGTAAGTTGATTTACGCAGTCTTTTTAAGACAACTCACATCGAAAATCTTAAAGTCACTGTAAACAACACAAATAGTGCTCGTACATAAAAAAGTTCTGCGTACCTTAATGCAAAAAATGCCAAACTTTACAATGGAAATATCAGCTGTTACCTAGCAACACTTAGGGTTGCCAAGGCGCCTAATATAAAAGGCAACTCTCGTACATACAACTTAGTAAAAACAATTACACTCTTTTATCTTTAATTATATTGATTGAAAATTGTTTTGTTCTAGTAGCTAATATTACGAAATAGATACTTTCTAAGTAGTTTATATACAATACAATATGTAGTACATTTTTTGTTGTAAATGGTACTTAGAGTAGGTCGCTCGTTTACTCTTAGCTGTTGTAGGCGTTTTGTGCTATTGATTACATGTTTAATTAATGTGTTAGTATTTAATTTGTTGCTGTTTGTAGTAAGTACTTGTACGTACATTAAGTGTTAATTTGAACCTTCCATACTGTGTATTGTCTTGCGAAGGTCGAGTTGCAATTTATAATAAATTGACCGAACGATAATCCGGATTGTTGGAAGCGTGCAGCACAGTGTTTTATTGATTAAGATTTTAAATCGAAGAGTATATTGTAGCGAAAGCTTTGAGCGAGATTACAAAGAAGCGGCGATGTTAAAAACACATTTCACTAGCAAGCTTCCATAACAAAAGATTGAAGTTACAACGTAGATGTTGTTATAATATAGATGTGAACTAGCATGGCGTGCCAGTGGCACTTGACTTGTCTGAAAAGCGTTTATACGTATACAATAGGTTAGGTTAGAATGGTTGGGTGAGTTACAATCTCCCACCCAGCATTTAGGCCGCACACCGCCCATTGTGATACCACATGAATCTTCTATGAGACTCGAATCCTATTCTTTTTGCATCCATTGGTAAGCTTTTACATACTTCACTACATGTTAAACCTCTTGCTTGAAAGTTTCAGATATGTCATTTAAAAAGTATTCCCCCAGTTGCCTGAATCTTCTCTTGAACAGTTCGGAGCAGTGACATAGAAAGTGCTCTAAAAAGTTTCGGGTACTTTGCAATTACCATAGCTTCTAGCAAAGTCTTGTGAGTCTTGTGCTGGCCTATGATACAGTGTTATGTTACTGCTAAGATTGATACATCTGTTCTACTCATCCTAAGTAGAGATTGAATTCTTTTCCGGTCATACTTAGGCCACGCCTGCCTTGAAGTGCTGCACGTTGCAAGTCTAGACCATCTATTGTTTGCGTTCCTAATAGTTTTGGTTTTGATTTGCAGCTTGCAAGTTGACAGCGGTATGACTATTAACTTCTTATCCTGTCAAATACGGGTCGTTGTACCTAATCATGCAAGTTTATCTGCTATACAGTTACCTTCAATATTGCTGCGCCCTGGCACCCAAACGATGCTGATAATGTTCTGCTCAGCCATCCCAATAAGAGATTTGAGCCAGTCAGTGATGGTTCTTTACCGATTTAGACAGGAGTCCAGCGCTTTTATGGTTGCTTGGCTGTCTGAGTATAGGTGGACTTGTTTATCCTTTACCCTAGATGATTCTAGGAAAACATTGCCTCCCGGATGGTAGCGATTTCCGCTTTATAAACGCTACAGTAAACAGGTAGTCTATGTGTGCAATTAATAGGAACGATTTTTCAACCAGTGCAACATTGTATACTTCCTTGATAATTCCATGAAAGCATGAACCTATTCTTCACTACGCATTTCGCTGAAATATACTCCTTTTTTGTTGCAAGTTAGAGTAGTGTCGACATGCTTATGCGACATCCTTTATAATGCATTTTTCTGAAGTTTATCCCAAGAAAAATGTCTCGGAAATTCCAGTGAACCAGACTCTACGCTGCAAAGAATATTATTGGTGAAATTAACTCCGGATTTTTGAATTTTGTTCTTTTCTTGATTTTATTTGTTGGTAAAAATTCTTTAAAACTAATCCCAGGGATTTGCACGAAGATTTACAAGATATTGTTTAATTTAAGGAATCACATGAAGAGTAGTGCTGGCTTCAGTTGGCCGAAAAGTTGCTCAAATCAACGGTTATGTGCTAAGTATCAAGTTGTCAATTCATACCTTCCTTTAGGAACTAGGAATTGATGGAGGTAGCTGGGTATTACAATAAATCCATATTGGTAGCAAATCAGAAATATGCCATCCTGCTTTCGCTCAATTTCTTGTTCCTATTCTTAATGAGCGCTTATTGTTTCGTTTTTCCAACAAAATGTCAAGAGTTACATTGCCAAACGCCTTAGAAAGTATGGACTTTTGCGGGAGTTGAATCGGTTGAGTATAGCAGTTTTGTGCAATGAGTTTTTGCATAACTTTACGTTTTCTTCTGTGCTAGTATTCTTTGAGAACTGAAAGCCTAAGAGACATCACTTTACCGACAGATAAAAGCAGTAAAAGTTATGGTACCATAGGTGCTGCGCTGATCTTTTGGCTTTGCCAGCTTAAGTATCTGCGAATGGCAACCGACCGAAGAGAATCAATTAATTTTAAGCAGAATTTAAAGATTGCTTTGTGGTAGTTGAACATACTGAAACATCCTGAAATTTTAAGCAGAATTTAAAGATTGCTTTGTGGTAGTTGAACATCCTGAAACAGTAGTTATTTGCTGAGAAAAACCTCAATTGTTTACACATCGGTCAAAATACATGTTTCGCACGAACTAATTAAAAGAGTTGAAAATTAAAACGTTGGCTCATTAACTCATAAACTTGATAAATTAACTCCCTTTTCACCGCAGCAATACAAATTTTTATAGCTTACAGTTATGAAAATACCTATTAGAACAGACCTGTTAATTAAGCATCAATCAAAAGCAGTCACTCTATAGAATACATACATAACGGTATAATGCTACTGAAAGTCCCACGACTATCAAGAAATTTTAAATAACTTGTGTCAATCTTAATCCATAAGCTGACATAACAACTTCATTGCATTGACAAATCGTTTAAATAATACTATGACAAAATCTTTGCACAGACACAACATGACAGCGAAGAAAAAAAAGAAAAATCAACTGCACGCAATTGACTGTCCGGAATATAAGAGCAGCTGGAATAGAAGTACAAATGCAATTTTCACGTACTCAAACTGACTGCAAGTATGTATATTGATTTCGAGAAATTTGTCAAGTTTAGCTCTGCCAACACCCATCCATAGATACAAATACACTCACTCGAGTTCCATACAAGTCTGAGAGCTTAGCTTCAGTCTAACGGTAAGCGTGACAGTTGTCGAATTGACTCCAGTCGTCGAAACGTATTTGTAGACATAAATATTTTCTAGCGCAAACAACTATTTATTATTATTTTCAACTTGACGATGTCAAAGACTAGTACGAAGGGACAGTTGTGTGTTGGAGCGGTATAATATGTTAGGAGTATGTGGAGAATATTATTATTATTATTATTATTTTTTTTTTTTACCAAGTCGCGGCACGTTGTCGTTTTCCATATGCATGTGCGTGACATTTTCAAAATCACGTTCAACCGCAGCGCACCAAATAAAAAAAAAAGCATAATGTAAACGTATGTCTGTATGTACTCGTATATAATAAACTGCCAATTTTTTTATTCGTAGTACATATCTCTCTTTGTCTCTGAAAGTTTTTGTACCATTTCTTTTTTGCTTTTTGGCGTTGAATGGTTATGGTTTTTGTAGACTTTACGGGCATTTAATGTGAGAAAGGGTATCATCAGTTTAGCGAAAGGTTTGTAACGGTAGGGTGGGAGTTGTCGGAAGTTTTATAAAGTAAATATGCTCTTAATTAGCATAAGAAGATACATTGTGAAGTACATATATATACAAAAATATTCTGCATTGCAGTGAATAAATATGTTCATGATAATCATAGGAAGTTTAGAATTATTCGAATTTCTAAGCATAGTCCAAACTGATGTCTAGATAAATTTGAGGTCTTAGAAACATCATGCTGTCCCAACTATACAATAGTCAGACTGACATAAAACGTTTTTGCTTAGTAAATCTTATAAGTCCTTATAACTCTTTGATATACTCGTACTCATTTTTCATCATTTTATTCTGCTTCTGATTTGTAACAGCGCAGCTCAGTAAATTCTCAAAGCAAAAACTCAGCGAATATAAGCGATTCAGATATACTCTGTCATTAATCAAAGAAAAATAGAAGAAAACCAGGTGAAAACCAATACCTAATTCCGCATAAGAAGGCCACTATAGAACAAAGGCTGGCAAAATACCAAACATATCCAGCAATAATATTTTATTTGTTTGTAGTTCGGTTACAGTTGTCGGTAAATTGTTGCCTTAAGTCATTTTAGTATAATACATTTTAAAATAGGCTATATATAGTTAATTCTTTGTGGCGCACACTTTAAACTTAAAGCACAAAAATCAGAGATAAAGTATCTTCTGAACGTAGTTAGAGACCAAAATTGATTTCAAACCATATGGGTATCGGTCGCAGGTGCTTCACTGATAACGAGGTGATAGACTAACTAGTACAGAAAGTACTGAATTAGCCTTTATTGGTACTAAGTTTCGTTCAAGTTTTGCAAACTTTTGTGAAGAATATTAATGCTTCCATTAAACCGTAGTTAAAATTTTCATTTTTATTTTTTTTTTTACCCTGAACCCAAGGAACTAAGGGTATAATAAGTTACTGAGCAGTAGGTTTTGGCATATCCGATAAAGTATATGAACAGCATTGGAAGTTAGGTCAATTTAAACGGCAGAACAGGCAGAAACTATTAGAGCTAGAAGCAGCAAATTAAATTAAAACTGCTTATAAAATATGTTTTTGAGGTGTAGTTTTTTAATGTGGCAACACTCCAAATGCTGATGACATATTTTCATACAAAATTATTTGGCAAATTTATTTCCAATATCAGTGTTCAGTAAAGAATGTACATTGAGCGTTTCGCCACTTTTACGGTCAATATAATCGAACAACTCTGGTTTTGTCAATAAGCAAAATTTCTGCATTTAGAGCGAAGAAAGTAGTAGTATGGTAATCCATTAGCTGTTGCGGGCTGATGACCATCATCGAGCCACACTTCTTCAAAAACGAAGAAAATTCAAATATAACAGTCAATAGTGGCCGATATCGAGCCAAGTTAAACGATTTTTTGTTTCCAAAAATGTAGTAACATGCTCTATAAAGACGTTGGTTTCAACAGGATGGTTCTAGTATAACAGAAGACATATTAAAGATAATCTCCTGTAACGTACCCGTTCAGCAGGGAAGATGGTATTTCAGGTAATCATCAGTTTTGTATATGCTCTTGATCTCCAACTATTGCTGCTTGCAGTGCGTACTCCAAAAAACACATTGGAGTATAAATTTTCTATATTATCCTACCCAGGATTGATCAAGTCACATATTTTTACTACAACTTTTAAAGCAATACTACAGGATGAATTGTGTTGCGATGTAATTGTCTAGAGAGGTTGGATATACAGAAAAAACAAGCAAATATCAGAAAGAGGCATTGAATTTTCTATACTAGATGTGAAAGATACCAGATGCTAGCAGAGATGAGGGCCAATAAATTCAAAAAAAGATACAGAATAACTTTATATATATTTTGGAGGGGAAATGCCTTTATTTTTTGATACATATGATACACAAGCCTCCTTTCTGAGAAGCATAATATATACTAATTGAATCATAGGATTGAATTCCGTCTGAACAGAAAATGCGCACATTCATTTTTCAAGTTGCGTGTAAACTATGCCCTTTACAAATTTTAACAGTTCTTTTACAAGGCTCGTACATTTACGAGCCAGCATGGTTTTCGAAGGAGTTACGAGTTAAGAGTAATTCCCATAGTGAATTTAACTATACTACATATATATCTACTTTTCACCATATATACGATAAAATTTCACCATGCTGTGGTGAAGCATGCAAGTAGTATTTACGTGCTCACTTATTGGCATTGTTTCCACTATTTGATTTGATGAACTTTGGCAAATGACAAAACAAGTGTTCAAACATACCTTAGCTGATGGAATTCACACTCACACAAAGTTTCGCTTTCCTGCTCACACATTCTGTCTAGCTTTGTGACTTATACGCACAAAACAGGGAAGATGGTGTATTCAGTGTACATATTCATTTACCCTAGTACAGCGTATTTAACTGTCGAACAAGCACAACTGTGGCATTCTTACTTGTATTTTGTGTTTATGCTTTGAATTGAAAAAGAGAAGCCAAACAGTTGGGTAGGCATTTTTTTGGGATGCGTCGAAATGAAAAAAAAAAAATTTGTCTAAAATGAAATATTTGACTTTCTTCACAAAACAAAATAAAATAACTTTGAGTGACGTTTGATGAATGCCGGATACGCCGACGCTGACGACGACATTGAAGAATTTTTGCTGAGCGACTTTTGGTTTGCTTGGGTTAGATGGGATTTATATGTGTATATAAGTATATGTATATAGTAAAGCTCCTTCAACGTTTCATTTGTCGTCGACAGCGGCAAGTTAAATAATTGAAACATTTGTACGCCAATAATCCAATCCATCCAGCGGTCCGTCCGTCCGTCCGTCTGTGCATTTATTCACATACAACTTTTACTTTGTTACTTTGTTGTGTCGCTTTTATTTTTCTTTTTTAACATGAATTAAACGTTTTAAATAAATAACCACGAAGTCATTTAATGCTGTTTATAATTTTATTTCAATTAACTCAAAGTAGCGCAACAGCAAAATTATGTGAAAAGCAAAATTATTATTATTTTTTTCCATTATGCACAATACAAATAAAAAAAGTTTATTAAAAACTTACTTTTATATTGTTGAAAAGTAAAAAGAGTGGAAAATTATAACGATGAAAATTGTATTTAATTCTACAGATTCTGTATTTTTTTATTTTTTTTTTTTTTTTGTGAGATACTTTTTTTCATAGATACTTTTTTGCTTTTAAGATACATTTTTGCTTTTGCTACAACTTAATTTTTTTTCTGCGCCCATTTGTTCGCAGTTTATTTTTTTTTTTGTTTCCAGTTCAGAACAGTTTCCATTAAGTTGTTACGCGGCTTTGTCCGGTAACTGGGACAATTTTATACTTTTTAACTTTTTCTGCTTTCATTTAACGTTGTTATAACAACGCACTCAAGTGTTCTTTATGCGAGTTTTCGTTGTTGTTTTACCATTTTTGGAATATTGTTCGCTTTTCGCTACTTGCCGCATTTAATACATAGTATCTATGGATGGACATCGCACACAATTTCATCGTTCAGAGAGAGAGAGAGAGAGAGAGAGAGAGGGCGTTGTCTCTGACTTTTTATGCACTTTGTATAGTTGTAGTTGTTGCCTGTTGACACAAATCATTCGCCAGAGTTGGCATTGCCATTATGATCGCCGGTAGCAATGATGCATCTCTATAGAAACGCGACAACCATGCCATGTCATGCCGCGCCACGCCACGCCAATAGTGGTTGCCGGACCACTATGAAATTCCAAGTTACAGTAGCAGCGCTGAGATAGTTTTTCACATTACCGCCCGCTTCAAATACATACATAAGTAAGTGCAGCACGCGCTGAAATTCTTTGATAGTTTTAAGTACAAAATTGTTTGCCGCTTGTTTTTCTGCTATACAAAGAGTTTCACTGAACAAAGGAGGGAAATATTGTGTATACACAGTGAAGTTCTTTATACTTTGTAAAGGGTTTTCCATTAAGCGTATCTGAACTTTAAAATAGAATAAAAAGAGTTCTGTGTGTGAGATATGACAGAAAACTTTATTACATATTAAACTACATACAATGCCATTCTACAGCGCGTTTTTGTCTCTCGCATACATCCTCTAACTCTTTTTACTCGCGTGTTATGTAGCGCCCATGGCTATTGTAGATAATCAATACGTATTCTGCGTGCTTCCTAAAAAGAATCTAAGTCGTTGGTAGTTCCTAGTTAGTATTTATAAGAATTAAGCTTCATGTTCCATTGACAAATGTCGGGCACATCACCAGCATATTTTCTATGACTGAATTTGTGACATTTTGATAAATTTGGTCAAAACATAGTAGCTAAAACTTCTTTTAGAATCACCACTGAAGAGCCTCGAGTCAATAAAAGAACTCAGGGAAAAAACTTTAGTACAGCAGTATCCAGCAGTCTTACTCTACTTATATATTACACTGGCTTACAGCGAAAAGATAAAAACTTTCTCTTCAATTTTTTTAATGTAATTTGGCTGTGGTGAACACGAAAATCATACAGATTTTTTTTTTTCAATTAGGACATTCAGCTAGATAACGGTAGATTTATTTTTTCGATTCATGATTTTACTGAAACCAGTATTCAAAGTGAACGTTTCCGGCCGATCGAAATGAGTGGTCAATTTTTAGACTGGTGATTAAATTACCCGTTACTCACACAAACTTCGGCAAGCAGCAATTCATGACCGTGTGAGCACTCGAAGAGTGTTAGGCCACTGAAAGAATCTAAACTCATGCTTGATCTAAAGATACTTATAGAAAACAAGCATATTTCTAAGTTTATACGATGGTTGTCTTGTATATTGTGCATCTTGGCAACCCTAAGTATTATTTTGTTACTTACTTAAGTACTGTTAGTTGCCAGCTGTCATTTCCATTGAAAAGTTTGATCATTTTTTTTTTTTTAGCATAACCTCTATTTAATGTTTAAAGATTTTTAAAGTGCGGTAACAAAACGAAGTCATTGAGTGCCAAACTAGGGCTATTGCAGATGATCCATCAATTTGATGTTTCGCTCGAGTGAATCGATGTGTGAGAGCTTGCATTGTCATTGTGGAGGATGATCCGTCTTTGGCGGTGGTTTTTCTCAATTCTCTGAGTTTTCCTCTATTGCTCCAATGGAAAAGTTGTGACATGACAAGTTTTTCCGAAAAAAAAAAACAGGTGACCATTTGCTTCAAAGTGCTTTGTCCGCAAATAACTTTTGTCGAATTTGGCTCGTCTTGGAACATCCATACAGTCGATCGCTGTTTTTTTCACCTATTTCGATGTCAAAGACGTGTTTGTTCATAATCTTGTCTATTTTTAACGACCTTTTCTACTTCAAGCTTACGGTGATTACGTTTAATTTCTGCGTACCAGTTATAAACCTAGACGGCTACTGTTTTTTAATTTTGATATCTTATATTTCAGTTTTTGATTAATGGCCGCTCATTGTGCTCTTTTATTTGGTTTAATTTTTTGGGCGCGAACAACAAAATAAAAGAGATTAGTTTCTAAACATACTTCGTTCTAGGATTACTTTTTTAAGTAGAAAGTCTTGTTGCACCCAACATTTCTTTTAGAAAAAAAAACAGCTGCTTTAATGAAGATGCTATCAGCTGTTTACATCATATAGTATAATTTTAGACAAGCACAATTGCCAATTACATTAAAATTTAGGTACATAAAATAAAATTTACTATCATGTGTATTCCTATTTGAAGTGTCGTAGCGTTGAGAACTTAATGGATCTCAAAGTTTTCAACAAACTCATACTATACTTATACTTACCTCAACACACTTTCGCCCCTGCTTTATCAACGCTATTTATAGCACTCATACTTGTTCAATTACTATGTACTAACATTTCTTGCCTCGGGTCAACTGTTGTACGAAATAAAATGCTCAGAATTCTCACACAAAAATGTAACACGAACAATGTTTTGGAGTGTTCCAGTTATGTGCGCAAGTGAATGTCGATGTTGAGTCCGGTCCTCCTCTATATCTGTCCGTTCTCCGTCTGTCTGTTGCCAAAGCCCCTCTTTACAACAGAGATTGTGCGCGCTCTTTTGTGCGTGCCACAGTGCTGCGAATATTTGTTCTATCTGCCAGTCGTTCTGAGTTGGTGTAAAGTTGTTTATAAAACTTTTCGAGCATAGCATGCACGATAGAGAAAAATAGGAACTTGACCATGCCCGCCTCAATGAGGCACAGCTTTAAACGAGCAACAACGAAGCACCGCAAACTACTCGACTCAATGCAGCTGTTCCAGCTATTGCCAGTTCTAGTGTTCTAGCTTGTCTGCAAGTGCTTAACAAATGCCGCTTAATGGACACACACAGATACTTGTACCCATATATACATACATGCGTACATAGAAGGACCCGCATGTTAGAAGAGTAGCTGAATGTGCTGCGTATCTCGTTTATTGATGTTGCATCTAGAATGAAATTGCGCAAGCAAACAAATTCATTTTTATACACTTCCGACATAGTGTGATAAGTACTATATTAAATTTTGTTATGACGTTTGTAACAACAAAAAGGAAGCGTTTGAGGTATCATATAGTATAGAAATATTTGATCAGCCGCAAATGAACGATTCGGTTTGGAGACTTTTTTAGTTTTCAACGAATTTTTATAAAAATCGATATGGAGATTCTCTGTCTCGATGTTTTGTTTAATAATTTGTTTATAAACCTTTTCAATGAAGGTGAATAACAACATGAACGTTGGTATGAATTAATTAGTTAATTAGAAAAAAAAAACAGAAAAATTATTTTTAGTTTTTATTTTTAATCTTCACAGTTTTTTATCTTCTCTACATAATCACCATGGATTTCAATACATTTCATTAGTCTGTAGTTTAAACTATCAAAACAGTCCAGAAAACCTTGCTTTTGTAGCTTCTTATTTTCTACATTAACTGCAACAATTATCTCCGCACAGCTACTGAAGATTTCTCACGTTAGAACGGGAAAATATGTTGCTGGGCGAATTTCTTCGATGCTCTAACCGATCTTAATCGGTGATGCAAAAAGTAGAGACGCAGTTTCTCGTGAATCTTCGTCAATTACCAGGGCCATATTTCTCTCTTCGGTTGAAGATTTTGTCCGAAATTCTCGAAGCTTGCCCTCTACCAAAAAAATGTCCAGTCTGGAATCTTCGAAACCACTTGAAAATTGTATCATTCGAAAATGAATTATAATTAATTCAACTATTGTGTAAAGTGTATTAAAGCTTCGCTTCCACTGAAATTTTCTTATGTATTTATTTTTTTTTTATTTTTTGTCATGTCATATATATATATATATATATAGACTTCTTGTAGTAAAGCGAGCTGCTGCACATCTTGAGCTTCCTTCCTAACACAATTCAAGTATTTTATTATGAGAAATCAACGCACACATGTTGGTGCTTTTACGAGTATGTACATGTACTTGTATTCCTGCGGAGCAAAGCGGGATTTGGGGCAATCGGGAAACTGGTAACAGGAGACAGACAGCTTGGTGGCACAAAAGAAGACATATAGTACTATGAAGTAGTTTAAATGACAGACAGAACGACAGCCAGATAGTCAAGTCAAGATATGCATAGATGGACAGCATAAAAGACTTATTGGGGTATACCAAGTAACGTTAGTTGACTGCATCATACTGCTAGCTTGCTTGCCTGGCTGCCTGCCTGCCTGGCTGCCTGCCTGCCTCACTGACTTCGATGGAGTAAAGTGAAGGAAGGCCGGTTCTATGATTGTGGAAATGTGTGTCGTTGTCGCTGTTCATTTTTGGACAGGAATGTGCGCTCGATTCTTAACTTGTTTCAAAAACGAACGTTTTATGTATGAGTGTGAAAATTGTGCTGATTGTCTGCATTTGAAGGAATGCAGCTGGGAACAGTTAATAGTGTACTACTACAATCGATTGATATTGATATTGATGAAGAAGAAGTCTTCAGTATAATAACTCTTTCTCAATTCTTTATCTTATAGCGGCGAATGTGTTTCAATGATGTTACTGCCTTCGGGGCGTTCGAATAGTGATGTCTATCCATTGCAAAATTCCACAACAACAACAACAATAGGAACAGCAACAACAACAACAACACACAGAAATTCGGCTACAACAAATGGCAGCATAACAAAGCCATTGCTACTGACAAGAACATCATCGCCACAATTGACGACGATAAATTCAGGAACAACGGACAATGTTGCTGCCTATACATTACCTACATCAAAAGCAACTTTATCAGCAACAACAGCAGAGGCAACAACATCATCATCATCATCACCAACAACAACAACAACAGCACAAGCAACATCAACAGCCGGAAGTCACTCAGAAACCGGAAGCAACGCAACTGACCGCATTTCAGCGTCAGCCACAGTGTCACAGGCGTCGGCGCCCTCGGCTGGACATTATCCTCCATTGCTTGGATCAGCAGTGGCGCATGCAGCAGCGGTTTCAGTGTTGGGTCAAGCCGGAAATTGGGAAGAAATTGATCGACACTTGGAGAATATACAGTGTAAACTGAAAGAGGGTTGGACAGTGCATATAGGCAAGGAGGGCAGACTCTACTATTGCAAGTGAGTATGATATAAAGTATACGGATGAAGTGGCAGTCAAGTATTAGTGGTGGTAAATGCCATTAGGGTGTTGTCTATATGCACATAGTTTATGAATTGCAACTAGCTAGAAAAACGAGGAGAAGAGAGATATGTGTGTATTTACAAACAATAGTACGGATTATCTACAAAATACACAGGAAAAAGTAATTTACATAGATTTCATTATCTTCTTAATCATTGTAATGTGTTCTAGAGTAGTTATTATTAGTAATGGGTAGACGGCAGGCTATTCTGCTACCTTTGTAGTGCCATTGAGTGATTCTAAACTAATTGCAATTGTAATTAAATTATAGTAATTACGTTTAAAATTTGCTATTCTGAAGATGGAATTATATTGAACCGAAATTGAGAGATTGAAACAATTAGTAGAATATCTACATATTGTTGATAACACTGCTCGATTTCAAAGAAATTTTCTTAAGTCGATTTAAATCGTCTGTGTAATCTAACAGGAACAAATTCATAGATACATCGGCTGTTTGTCCGAAGAATAAATTCTTAGCGATTTCTCAGAAAGAGCGACGAAATGGAACACCGGGAACTCTTTTGAGCTCTTCTCGTTTCCCATTTCAGTTTAGTGAGTTTTTCATACACCAAATACCAATTTTTTAAAGTGAAAATACTTTTCGGAAATTATTTGAAATCTAATTGTGTGATTCTCTCGAGTTTTCTGTGAACCATGAGTATAGCCTGAGAGGCTGTGAGATTAAAGATGATGTACCTAAAAAATCATCATATATGACTCTCCATATATTTTTGGAATCGCCTTAAGCTTCCTCTGCTATTTTTCTTTAATCGTCTCAATTGTCACAAAATTCAACTCTGGTGAATGCGGAGCTTGCGGAACGATATTAACATTGTTTTTGTCAGTAGTCTCGTACAAGATTTGAATTTCTGTAAAAAATCCAGTAATAGTAATACTCACATGTCTTGCCTTAAGTCGTCTCCTGCCCAAAATAGTGTGCGTATACTCTGCTACGAACCAAACGAGATCCGAAAGTCTATTGCTAACTCTTTGATGCTCACACTATGATTTTCACGCACAATTTTCTTAATTTAGTTGTATGTTTTTATTTGAAGAAGAGATGGAGAGAGAAACATTGCTGTGGTAAAATTCTGCACTCCTAATAATGAACATCCCTTAGCGAATCGTCCAAAATTTGAAAGTCTTTTTAACTCTTTCAAAATTGACGAATTTACTTATTGTTCTTTCTTCCTTGATTTTTCCTTACGAATTTTTAATGTTAGCAAATTGCTTTTTTACGTCAGTTATCGTTGTATTGAATTGATCCGGGGAATCTATTGCATAATGAAATATAATAGGAAGTCAAAAATTTACTGATGAAGGGCGAGAATTTTCGCAAAGGTCCGTGGAAGTCGTAAAGGAACCACTGAAGTCATAAACATAATAGCATCCTTAAAATATTATCCATCCTTCGTATCTATTTTTCACTTATAAAAAAATTGGCCCAGATGATCCATCATAGACCCAAAATCTTACTCAAAACTGTAAGATTTTACGGCATCAGTTCCATTCTTCTTCAGGCATAGTTTTTATGATATGGCTCGCAGTACGATCTTCTCTTTTAACTTGAATCGATACCTCCGATATCTTCATATTAAATACAACGACCTCTTTTTTCGCTGAACCAATTTTTTTTTATCCTAAAAGAATGTTGACATAATAGCGAATTAAACAATTTCAAAGAATTAAGTATATATTTCTAATATGATAGTCCTAAATACATGGACCGAGCAAGAACCTCTTCATTTAAATGGCATCCTGCAGCTTTCTTTTCCTTATAAACGTGGAACACTCTTCTATGGATTTACATGGTCTTCCTCGTGATATTTCAACAGACTTGCTGGGTCTTTCTTCAACGCATTCTAGAGCAACAACATTCCAACAAGTTACATGCTTCATATGTGTTACATATTCACATTTTAAATAGATTCATACATATTTACGAAAGTATAGAAAGGCCTTAGTTATCTCCACTCTATCATGTGTAGACAAAGAAACAGAATATAACATTGTGAAGTTGTCTAAATTATCCCAAAAAGTGTGCAGTACATGTCCATTAATATATGTGTGTGAAGCGACCATCCATAAGAAGCCACCATATCGAATTACAAGCTGATATTGACTTAACTGAATACGTTTTTCATACAAATTAATAAAAGTGAGCTGTGGGTTTGTATGGGAGCTACTTCAAAAAGTGGGCGGTACACACCCGCATGAAGCGGCAGTTCATAAAAAGACACCAGATCGAATTTCAAGCTAATATTGACCTAAAAAAAGAAGTTTTTCATACAAAGACGGAAAATTGTTCGGCGGGTAGCCCAAAAGTGTGGGGGGGTGAAGTAAGTCACATTCATTGATGTATATGTTTTTAATGCTCTGGCATTTTTTAAGAGCATACCATATCAATTATTGATATTGACTACAATAAAAAACTTGCGCAATGTGTTTGTTTGGGGCTACCCCAAAAAGTGGCCGTGGCAAGTCAGTATAGATACTATATTTGACTGCAATTAAGTGAAGTCTTGGTTCTAAATTATAACTGGATAACATAAAAATTGTTCCAATGCGCAACAACATCCAGACGGACATACAGATATAGCTAGATCGACTCGTCTCGTCTCGTAACTGATCAAGAATATATATACTTTATGGGGTTTACGATGCCTTCTTTAGTGCGTTACAAACTTTCAGACAAACTGATAATACCATTTCAAACTATGTGTAAATGGTATAAACATTACGGAAATGGACTCTAGAGTTGACACATCTTCCAATAGAAACCAAAACATAAAAAATCGGCTTAGTTATTTAGAAAAAATTCAATGCACTTGTTTTCAAAAAATGTCATCTTTATTCCCAATTGGAAAAATTAACTGATTTTGATGAGCTCCACCGTTTAAACGATCTACCCGAATTCTAAAAAATAGTACTAGTTTTAGAAACTCTGAACAATTCTATATTCAATAGATGTAGTTATTTAAGCCTCATTCTTGGACAAAGACCCCACTGTGCGATGTTTCCAACTGATTACAGCGTATCACAAATTAGGGTTGTGTCCTTAAACGGTTTGGAGCTAGAAATTCGTTTTGCAAGTAATTTGGCACTGATTATATCGAAATGAGTTAAGAAAAGTTGTATAATAGTAAAATATATAGTGCAAAAGGCCAGTACAACACCATAAAAATATTACTAAAAATTTCTTTCTGTGTATTCTCGTTTTTGCATATGCAAATATGATTGTGGCCGCAAACGAAAAACGTTTTGGGGTTGAGAAGCTGGGGTATTATATTCAGAATGGTGCTTTTCATGTTGAATGCCAGGCGTTTTGTTTTTAGCTCTTTCTCGAATTTAACTATCTCGCTCACGGTTTTTTTGTTCTATAAATCTGTATGGGTAGTTGTCGAGTATATACGTTGTATGTACATAGTATATACGTATGTATGTATGTATGTATGTATGCATGTATTTTGTGCCTGTTGGTATTTGCCTGTTTTTTGTGCTGCTGCTTTACTGTGCTGCACATAAATTGATTATGCACAAAATTCTATTAAATAATTTTACACTTTGTTGCACATCAACTGTAGAGACTAAGGGAACAAGGATAGAATAAGAAAAAAACGATAAAAACGGACATTGAAAAAGTTAAAATGAATGACTGAACGATCGACTGAACGAATGGGGGGCCAACGTGCTTCAATAGATACATTCAATGACTGAAATTACTGACTAAATGACTGCCATGCTAGATTGCTGGACTTGCTACAATTGATGGGCGCGGCATGTGAGGCAGCACATCATAGCACTGCACATTGGATGGAGGTGGCTGTGGCTGTGGCTGTTGACGCTGACGCTGACGCTGAATGGCAAGCAAGTGCAAAATTAATTATCGCAATTGTGAATGAAGGCAGTCACAGATTTAACTCAACAGCACACCAAGTTGGCGACATTAGACGACGTCGGAGGACGTATGTGTGATGACAACGACAAGTGCGACCCTAATGCAATCTTGTGCACTTCATTGATGATGTGATGTGTTGTGCGGTGCGGTGCGGTGCGGGTGTGCTACAAGTGATTGTGGGTGAAAGGAGTAATCAGGAAAGGGAAGCGGAACAACAACGACGACGACAACCACATACTAGTAACCAATTAGATTTTATTGCTCATGCCAATTGAGGGGCGAACAGATTTGCTTTTGCTTAGACTAGGTGACAAACAATAATGGCAACAATTCAGGTTCAGGGTCAACATGCTAATCATTTCTCACCAAGCAACTGATGACTAAAACGCTTTGCCCTTTACTTCTCTTATGCTATTACAGTCACTTAACACAAGCATCCGGTTGGCTGCCCTCATGCGAGGACTGGAGCAGAAATGAAGAACTCGCATATGGTTGGGAGCGTGCCATTGATTCCAAAGGACGCACATATTATATCAAGTAAGTTTATTATTATGAGTGTGAAACAACTATGCCATAGATATTTATTTTTTTTTTCAATTTCGTTATAGTCATCTAAATAAAACCTCTTCATATGAAGCACCCGAATGTTTACGCTGGGATGATCAGACACCGCCAGAGCCAAGACTTGTGGTATTGCAACGTAGCGCAAATCTTGGCTTTGGTTTTGTTGCTGGTTCGGAACGTCCTGTTATAGTACGTTTCGTTACCGAAGGTGGACCAAGCATTAATAAGTTACAGCCCGGTGATCTTATACTTGCTGTTAATGGTGAGGATGTTAAGGAAGCACCGCGGGATCATGTCATACAACTGGTGCGTGCTTGTGAAACGCAGGTTTCGCTACTGGTCTGTCAACCGGCGCATATCGTAGTACCGGGACGCAAGTCAACGTTACTGTCGGCGGGCAAGCGTGCAAAGCTAAAAACGCGCCCAAGTCGCGTGCGATTCGCGGAGAGTGTTTGTGTCAATGGAGCGCCACTGTTTCCGGTAAGTTGAAGTAGTGTACGTAAATAGTATAGAATTTGTGTTGGGAAAGCACTCCCAAGAAGTCAATTTTAAAAGTAGCACAATCTTTTCATACACTGCATTTTAAAATACGTAACATAGTATAAGAAAAGTTGAAGACTCCATAAAGTCACCATAACCACAACGAAAATGAGATTATGTTCAATGCAGAAACCTGTTCCACTTACGAAAAAAGTATTCGAATTAAGAGATGCCAAGTTTTGAATTATAATATGGCAATAAAAGCACATTTTTGGGGCTAAAACTGGGTTTCTTAGGGAATTCTTAACGATTCAGCGCTTCAGTTTAGTTTTCTTGATCTAGCTGGCACTCCATTTCATGTAATTTAAAGTGTTTCTGGTTTTAAAATAATTGTTTGTGGTGAATTGTACCACTTAGTCCTTAGGCGTGAACGCCGATGATGTTTTTGCGAGAATTAATATCTACTCGTATTTGGGGAATTCGCTAATTTTTCTCAATATGTAGTACCCATTTTTCTCTTAGTACCCGTCAATATTTGGTACAACATTCAATTCCCTGCTTAGATTCTTGGTGAACGAAAAATTAAGAAACAAAGTGCTAAAGGCATTTGACGGGATTTTCTGGGGTAACAATCACTTACCTCCTCACCCCAGTAAACACTCAAGGGTCCGAAATTAACATAGCACTCTAAGGGCTATAATTGATGAAGCCATGATATAGTGATCAGCATAATGAATTGCTACTCATATCAATCAAAAATATCTTCAACTATACCGTTCCACTCGATGCAATTAAGTTCTGTGGATACATCGAATGGATGAAGTCTCGTTTCTGAAGGTTTCATAGGTTTACTTTGGCGGTTTTCTTTCTCTTGTATGAAACATATCGGAAAGCTTAAAAATAAAAAAAAGAAGTTATTGAAATAATTTTAATTTATATTTTTGTTTTCAAAATGAAAAATTCGCCATTTCTTTTGTTGCATTATCTCCACGCTGTTTAGGCTATAATAAGCTCGATATTACGTATATTGTTGTTAACATTTTAAATTTCCTTTTTTTACAGCCCTCTGCATTCTCGCTGGGCGATATCTGTGTGCCACCCATGGCCAATGTGCTCAAAGTGTTTCTGGAGAATGGACAAACTAAGTCATTTAAGTATGATGCCACGACGACAGTACAAGATGTCGTTACATCACTGTTGGATAAGCTCTGTTTTAATGGTGGTGAGCTGGTTAGTCTTGTGCTGGAGCATGTTAAGAGTTTAAAACGAAATAAATTGACGCTACTCGATCCGGACGATTCGCTGGCACGCGTAAGTTCTATGCAGCACACTTTAAACGATCTACTATGCTATAACAATTTGCTTTCTTCATACACACACAGATTGCTGCGCGTCCTGGTGCACATAAGCTACGCTGTCTCTTTCGTGTCACCTTTGTACCCATTTCTGCAGCTGATCTGGCGCAAAAGGATCTAAATGCTTTGGATTATCTGTATTTACAGTGTTGCAATGACGTGACTCAAGAGCGTTTTGCACCGGAGTTGCAGCCTGAGGTGGCATTACGTTTAGCTGCTTTACATATGCATCAGCATGCGTTGGCAAATAATTTTGCGCCAGCCAAGCTGACTGTTAAAGTTGTTGAGTGAGTAATGGTTAAAAAAAAAAACTTAGTTTATTCATGCTTAATTGTGGCGGTTTTTTTTATCGTTTTTGCAGACGTGAGTTTGGACTGGAGCGCTTTGTGCCCGTTTCTTTATTCGAGGGCATGAAACGCAAAGAGCTGCGTCGTTTAATATCACATTTTCTTAAGCTTAATGCAGAGATGACAGGTTCATCGAACAAAGTTCTGACACAGCTACAGGTGAGTTGTATAACTTGTTCTCGCTTTAAATATAAAAAAAAAAAAAAAATAATAATAATTATATTATTTGCAGGCCAAACTACACTATTTAGATATAATTGCTAGTTTACCAAGCTACGGCGCCAAATGTTTCAGCACAAACCAAAGAGAAGGAGTCGAACGTGTGCTGCTAGTGAGTCCGCGTTTCGGTCTAAGTCAAATATCCAGTGTACGAAATTCGGTGGTATGTAAATGTGCTATATACATATATACCTTCTGATCAAAAAGTACCGAGAAATTGTCATTAAAACGAAAACGGTTTAATTATACTTTGATATTTGTTTTATCATCTTCAAAGTAATTCACATTAGATGAAATACACATATTCCAACGCTTATTCCAATATTCGAAAACTATTCGATTTTTGGATTAACTCTGGTTTTATTTTTACGGGTCGCGGAATGGTAATTTGAGTCATGGTAGCAGTCACATGAGACCATCTCAGATCAATACGGAGCTTGCGGAATAACATTAACTATGTTTTTGGTCAAATAGTCACGTACAAGATGAGATTATATCTGCAAAAAATTAAGCAAACTCGTCACGCCCGAGTCCCCAGGGTCGGTTGCTAACTCACTGATGATATATAAGCATATTTGTATACCATTCACATATAGCATTTTTTTGGCTAAATTTTCAAGATATTCAATTGTAACCCGACACCCAGACTTAGTTTTATTGGAGTATCCATATTGGAGTATCCATATTGACATGTTTTGCCCACTTTTTAGGGTAGCGCCCATACAAACCACCTGCTCATTTTTGACTTTTTTTATGATAAACTTTTTTATTACAATCAATATCAACTTAAAAATGGAAATGGTGGCTTCTAATGGACGGACGCTTCACAATGGGTTGGACCTTCCTGCCTTTCGGGATAGCCCCCATACAAACTGCCCTCCCACTTTTCACTTTTTGTATGAAAAACTTCTTTATTTAGATAAATATCAGCATGAAATTTGATATGGTGGTTTCTTCACATAAATACTCTAATGGGCGTGTCTCGTCCACTTTTTGTGGTAACCCACTTTTGTGCTATTGTATAAAAAACTTATTTATTTTAGCTTATATCAGCCTGAAATTCGAAATGGTGGTCGTTTCACACACATTTTTGTATATTACATGTTTTTTTTTTTTTTTGAAGTTTTGGTCTGTAGAACTATAGATGCCTAGAACGGGACAAGTCATCAAACACACTGCTCGGTTTGAACGCTTTCTACCACCCGTATGTCTGTTTTTTGACGTTGTCGACTCTCCTTAAGCATTCTTTAAATTTTGAAAACTTCAGCACATGAAATTTTCTTCGTAACACACAATTTTAGACAAACTTCGTTAAATAAAAACTTCAAAATTCGCAAAACGCACCAAACACTAACTTCCTTACCAAGTTATTTCGCACCAACCAACTGATCTAACAGTTGTACCAACATTTATACAGGACAGTTGTTCAATCACGAGCAAATATTTATTTCTCAATATCTCAAGCGAGCTTAGTTTACATAAGAATTCCTGGAATTTTTTGTTCAGAAGGCATATTTAATTTTTATTTGCACTCAAAGATTTAACACTTTTTCATTTTCAACGACTAGCCGCAACCCATTTCGGCCATAGAAGATTTTACGCATGTCATTGTCACTCGCGAAGACGATGTCACATGTGGCGTAGCCATATTCATGCTCGGCGAGCGTGCCGTTAAATTCACCATGGAGGATCGTGATGCATGCGAGTTTTCGTTAGTGCTCGCCGGTTACTATCGACTGCTGACAGGTGCGTAATCTATATGCAACTATTAATTACACTATGCTAAATTATATAAAATCGTAGGTAATCTTCTTACTGTTGTGCGTGAACGTGAGCAATACGACGAGGATAATTCACCTTCGTATTTGGCACAGCATACTGTATTGCCTGCATTCTGGAGTTATTTACTGCCCTTCCATAATCGTGCGCATAGCGTTAATTTCCTAATGACGCCACCATATCATCCGATGCCACAGCAGGCTATACTGAGCAACAATATAGCTACCGCGCCACAACAACCACAGCAACAGCAACAACAACAGCAGCTGCAGCTACAGCATCAACAGTCAACGTGCGATGCAAATTCCATACAGTTGCCATATATTAGCGCTGCAGCCATGGATCTTGATATACACAGTGTCATGGCTACTGAGCTGCTGGAAGAGGCTAAGGATTCAGGCATGAGCGATAGCAGCGGCGGCGGTAGCAATTATTGCGAACGTGCTGGTCCTTGTGTCGACAGTGCCTTCATAGAGGCTAAAAATGCGCAAGTGTTGCGGCGTGTACACGAAATGCAACAGATGGTCGAGAGCTCGGAGCAGTATTTGAATGAACAAGGCGAGCTGGTTAGTGATGAATATGAAGCATTGCAACAGCGTCGTGCAAGTGAACAGAGTAATTTTGCTTTGGGCAAAGCGCTGGGCGTCGGCTCGACCACGGGCGTTATTGAATTCGATAGCGATTGCGATAGTCTGAATAGCAGCAAAGTCTCTTCGACAGAGGATGCTTCTACTGGTGCCGCACTTAAGCATAGTGATTCGTTGACATTGCTCGCAGAGTCGATTAGCAATGATTTAAGTGGCATAACACAAGGACTCAATTCCATTGGCGGCAGTCAGACCGATGTGAATGCAGCGAATGCGCCCAAGCGGCGTCCCAGTCTGAGTGCAACTTCCAGTCCGCGGCCGCAACGCAAATTGAATGGCTTCAGTCAACTGTTGAGCGATTTGCAAGCACTGGGCAATGATTTCTCGCAGAGTGAAAGTGACTCGGAATCTGTAGCATCACCAGCGCAATCGCCTACCACGCGGCGCCCCTCAATGCTGCCCACTGGGGTTGAACAGGCGACACGCCGTAAGCAGAATCTAGCATATCGTAGCAGTTTTGGGCTACACAGCCCGGATGGCAACAACTTTTGCACAGAGACGAAAGACTACAATCTCAAGGAGTATCTCAAGCAGCTGAAAGAGATCAGCAATGTGGACAGTGGTGATGCCACTGTAGCTGCAGTTGCAGCGAAAAAACTATCCGAGATTTATGGCTTTGAAATACGTGAGGATACTTTTATTGAAACGGAAGATACGGATTTAATTGATTTACGTGCCATACCGCCACCACAAACGCCCGATGAGCTGGATTCGCTATCACTGCTGAATGCACCGCCGAAAGGTTTTGATGATACAGCAGCATTGGATAGATTCTCGAAAAGGTTGTAGTAGCGCCACCAACACAAAGAGCAACACCCGCCAAGGAATTGACGCCAGAAGAGATTATGTCTTTTATTATACCACCGCCACCGAATCTCGAGGAACCAAATTATGCGACAAAGCAACAGCAGCCGGTGACAGCGGAAGATGAGGAACAGGATAAATATGCTGAGCAGACTGAATGCCTTTACAGTAATTCTGTACAGGCCAAACGTGAATTCTTTAGTCGCAGTTTTGATACAACAACAGCAGCAGCAGCACGACTCAACAATGGTAATGCGCAAAAGGCTCCCAGCGCACATGTCATCGAGTACGCAACAGTGGAGCGCAAAAGTAAATTTTCATGTTGTCCCAAATCGAAAAAGGAGGAGCAACAGCAGCAGCAGCTGGAAAATGACGATACTACTGCAGCTACGGGCAGTGCAGCTGATCTGAAGTTGCCACCACGCACACAATCCTTGGATCAAGCACCGCCAGCGCGTCCACCTAAGAGCGCTGATCTGTTACAGCGTTATTCACCGAAGAGACAACAACGTGCGCTTATTGGCGCCACCATACACAGCCCACAGCCGACGTTATATCAGCAACATGCATACGAGGGTACTGCACGCGAAGTGGTGCCACCACAGTTGCCGCCACGTCTAAGTCCCACAACAGCGCGTATGCAAGAAGATGCTTTTGCTGCTGTAGCTACGGTGAGTGTTATACCACCTAAAAAACCACCTCTGCCACCTGCAATCGCCAATAGACCACCACCTCAGCTGCTACAACGCAGTAATGCTTATTCCATGTCAAATGCGGCGAACGTAATGACAACATTTGTCAACGGCAATGCGCAACAATTCCAACAACAGCAACAACAACAACAACAACATCAGCAGCACCACTTACCAATGGCACGCCAACAACAACCTGCACCTACAACACCACCAATACCACAAAACCCGCAATCCAATGGCCATCTCCACCAACAACAGCAACAACAACAGCCACCAATAACAACAACAACAACTCCACCGCCCATAAGCCAGCGTCCACCACTTAGTCTACTCTGCTCACCGCAAATGCAACGTAAACTACCTACTGTATCATCACCTAATTCACTTCCTATTTATGCTACAACTGGCACACCACCACCACCAACAACAACAACAACAACACTTGCAGCTAAAAAATCACACTACGGCGATCCTAAGCTCATACTAAAGAATGGTCATATCATTGATGGTGAAGCGCTGCTTGTCAAGACCGATGTGGCCATGGCTGGTCTACTGGTTAAGCTCGATCAAGTTGCTGCACAGTGTTCAGCTGCACAGGCTGCTGGTGGTGGCAGCAGCATTGATGAAGAAAAATTCCAACGTGCACGCAACGAACTCACCGAACAAACTCTCGCGCTAGTGACCGCTTCCAAATTTCTTGTTGCTGCCATGTCGGATTTAACGCTTGTTACGCTGCCTGAACATCTAACCTCCTGTCTGACAGCTATACGCCGTATAACGGAGCTTACGCAGGATATGACACGGCATACTTCGGCGCCGCTACAGACACGAAATATTGTGCTGAAAGTGCATGATGTAGCATCCAGTTTTCGTGAGCTTGTAGGTGTGCAAGTTGGGCCGCTGGGTGCAGGACAATTAGCGCTGCAGGCAGAGTGTTTGGCAAATGTTTTGGCTACATTGCTGCGCAGTCTACGTGTGTTTTCGCCGTAAAATATTCCAACAAACCAGAACTTTTCGTTTTTCTTTTAAACAACACTATCCAACTCACTAACTCTTTCTATATCTCTCACTCTCGTATAGACTTACAAACGAACGATCCAAAC